>CM052712.1:38322305-38333358 GCA_028551405.1 Uromys caudimaculatus | reverse complement strand
GGGTGCTAGGGGCACCAGTAAAAGGGAATGTCAAGGTGGGAATATGGGAATGGGTGGGCGGGTAGGTGGGAGGAGGAATTCCCTCACAGAGGCGGGGAGGGGGAGGGGACACGGGGTTTCTAAAGAAAAGGGGAATCATCGGAAATGTAAATAAAATATCAAAAAATAAATAAATAAATAAATAAATAAATAAAAAAAAGAGAAATATAACAACAACCGAGGAAATTTTTAAAAATTCATTAGTTCATATTTCAAATTCCTGTACTCCACAGAAAAGGAAAATCTAAACAGAATGGGTGATTTTCTAGACAAATACCTCATACCAAAGTTAAATCAAGATCAAGTAAGCTATCTAAACAGTCCCATAACTTCTAAGGAAGTAGAAACAGTCATTAAAAATCTCCCAACCAAAAACAGCCCAGGGTCAGATGGTTTTGGTACAGAATTCTGTCAGACTGTCAAAGAAGAGCTAATAGCAATACTCCGCAAACAATTTCACAAAATAAAAGGAACACTACCTAATTCATTCTATCACAGTTACCCTGACACATAAACCACACAAAGACCCAACAAAGAAAGAGAATTTCAGACCAATTTTGCTTATGAACTAAATATTTAATGAAATCCTTACAAACCAAATCCAAGAACACATCAAAAAAATCATTCCCTGTGATCAAATAGGGCTCTTCACAGGGATGTATGGATAACTCAATAGATGAAAATCCATCAACTTAATCCACTATATAAATAAACTGAAAGAAAAAAATCATAGGATCATTTTATTAGATGCTGAAAAGGCCTTTGAGAAAAATCCAATACCCCTTCATGTTAAAAGTCTTGGAGAGATCAGGAATTCAAGGCACATACCCAAACCTAATAAAAGCAATATACAGCAAACCAATGGCCAATATCAAATTAAATGGAGTGAAACTTGAAGCAATCCCACTAAAACAGGGATAAGACAAGGCTGCCCAGTCTCTACCTATTTATTCAATATAGTACTGGAAATTCTAGCTGGAACAATAAGACAATGAAAGTGGACCAAAGGATACAAATTGGAAAAGAAGAAGTCAAGGAATCACTATTCATGGATGATAGGATAATATACACAAGTGACTGCAAATTTCTACCATAGAACTCTTGCAGCTGATAAACAACTTTAACAAAGTGGATGGATATAAAATTAACTCAAAGAAATCAGTAGTCATTTTTTTCATATATGATAAACTGGCTGAGACAGAATTAGGGAAACAACACTCTTCACAATAGCCATGAATAATATAAAATAAATTGGTAAAACTCTAACCAAGCAAAGAAACAATCTGTATAACAAGAACTTCAAGTTCCTAAAGAAAAAAAAAATTGAAGAAGACCTCAGAAGATGGAAAGATCTCCTATGCTCCTGAATTAGTAGGATTAACATAGTGAAAATGGTCATTTTACCAAATGCAGTCTACAGATTGCATTTTACCGATCTTGAAATAGCAATCTTCAACTTCATATGGAAAAAAAAAATGTAGGATAGCCAAAGCAATCCCAAACAATAAAAAAACTTCTAGAGGAATCACCATCCTTGACATCAAGCTGTACTACAGAGAAATAGTAATTATAAACTGCACAGTACTGGGACAGAAACAGGTTGATCAATGGAATAGAATCAAAATCCAAGCAATAAACCCACATACATATGAACACTTTTTGGCAAAGGAGCCAAAATCGTGCAATGGAAACATCTTCAGCAAATAGTGCTGGCCTGACCAGATGTCTGTATGTAAAATAATGCAAATAAATCCATATTTATCATCTTCTACAAAACTCAAGTCCAAGTGGATCAAGATCCTCAATGTAAATCCAGATATACTAAATCCAATAGAAGAGAAAGTGGGAAATAGCCTTGAATACATTGGTACAGAAGGTAATTTCCTGAACACAATACCATTGGCTCAGGCTATAAGATCAACAATTAACAAATGGGACATAATGAAACTGAAAAATTCTGTAAGGCAAATGACGCTGTCAATAGGACAAAATGCAGCCTACACATTGGGAAAAGATCTTCAATAACCCTATATCCTACAGAGGGCTAATATATAAGATATATAAGAACTCAAGAAGTTAGACTCCAACAAACCAAATAACCTAATTTTAAAAATGGTGTTCAAAATTAAACAAAGAATTCTCAACAGAGTAATCATGAATGCCTAAGAAGCACTGAAAGAAATGTTCAAAGTCCTTAGTCAGCAGGGAAATGCAAATCAAAATGACCCTGAGATTCCACCTTACACCAATCAGAATGGCTAACATCAAAAACTCAAGCACATGTTGACCAGGTTGTGGAGAAAGGGAAATAGTCCTCCATTGCTGGTGGGACTGCAAACTTGTACAACCAGTCTGGAAATTAATCTGGCATTTTCTCAGAAAATTGGAAATAGATCTACCTGAAGACCCAATAGACCACTCCTGGGCATATACCCAAAAGTTTCTCATCCACATTACCACAAGGACATGCATTCCACTATGTTCATTACAGCTTTATTTGTAATAGCCAGAAACTGAAAACAACCCAGCTGTCCCTCATCCTAATATAGGATACAGAAAATGTGGTTCTTTCACACAATAGAATACCATTCAGTTATTAAAAACAAGGACATTAGAAATTTTGCAGGGAAATGGATGGAACGAGAAACAGAAACCCAAAGAAGGTAACCAAGAAGGAAGGCCCAAGTGAGGATGTTTAAATCTCACTTAGAAGGGGGAACAAAATAGTCAAGGGATGCAGAGAGGGAGAGAGACAACTGAATGGGAGGAGGAGGGGAAGAGGAATAGGAAGGCAGGGTCAGGTCTGGGGAAGGACAGTAGAAAGGCCCAGAGGGCCAGGCGATAGAATGGAAATCTGCAGCTGCTGAGCATGTAGGGGTGGGGGGTGGGGAAGGGGTAGTGCTAGAAGTTTGTATGAAGTCCCAGAGACCTGGAATGGGTGAGGCTCCCAGGAGTCAAAGCAGATGACCTTAGCCAACATGCATAACAGTGGGGACATGCAACCTGAAGAGGCCACCTCCTGTAGCCAGGCAGGATCCCTAATGGAGTAATAAGAACACTAACCCACACACAAAACTTTCAACCCAAAATGTATCCTGTCTAAAAGAAATGTAGGGACAAAGATAGAGCAGAGATGGAAGGAATGGTCAACCAATAACCTGCCCAACTTGTGACCTATCCCATGAGCAAGCACCAATTCCTGACACTGTTAATGATACTCTGTTATGCTTACAGACAGAAGTCAAACATAACTGTGCTCTAAGATGTTCTAACCTGTAGCTGACTGAAACAGATGCAGATACCCACAGTCAAACATTGAGCCTAGGTTGTGGACCCTTATGTAATAGTTGGGGAAGGATTAAAGACTCTGCAGGGGACAGGAATCCCACAGGAAGACCAACAATGTCAACTAATCTGGACTCCTAAGAAACTGAGCCAGCAACCAAGAGCATGGACAGAGGCACATATGTAGTAGAGGGATGCCTAGTCCTCTCTGAGTGGGTGAGGATGCACCTAATCATGAAGCGATTAATGTACCAGGATGAGGGCATATCTAGGGGGAACACCACCCTCTTAGAGTCAAAGGGGAGGGGGAGGGAGGAGAGGAACTGTGTGAGGGGGGATGAGGAATGGGGGGGTCAGCATTTGGGATGTAAATTAAATAAATACCTTGTCTGATTTCTGTCCAAGACACTAGAAAATTCTATGTTTTCTCTAGTGAGTCACTGTAATCCATGTTTGTGGTCAAAGTCCCCTAGGTATACTAATGCATGTCCTCCCTTCAGGTCCCCACTTTCTTCCTTTCTTCCCTATCTACGAATTGTCCTTCATCAAACTCTTCAGAAAAGAAGTAAACTTAGAATCTCTTAGAGAATGCTCAAAGTAGGAGTTCTGTGATGTGTCTCGTGTAAAGTTATGAAGTTCATGGATGTTAGCAATGTCTGCTCACAAACTATTCATGTGATTTTAACAGCAAGGCTGAAATATAATTCTATCTCATAAAATTCATATTTGAACTTATTTATTCACTTGCGGCTTCTTTATGAATGTGTGTGCGTGTATACATGCCATGGTGCCAGTCTAGGTCAGCAGACAATTTCAGAGAGTTTGATCTCTTCTTGTAATATTGAGTTCCAGGAATCAAACTCAGGTTGTTCACAAACACTTTTTCTGAAATGTCACTTGCCAGCCACCGATTTGCATGTTTTAAATGCATAATTTACCCAGATAACACCACATACTAATTATAGGACATTTATATAACCATCAAAAGAAGTCTCCTGTGCATTTGTTATTTCTATCCTCATGCCTTCTCTAGTCAGAGGAAACCAGTTGAATCATATAAAATACATTCTTTTATTTTGGGCTTCTAGGAGCAGGAAGGGATTTTTCAGAATTTCATATATGTAGGCAATGAAATATGATCATATCTACACTACATTTGTCCCTCCAATTCTTTCTATATGCTCCCAACATGTCCCCTCCCAATGTCATGTCATAGTCTCTTGTTCTTGTTTTCTTTTTCTTTTTCTTCTTCTTCTTCTTCTTCTTCTTCTTCTTCTTCTTCTTCTTCTTCTTCTTCTTCTTCTTCTTCCTCTTCTTCCTCTTCTTCCTCCTCCTCCTCCTCCTCCTTCTCCTCCTCCTCCTTCTCCTCCTCCTTCTCTTCCTTCTCCTCCTTCCCCTTTCTTCTCTTCCCCATCTTGTTCTCCTTCTCTTCCTGCTCCTTCTTCTTTCTTCTTATTTTGATAACCTAGTAAGTTCAATTAATACTCAGATAACATCCCAGAATGCAAAAAATAATATAAGAGCCAAAGGATGGGAGAGTATTATCAAATGCTGTCTTTGGGATAAGATATGTCTATTGCACTTATGAGCTTACAAGAGCTATAATTATCTTCACAGGATATAGCCAGCCAAAATCCCTGCACACATAAGGTATATCATCACTAGGCCTCATCTTTTTGTTAAGTTGCTATTGGCAATGGACAGATGCTGGAGAAGAATCACTTCTTTTGGGGGATGTAACTACTAATAGGATTCCCATGCTCTAGGTGATGAGCATACAGTTTTTTGAAACCCATTCATGTTGTGGCATGAATAAATACTTGGATCTTGCAAGAGAAATTTCTGGGGTACACGCATGAGTGTGTGTGTGTGTGTGTGTGTGTGTGTGTGTGTGTGTGTGTGTGTGTGTACACATATACCTTGGTGCTTAGTGCTGAACCTGTAGTCTTGAGCTTGCTAGAAATACACTGTCCCATGGAGCCATACTCCCACGTCTATAGGCCCGTTCTTGTTTTTTGCTGACTAGTATTCAAGTGTATGGTTACATGTTGTCAGTTCAGCAATGGGCTTTACTTTTTCCATTTATTTTTTTTGATGATTGTTAATAAAACTGCTTGTAAAGGTTGTGAATATACATTGGTATGGGAATAGGTTTGATTGTCACTGGGTAGTATTTTGGAGTAGTATGGTTGAATGACATCATATATTAACTTTCTATATACATTTTTAAGACATAATATTTTTGCTGGTATAATTGATTTTGTTCATTTAAACACTGAGCATTTGGTGTCTTGGTTGTGTGGAAAGTGACAGAAGCTTTGTGGACAGTGTACAACTTGTTATGGCATTGCTGACTCATCTCTGCAGGGGTTGTAGACTTTTGAGGTAAGGAGGATGTGAAGACAAAGTTTCTTGCAGAGACTGTCATTTATTCCTGCTCTTTAGGTGTTCCTATGTGCTCCAAAGTTTTGATTTTAATCACACAAAATAAAGGCGAGGTTATATTAAACTTTGGGAAACCTGTGGTTTTTATAAATAGAACTAATTTTAAATGAGATAAGAGTGTATCAGTGGGATGACAAACATCCTCACAAATGCATACATTTAATTGTTTCTCAAATGTGAAATATGAGCAACTTCATTTTCAACATTCAGAAAAATACATTTGAAATTAACTCAGCTGTAATGCTTTGCATCTGACTTGGTTAGAGAACAAGCATTATGGTTGCTTCTCAAGTGAGAAAACTGATAAAGAAAACACATAGTCACATGGAAAATGTAAGTCAGAGGTCTGATTAGTATTCAAAAATGCTGTATGTCCATTGCAAACATTAAAGTATATTTGAAATCAAAATCTAATAGCTCAGCATGGAAGATATAAATAGTTGCAAGTTAAATAAGATATTTATTCTTCAGCAGCATCCTGGTTGTTAGAATGGTCTTTGTTTTCCCTGTGCTATGCAGCTGAAGTACAGCAAAGATAGACCTGCAAATCATTAAACTATGAGCAGGCCAAAAGGAGTTGGTAGAAGCCTAGTACCAATTAATGATTGATAGTCTAGACAATCAGTCTCTGGGCCATCATCATCCTTCTGTCATAAATCCCCTTGAACATTTCTGTGTATGGTAAATTCATGTCTGCAGACAGTGTGTGGGTTTTTAATTTTATTTCAGTGAAATGCAAGAATAAGCTGAGCACTATATTCAGATGTCTAACGACATGCAACAAGATCCTGTGATATATACATTATGTATTAGGATTTGTCCAATTTCTCTTCTGTTGCTTTCTTGGGGATTTTTGTTTCTTGGTGTGTGCTGAATTTTCTTGGTCATTTGAGGCAGCGGTGCGTTACAGCTAAGCAGCTGTGAATATGTACAGAGCTGTTCAAAGACAATGCCTACAGCGTCAGATTTCTCATAGCTCCCTGGAGAAAGTAGCTTATTTCAGTTTCATATAGGAAAAGAGAATATAGTCACTTATATTATAGAGTTACCAAAACTATAAGTAAACCAGCGTATCCCTTTATAGTTGTTATCCGTAAGAGAACAAGTGGACAAAATGTTAATTCTTAGGCTAGAATAATTTCTTATATTACAACAAAGTTAAATACACATTAAGAAAGTGTTTTATGTTTAAGTGTTACCCCAAATATAAAAATTTCACTTCATTGATATTTTAAATTAACTTATGACTGAATTTTATTTAATTGACACTTCTCAAAAAATTGGTTTATGTTATAAAATATATGTCAAGCCTAACATAATCTGGGCATGAAAATAATAAGTGGAATAAGGAAATTTATGTTATTTTTTATTCCAGGAGGAGAGTAATATGAACACTAGCAAATTAAAAAGAACACATTTCTGAGGACATGATGGTGGACTGAAACCATTCTAGAAATCACTTTAGATCCTGGACAGAGATGCTGACCTTTCCATCCAGACACTCAGAACCTTTCCTTTGTCTCTTGGTACTCTCCTTGATACATACTATGCCTTTATTCATGTGCACAAAGGCCTCCCCAAGCTAATTAGGTCTAGTCTTCATTTTATCTAATCTCCCTGCCATCAGATCTATCTATTTTCCATATTTCCTAAACTATATACTTTAAAAGACCTCACTTTGTGTTCATTGCTGTTTTCATATCCATTTTGTGAATTATAATATTCCATTTTTCTGTTATGTTTCATGAAGTTGTCTGTTCAATACATCTCTTCAGCTGAGAGGTACAGTCATATACTGGCTGCTTTCTAATCCTCGGTCCGGCACTTACATTTAAAAAAAAAAAAAAAACTCAAACAAATTACAGCTCCTTGGATGATTTCTTCTGTACAATTACTCACTGGTATAGGCTGTTGGAAGGAGGTTTCAGTTTCTCCCCACTTAATGTCCCCATAGTAATTCTTTACTGTAGAGATGTTTCCTCAAAAGACACTGAAGGTCCCCATAGCAAATACCCAAAGAAAGAACAGACTGAAGTTGCATAATTTTTTATAAAATGACAATGGTCTGACACACTCATAATCTGTAGGTACTACTCCATTAAAGGTGTATATACCAAGCATTGACACGCCTTAAGTTCTTGGAGGCAAGATGCCTGTCCTTGACCAAACTCTCATTCTGAATCTGACATTTTCCTTTGGATAATGACTTCTATGGATGTTCTCTCAAATCTTCTCCAAACATTCTCCTGAGCCTTACCCAGCATTCTCCTTATCTGCTGCCACTTATGCCTTATACAATTTCAATATTAATATGTAATCAAGTTCAATGTGACTCTCTCCTTTACTCTTATGTCAGTATTACAGATACACAAAGCTGCCCATGACTTTGTTTTGTGTTCTTCTATGACAGAAAGCAGGATTGTGCCACTAAAATACACTTAGTTGTTTAGTTTGAGTGGGGATTGTTCTTTTATTTTTTAAATTAAGTTTCAAAACTTCTACAATCAGTTTAAACACAAAAATTTAAAAACAATCTTTCAAGGGTATTTTCCTTTAATCTTTGTGTTACCTCCTCCATTTTCATCTGATATGTGTGACATATTTTGCTGTCTCCATTTTCTTATTTTCTAAGCAATAAAACTATATTCTTCATAAAATACTTCCCTAATAATTAGCTCATGTCATCTCTGAGAAATAGAAATAACAGATTTGTATACAGAAATATATGCATTTGATCTTTGTTGACCAAATAATTGAATTCTCAGAATTTTTTCTGTATTTGTCTTAATGAGATTACAAAGAGTAGAGTCAAAAGGACTCCACTGGATATGCTGATGTTGGCTATAATGAATTTCCAACTTGTCATTCTAGGGCACAGTGTTAATATATGTTCAATCGTTTTTCTAATTAGAGAAGCTTTTTGCATTCAGCTCATTTTGTCATTTAAATCAGGTGAAAAATTAGGGTGAACACATTTATTATTGAAATACAAGTTGTCACATTTTGATAATTAAGAGTCATTAGGATATAACATATTTTCCTGAATATTTCATTCCAAGTATGTCTAAACCCCAAGTGCCATATACAGCATACTAATTATGAAGTAGGTACACATTAGAGAGCATATTTTTATAAGTGTTGTTTATTCAGGCCTTTAAAAATTTACAAAGGTCTCAAAAGAAATTTTCATCATAAAAGTAAAATCATTAATATAGTAATGCATTTCTATAACTATGTATTTATAGCCTTTTAAATTATTTATCATTATGGATAGAATTTTTTCCAAGCTATACTTTCTCTATGGGAAGCAATTGTATGTCTTTGACTGATGGGCTATAGCGTTTCTGCATATGTACCTCCCCTGGTCTCCCATTCCATTTTATCCTATACATTTATAATAGTATTTTTTATAGTACACTGATAGCTGCTATGTATGCCACTATTTCCAGATTGTAAGCTGGTACTGTCTTTGGACATTTCCAGAGGCTTTACATGCTCTCTGCCACTACTAAAAACACACTTTACTTGGTATATATTGAGTTGCTGAAACTAAGGAAAAAGAAACCACACCCCTGTTGCATCTTACATACCCTCTCTTCTAAGGTACAATATTGCCAGAATATTTACAAGAAGCATGTGGTCAAGGATGACAGAAAAGAAAAGTAATTATAAGAGAAATTTGTCTGTGAGTCCAGGACCCACTGTGGTAGCAAGCTTTCTATTGCAGCAATAAAATACTTGAGTTTATCATATGAGAAAATAAGATTTACTTTGGATCAGAATTGCCATGTTTTGTATCCACAATCATAATCCCAATGCATTGTACTTTTGCTGAGGTAGAATGGAAGGGCCGAGGCTCATAGTGTAGAATAACTGCATAAGGAACAGGATGGGGTCCCAATACCCTTTGAAGAACCCAGTACAATCATCTGACTTCTTTTAACTACAGCTCATCTTCTAAACTTTCTGGGCCTCCCAGTAAAATATCAACTGGAGAACAAGTCCTCTGCACATAAGCTTGTGTCGGATTTGAGTACCAAACCTGAGCTTTCTAACCACCAAAGCTCATATTCCTATAATGATACTAAGTGCATTTGAAGTCTCAGCAGGTCAAGAATTACTCAGAAGTCCTATTCCAGTGTCTCCTCTGAGACTGAAGGGACTCCAAGTTGTGAGACTATAATGATATTGCCTTAAGTTCAATAAATCACAATTCAGCAATGAAAGAAAAGCCTCCAAATGAAGGATGGGAAATTAGCAAGTAGGAATTAGATCATAGTAAGAGCAAGACTAAAAATGAGAAGTGATACCATCATATTCTCTAGTTCTGAGTCTAGTACCTTGGACATACTAACATATTACCCAGTCAAATAAATTCCTCAGTCAGAAAGCAATTTGAAATTGGAAAAAAAAAGAAAAATCATTGATTATGATTTCATTAAGAAGTGAAAGGTGACAAGGTCATAATGGTACAAGCTGTAAGACAGAGATGCTCGTGTTTGTATAAGGACCAAAAAGTGTGCCCTTGTTTCCTTTCTACCATGAAAAGGTTAAAGAAGTCTGTGTTCATAAATTGGAATATAATCCTCACCACAATCCAACCAATATAGTAGATGTTGCTCATACCTGATTGTAGCACGCAGATCATAGACTAAGAGCCATCCACACCCATGAGAAGCTCACAAATATCTAGTCTGTGCAGTTTACCAAGGTAATTCAAACTGTGTGGATCACAAGGTCATGAGGATGTAATGAAGTGCTGTATGTAAAAATGAATTGCATGGCATAGCAGAAAGGGATATACTACTTATAAAGGTCGGGAGTTCTGATTTTAGTCTGATATGTTTCTATGCATTAGCTATGAAATCTTTTTTTTTTTATTTTTGATACTTTATTTACATTTCCAATGTTTCCCCTTTTCTGGGTTTCCTCTTTGGAAGCCCCCTATCCCCTCCCCATCCCTACCTCTATGAGGGAATTCCACTCCCACCCACCGGCCCACCGATGCCCCTATTCCCACCTTGACATTCCCCTTTACTGGTGCCTCTAACACCCTCAGGCTAAAGGGCCTCTACTCTCTCCCTGATGGCCATCGAGGTCGTCCTCTGCCTCATATGTGGTCCGAACCATGGGTCCATAGATGTGTATTCTTTGGTTGGTGGTCCAAACTTCAGGATGACCGGGGGGGGGGGGGTGTTAGGCCCATTGGCGCTGTTGCTCCCTCCATGGGGCTGCGAACTCCCTCAACGCCTTCAGTCCTTTCTCCAACTCCTCCATCTGGGAC
>CM052712.1:38096288-38321805 GCA_028551405.1 Uromys caudimaculatus | reverse complement strand
AGAGGAACACTCCTCCATTGTTGGTGGGATTGCAAGCTGGTACAACCACTCTGGAAATCAGTTTGGCGGACCCTCAGAAAAATGGACATAATACTACCTGAGGACCCAGCTATACCACTCCTGGGCATATACCCAGAAGATGCTCCAACATGTAATAAAGACACATGCTCCACTATGTTCATAGCAGCCATATTTATAAGAGCCAGAAGCTGGAAACAACCCAGATGTCCCTCAGCAGAGGAATGGATACAGAAAATGTGGTACATTTACACAATGAAATACTACCCAGCTATTAAAAACAATGACTTCATGAAATTCACAGGCAAATGGATGGCACTTGAAAATATCATCCTGAGTGAGGTAACTCAGTCACAAAAGAACGAACATGGTATGTACTCACTGATAAGTGGATATTAGCCCAAAAGTTCAGAATACTCATGTTTCACTTCACAGTAACCATTGGACTGAGTGTGAGGTCTCAGATGGAGGAGTTGGAGAAGGGACTGAAGGAGCTGAGGGAGTTTGCAGCCCAATGGAGGGAGCAACAGTGTCAACTAGCCTGATCCCTGGTGCTCCTGGAGACTGGACCACCAACCAAAGAATACACATGGAAGGACCATGGTTCGGACCACATATGTGGCAGAGAAAGACAGGGGGACGGTGGATGTTCTTCTTGGCTTTTAAATATTGGAGTCCTTTCCATGTACCGATGAGGTAGTTTCTTTATTTTTGTTGCTTGTTCCCTAATCCCTTCATCTTCGAAGGATGCTAATCATTGGGTAGGGGCTTAACCTGCAGACATTTTATATAACTTAATTACACATTTACAATCTTATCACGAAACATTAACATATTTTGAGATAATGAAGGTGATCAATTAGAGGGCTTCAAAACATGAATTTGAAAGGACACACATAGCAAAGAAAATTAAAAATTACTTCTCATTATATTTCAGGGGGAACAAAGCTTTGGAGTAGTTAATAGCCTGGATGTG
Organism: Uromys caudimaculatus; assembly: GCA_028551405.1. NCBI lineage: Eukaryota > Metazoa > Chordata > Mammalia > Rodentia > Muridae > Uromys > Uromys caudimaculatus. The sequence continues at coordinate 38,320,811 of CM052712.1, read as the reverse complement.
GTCCCTATAATAGTTCAACTTCATTGATTCCAGAGTGAGCTGAAATCAATAAACAATCACCAGAAACTCTGCTTCAATTTTCAAAACTTGATCTTTTTCCAGACTAGTGATGTCTGGTAGCACCCTCTCAGTTTGTAGAATAATAGTAATAAGCCACAGGTCCCATCCAGTTAAGTAACCACAGAGGGAAATAATTTACCTTCTACAGCAGCAGACAGGATAGCCAAACCTTGACGTTTGCTCCATGGGTTAGATATGTTAATGGATTTTTTTTACTTGCCATGTTTTAAATTTACCATGGATTTTCAAGACACTACTGTGTCATATTGAAAGAACACCTATGTAAGATCATCTATGCACCTAGATTCCTTGTGTCCTGTTGGTTCTCCATTCTTTTGTTCTTACCAATCTGGTTGAGGCTAGATCACCAACTTGCTCTTGCTTTCTGCAACCCAGAACTAAATATCCTTCATGTTTATCATATTAACATGTTGTACTGATTTTGAATAGTAGAGCAATTGTGAATGGATAGTAAAAGCCAGTATACATATATCAAATTTTTCTCCAAATAAGAGGAGCTGAAGTTAGTAATTATGTTTTCTTCTCTAAAAGTTCTTAATAACAGAGCCTGGTGACATGTATTGAAAGCATTGAACATACTTCAAATGGCCATTTATTTAGTATTCATATGAAACACCAAACCTTGATTACAAAATGCCACTCTCTAAGTGGATGGAGATGGAGAGGTTTCTGGTCATTCATCTACTTGCAGTGTAACATCTTGCCACGAGCACTGTCATTCCTTTAGGAATGTAATTTCCCCTCCTGGAAAAAATGTTATAAGACATTCCATTCAATCATCTTAAAGACATGCTTATCTTTTAATAGTCTTGTTATCTTGGTGCAAATTTGCTGTTACCATATGTCTCCCTACTTTTTGTAAGACATTCTGACTTTTAATTATGTCTGCAAGACTGAAGGTAATTCTTATCCCAGCAACACAAATGGAAGCTTTTTACTCTTACAGAGTTCAAACAATTGTTTGTGAATTAGTGAGCACAATTTGATCAAGCAATGCTTCTAGACATTGCCTTCGTCCCATGGCTCCACCATCTCCTCTGCATCAGTCTTTCCCTAGACATTCCCCTAGACAGAAAGAAAGGTAGAGTCTCCATGACGCTAAATCATTCTCGTTCATGGATAGTCTCTAGGTAGACATTAACCATAATAGTCTTTACATCCCTTGTATAAAGGACAAGGAGGTGGTATCATTATTAGACAAAAATCTTTGTCTAGCTTTACTCTGTACTTTATTATTATTATTATTATTATTTTTGCAATCACATGAGGTTTATTCGGGGGGGGGGGACCAGTGCACTGGGGTCGAGCTCATAACTTACGCAGAGGCAGAGGAGTTCGACCCCCATCAGTTAAAATCAGGGGTGTTTAAAGGAAAAAACCACAAAGCAAGGGGTGGGGAATGGAAAGAATTTGCATTATGGGGAAGTACAGAATGTTCTAAGTTAGTCACAAGGCAGTTGCACAAACATTTTTGTGGTTAGCTAATTCCTGAAACATTGTGCCTCTGGCCCTGGGGCCAGGCCAAGGTCACCCGTTTCTTAGGGGAAAGAATGCAGCCAGGTAGGGATTGGCCAAGGATGCAATTTCAGTCCTATTTCTGTTTCTGGCTCCAAGTGTGCTAGGGGTCTAATTTTTCTCATAAGGGGGTAAGGTCTTTCATTCCCCACTTCTTCTAGTGCTTAGTTCTAATCTTAGAACTATATTTCTGTATCGTCATAGCCTGCTTGTACCAGGCTTTGGGGGAACACGACAAACAGGCTATGTCGATACTCTGTACTTTAAAATCTACACAAATATTTGTAAAATGCTGAACGCTGCACCAGATATTTTCTTTAGTTGAAGATTCTGATGGCCTTATATACCTGAGCAGAGCTGCTTTTCTAGCATTCCATAAGCTATCCATGATTCCTCTCAAAATAAAACAGTAACTTATAGCCTCAATTTTGTAGGGAAACTACAATCCTGAGTTAAGCCACAAGATACACACAGAAAAACCTTCACACTCTATCATTCATCCATAATGTACTATGAATCTGAATGGTTTAGACTACTACTAATCAGCTGAGATACATGTGCAAATCAGAATTGTTATCTGAGGTTTCAGAGAACATACCCTTTTCTTGATGCAAAAATTTAACCAGATAGCCATGCTAGCAAACAGAACATGGAGACTCAGGCACTTCTAAGATACAGCTAGAGAAGTGTGAATGATGGAACTGTAATGGTCTTTTAAATTCTCAATCACTGTAATTATGCATCTTCCCCGTGAGGAAAAAAATAGTTAGGACTCCCAAAACTTGATTGAACATGTTTAATTAAATAAATTTATGTTATATTGCAAAATAAGGACAAAATTAGTTTCATAGAACAAAAGACAGATTTTGGTCAATTCTCCATCCCACAATATCTAGTCATTACCTTCATTTGTTTTATTCTCTAAAAATTATGGTAAGAGACTAAAAGGGTACATAATAAAAAGAAAGAGAACCTCCACAAAAACCAAATGTGTAGGCTTTATTTATTTTTCCAAATCAGTAATATATTCATAGGTCTTAATTTCTGAATGTTTCTCTAGATATCTGGCATCTGCATTTGATAAAGTGGATAATTTCCCCTCCCTTCTAATCCTAAGCATCTTCTTGTGGGTGAGCTCCCAATTCCCAAGTCTATTATCAGCCTTCAACACTGCTGTTCCTTTGCCCAACCTCAGGACCCCCTCTGTACTCCTGCTGGAACCCCATGTACACTGTTCTTATCTCTGTTCCATTTTAAATCCATCTATAAAATGTGTGTGCAGTGAACTTCAATGGCAAGTACTACTCGACATTCTTTACGTCCTTCTCCCTTATTTGAGTGACAATATGAAATGTTTTAATTATGCTTTTTATCAAAATACCGATACTCAACATGTGCCAGTAATGATAACCTCCACATTGGACACCTTCATGTATTTTTAGTAGTATCATTGTTTTTCTTATCCAGGGCTTGTCATACAATAGATTGCAATGCATTCGTCAGTACTGAGACATTATCCATGAAACAACAGCCTAGGGAGTTAATAAAATAGATAATTCCCCTTCTAAGATAAGGACTATGCTATGAGTTACTTTTGAGACATTTAAAAAGAAGTTAAGGAAACTTTCAACCTTGCAGACAAAGACTCTTTCAAATGGAGATGTTATTCTTTGACTCATTCTGAGTATGATTACAAGAAACAATGACTAATCTCTGCTTTTATGAAAAATAGATTTAAGTCCATGATCGCTTGTCGGGAAAATTTTTGAAGTAGTCAAATAATGATTTAAAGTATATTGCTAAGAAGGATTTTAAAAAAATAATGGTTGTAGCAGCATTTTATGCTAACAATGAATATCTTAATAGATGAACTCTGAAAAGGCATTGCAAGAGCTTCCTAAAATAAATGCCAAAAATAAAATCATTATACTTCTTCATGGTGGAACTACCTGCTTTCTTGGAGTTACTGAGACAATTCTGCATGAACAATATAGACATATAGTTAAGAATTATCACAGGCACTTAACTGGGCTCCCACAAATGGTCAAGGCAGTTATATCATTCACTTTGTGAAATGCAGGAAACTCTCATTAATACTTTGATACCAAATGCACATGAAACTTAGTAGCCAAACAATAAATATTACCAAAATTTTACCATGTTTACATTAAATCATTATACATCTTAATCATCACTGTTTAGTATAACAGTATTCAACACACTAGATTAGACTAGATTAAGAAATATACAGTTATTTCTTACAGTTCTGGATGCTCAGAGATCTGAGGTAGTGGAACAATATGGCTAGGCTGTATTGAGTACTATCTTCATAAGAGAGAGACAGATACATTTTACAAGGCAGAAATAGGACGGAAAGCCATAGAGAAGAGTGGCACAGGGGAGAAAGATAGAGTTCTTTTGTTGTTCAAATGATCCCTAGATTTTCATAAACATATTTTGAATTTTGCTCTGCCAGTGCAATATTATTGTCGATTTGCAAATCTAACAGAAATACTTTTTAAAAGCTACAAATTACAGTCCCCCAGCAATGAACAATTCCATTCTTCTAAGGAAAATAAACATTAAACCCGGAAGGTTTAGGGATGCTTTGGCTTTCACAACAAACACAAAGAGCCAGATGGAGTTGGATAAATCCTTTTGTACCCAACAATGCATAGAGCACTAACGTAAACAGCATGGACAGCACCAGGCCAGCAAAGCTATGCCAGATACCTGATACCAGAATAGAGCAGCCCTCATAGGACCCTGGAGATAAGATTTTGCCAGTGAACATGGTTACATTGCATCTTCTTTTATTTACAGGTTCAATACCATCTTATTTAGGAGATAAAACTTTTACAAACATTTTTAAAAAGCAAACTAGGAAAGGACTATCTTTGGCATTGATTAAAATGGTCACTAGTAAACAGCTGCAGACTAGGGCAGTGCCATATCTAAAGATGTGGCTTCCCCACTCAAGCAAGCAGAGGCAAAAACCTGCTTTTATCTCTCATATCCTTAAGACAGGACAGGATGAGATGGCTACACCAACTAACCACTGAGGTCACAAGTGGCATGCAAAGTGCACCAGAACTCTACTCGGTTTGGGACTTCTGTTCTACTCCTTAAACAAAAGCTTTTTTCAACAAGGCTTCATTTCTCCTCCCAGCTGGACATAATGCTTCAAAAAGTGGTTTTTACTGTTCAGACATCTCTTCTACCACTTTTACTTTTTACTACATTTTCTTTTTGGTGGCATTGCTGTCCCCATCTCCAGCCTCGTCCCCACTTGCAAGCTCATTTTTGGCTTTTCCTCTTCCTCCTCCTCCTCTTCTTCCTTGTCCTCTTCCTTCTCTTTCAACTGGAGAACTGCTGGAGAGGCCCTGTATGTGGTAGAGACAACACATGGCTCTAGAAAGAAAGGCCTCATCATGGAGATAAATGACTTGGAATTGTAATGACCTGAAATAATGCAGAGAAGGAATTAAGTAATGGGTTTTGTAATAATAAGCTATAAAAATTATAACATATCATCTTTGTGCACTAAATAATACACATTTGTTTCAAAGATGGTGAAGGAAAATGATTACTGAGATTTAGGTCCTAGACGAAAGTTTGCTAACTTTCAGTCACTGACTCCATAGCAATGAAAGCTTGTTCCATCTTCATCTTTGACTTTGTACTCTTTGTTCTTCTTAAGACTCACTTCAGTTTAAAGCAATTTTAGACTGATAGAAAAACAGAAACATCTCATCTATATTTCTGTACATACACAACCATCTATAATATTAATTCTGACTATCAATCAGTTTAATCTGCTAACACTTGATGATCTTCCACTAATACAAAGCACCCCCATGTCCATAGAGAATGGGAAGGTCTTCCCATGCCTTTGCATGACCGGTGACTTATGATAAATGTTTAATGAACTGTATTAGTCATGACATCATATGGAATATGTTCGCTGCTCTGCAAAACCCCTCCTGTCTTATATGTTACAAATTGGAAACCTCTGGGCTTTAAACATTGTGTGGCTATTTCATAAACTTATGTACTAAGAATTATATGAAACTGCTTAAATGAGGACACTTAGAGATGTTATAGATTTCTTCATGACATATTAGGTCAGTATTTAGTGTTAGCTAATATTGCATTGTCTGAACGTCATCCTATTTACTTAGAATGGAAGTAAAGTGTAATTATTTTACACAATTTTTATGAGTATAAGCTCAATGATATAGAAGGCCAGAACTCCTCAAATACAATAAATCACTTCTTTGTTTGAGCAGAAGAAGATAGTCATTGATCCTAAACCCAAGAGTCCTTACACACATTTTTCATAATAAATCAAGAAGTTCTGCTGAGATTCTTGGAAAACAATTCCATTGACATTTAGGCTGTATGTATACATTCTAGATTAAACTGTTTAAGATATAAAGGTTAAGGTAAAAAAATGGAATTCTTTGAAAAGGGCCTTAGCAAAATTCTCAATTACAAACCATTGCATAACAATGACACAATGTATCTAAAAATGTAGAGACCACAGTTGGGTAGGACATGATGACAATTTAATATTTCAGAGTAGGGACAAGGAAAATTGAAAGGGAAAAAATAAGATGGATTTTGTAAAAAATATCAAATTAAAAACTCACTGTATTATTCAAAATGACATTTTGGTTTCTATATATCATGTGCCTTAGCTGTATCCACTCACTCATTCTCCACTCTGTTCTGCTCCCCACTGCATCTAATCCTTCCTTTTCACAAAGAGTTTCCCTTCTCTTTTCACGTATGTAAGTATTGATGGATATATCCATGACTATTACCTATCTATATAACGTATGTTCTAAATATTAAAGATAATGGAGAATGTGTCTCTCTGTATCTGCCTTATTCCATTTAATAAGATGGTACTATTTTCATGTAAATAATCTTTCATTATTTATAGTGAACCACATTTTATTTTGACTGTATACACTATGTGTTTTCTACCCATTCATACGTTGATGACCATTTAGATTTACTCCATCACTTGGCTCTTGTGAATAGTGCCTCAATAGATATAGACATGCAAACCTCTCCGTGGTTACATCTGTACTTACATCCATAGTGACTTGTGTAATTTACATTCCAATGAGTGATTTATAAAAGTCCCTTGTGCAGCTATTTCACAAAGTACATTAGACCTCAGATCCAAGTAATTCTCTATTGCCAATCTAAACAAGGCTGTATTTATTTGTTTATATTTATTATTATTGTGTATTGGGTGTGTGGTGGGCATCTCATCTGCATAGCACGTTTACATTTGAAGCCATCTCATGGTGCTAAGGCTTCCAAAATTTTGAAGAGACATTCTTACCTGAAGCCAGACTATTTGGAACTTGCATGCACCATAACGCCTAAACTTACTCCATCTTGTAAAGTAGTGGTGTGCACCTTTCTCAAACCTGTGCGGTTTTCATTTAAGACTTCCTGAAGCTAGAGCAGTCTACGCCCTCCAGGTGTCTTTCCTCAGAGCCACACACTCTCAAGTGCCATAGGCATACAACTCTCCTTTTGCTATTTTGAGATTTGTTGCTTAAGTTGCTTTCGAGATCAAGAACTTTTGCAAGTCCAGTGATAAGCTGACTTCTTCTCGCTGTTAGTCTGAGAATGATCACACTATTTGTTATGAGAAAAAGATATATAAGTAATATTTGGATAGAACCTATCCATCCATGTCTTTTAAGATTCAATGCAAGGAATTCCACTTACTTCTATAATCTGATTTCTTTTGTCCAGTGTCTAGGGACAGATAGTAATGTAATCAGGGAAACACAATTATTTCTTTAGAGTGTTTTTTTAAATTATCAATATTAAAAACAAATGCATGTCCAAATTTATACTGAAATATGCGTCAAGTTGTACTACTGAAACTATTTCTTAGTTCCTTTGTGCTGCTGGGCTTGTCACTCACTGTACTTCTCTATCAGATTTTAAATGGATTCTCTTTTAAACTGTGAAGTGACTCACAAAGGTCTGTCTTAGAAGAAGGCATAGATGTGAAAATAAGTGAAAGAAAAATGACATGTTTACTTTGGATGTTCAAAGCAGTGAGGCCCAAGAGCTGAGCCTCACAGAGGAAAAAAACTAAATAAAACATGGATGCCGCTCCTGGAGGAGCTTCCAGATTGGCAGAGGAGCTAATGCATGGAAATAAATACAATTCTGAGGGGAGAAACTGCATTCCTGATTTGGGAGATGGCCTTCTCAAATAGGCAACATTCATTTAGACAGCAACCCTGGGAGCTATTTTTTCAAGAGATGGTATTTGAGGGAATATATATATATATATATTCTTATTTCATTAACAATTATATGGGAATACATCTTGTCAGAGCATCAGGAATTTTAATTATCCCTATACATCGATTATGTCTTTGGTCTCTTTAACATCTAGACACACTTGGGGTCCTCATTGTGGACCCCTTATCTTCCACTTCAGGAGAAGACTTAAAACAAAGAATAGGAGTAACTTTCCAAGAGGACATGCTCTTTACATATCTTTTCCATCTATTAAGCCCAAATTTTAAAAACCTATCCTTGACTTTTGCTATATTTATCCAGTTCTCTGCCGCCTTTCTCTCCCTTTTACTCTCTACTTTCCCCTCTACCCAACCTCCTTCTTTCCTTTTTTCTTTTCATCTCCCACTCCATTCCTCTACTACAAATAGTTGGCTATGCTTCCTTACAACATGGCTGCTTTGAGATTAAACTGTTTTGTCAATCTCAAAATGCACTGAGAAGATATTGAAGACTGCTGGTTTCTTAAACACATGTTATTTTCATAATTCTATAATTTTTTTGTCAAAAAGACTTAAATTCTTTTAACATTTATTTTTTTGGATATTTTATTTATATTTCAAATGTTTTCCTCTTTTCAGGTCTCCCCTTTGAAACCCCCCTATCCTATCCCCCCACCCCCTGCCTCTATGAGGATATTCCACCACCCACCCACCCACTCCCATCTTCCCTCCCTGGCATTCCCCTATACTGGGGCATCTAACACTCTCAGACCCAAGGGCTTCTCCTTCCCCTGATGACCAACAAGGCCCTCCTCTGCCACATATGTGGCCAGCACCATGGGTCCCTCCATATGTGTTCTTTGGTTGGTGGTCCAGTCTCTGGGAGCACCAGGGGGGCTCTGACTAGTTGACATTGTTGTTCCCTCCCCATGGGGCTGCAAACTCCCTCAGCTTCCCCAGGACCAGATGGGTTTAGTGCAGAATTCTATCAGACCTTTAAAGAAGACCTAATACCAATACTCTTCAAACTATTTCACAAAATAGAAACAGAAGGAACACTACCCAATTCCTTCTATGAGGCCACAGTTTACACTGATACCAAAACCTCACAAAGACCCAACAAAGAAAGAAAACTTCAGACCAATTTCCCTTATGAATATCAATGCAAAAATACTCAATAAAATTCTAACAAACCAAATCCAAGAACACATCAAAATGATCAGTCATCATGATCAAGTAGGCTTCATCTCAGGGATGCAGGAATGATTCAATACCAGGAAATCCATCAATGTAATCCACTACATAAACAAACTCAAGAAAAAAAATGACATGGTCATTGCATTAGATACTGAAAAAGCATTTGACAAAATTCAACATTCATTCATGATAAAAGTTTTGGAAAGATCAGGAATTCAAGGCCCATATGTAAACAAAGTAAAAGCAATATACAGCAAACCAGTAGCCAACATCAAACTAAATGGGGAGAAACTTGAAGCATTCCCACTAAAAACGGAAACTAGACAAGGCTGTCCACTCTCTCCCTATCTATTCAATATAGTAATTGAAATTCTAGCTAGAGCAATTAGACAACAAAAGGAGGTCAAATGGATACAAATTGGAAAGGAAGCAATCAAAATATCACTATTTGCAGATGATATGATTGTATACTTAAGTGACCCAAAAAACTCCACCAGAGAACTGCTACAGCTGATAAACAACTTCAGCAAAGTGGCGGGATATAAAATTAACTCAAACAAATCAGTTGCTTTCCTCAAAGGAAAAACAGACTGAGAAAAAAATTAGGGAAATGACACCCTTCACAATAGTCACAAACAATATAAAGTATCTTGGTGTGACTCTAGTTCTATAATCTTACTTTATAAAATTACATTACAGATAGCAAGAGACACACAGGTCACTTCTTAATGAAATAATTATCAAAAATTTTGGAAATGTATCTCAAGATTTTTGTCACTCAACAACTATGTATAGTGTGTATTGTGTTGTGTAAAATAGTATACTATTTTACTATTTTATTTTGTTAATACGGCAAATAAACCAAACTTTATCTCCATGTAGAGGGATTATCTGGACTGTAATAGAGGGGAAGCAGAAAATAAAATATTTTCAAATATCCAGTTATTTATATTTGGGATTATTTAGGGTCATCTGATTACAGCTCTGTTCAATAGACTGAAAGATAAAGGTGGTGTGTGTCAAATTCAGGCAAAGACAATTCAGAGCTCTCTTCATCTCTCCTCCTCCTTTATTTTTGAGTTTCATAATTGCATTGTATTGAGTAACATCATCAAACAAAGGTGAAAGGAAGAAAATACCATTGTTCTGATATCTCACCAAGAGTGTAAGCTTGTTTATTTCTTCAACAAGGAGAAGAATCACTTAATCTGACTAATACAGTCAATTATAACAATACAGAAACCATCACATTGCGTAGAAGTTTACAAAATGACTTCTGAGATGGGATACAAAGGGAAAGTCAGAAAATGGTGCTCAAAGTTGTGCTAGAACTGTCAATGTCAATGTGTTTTTCCTCAGGCTTGCTATGGTCACTGATGAATTACTTTGCATAATACAAAATGGTACTATTTCAAAGAAACAGTTAAGGGAGCTTTAAAGACAAATGACAAAGTATGGTAATAAAAATTAACTGTTAGAAGAAAATTTGAAAGGCAAACTATGCAGGCTGTACTTACAGAAAATGGATGGTAAAATTAGTATAAGCTCTTCATCATTTGATAGCTAAGAATAATATTTGATCATCATTTTGGTTGGTAAAATGAGATTGACAAAATGACAGATTGAAAACAAAAGGTCCAGCACTTTGAGGTGTTTACCAGGTATGATATTTTTAGGTAATTTTATGGCATTGATTGTCAAGATACCTATATACAGATCACACACACACACCCCCAAATAAAACAACTTGGCTTCTTTCATGCCTGCTATTTTTGAGACAAGAAACTTGCTGTTAACTTCTTCTAGAAGCAATTTCATCATGTGTCAAAAGGAATAATGGTGACCTTGGCTGCATTGTTGTAAGATACATAAATTATATTTGTACCTGATTTATCAAAATGCCTGTCAGAAAAAGAATACTCAAATTCAGTGAGAATTGTTTCATTATAATAACCATTCCTGTAGACATGATCTCCATGAAACCCTTTGCATCTTGGTGGTGAGCATTATCAGAGTTAGATCTGTGACATCACAGTCATGTTTCTTTCCATGTTTCTTTATTTTTGTGCTCATGATCTAAGAGTAACAGGAGGGGTGCACCTCATCTTAGGACAGGCTGAAAGTTAAAGTAAAATGTAGAGACATTATTGTCTTTAATAAATTAGTTAATGATGTATTCTGCTTCCATCTACCTTTCTCTCTTGCAAAGGTTTCTCCTATTTCAAACAGAATATTCCCTGACCTTATGTAAAAGCCTGAATTTTCCCTTCCTCTTGCTTGTTTACCACTGAGTTTGAAGAAACTCAAAACAGAAATGCCAAGGCATAAAAGAACTGGTATCTTCAGAGACAGAGCAAAAGCTGAGTAGAGAAAAAGATCAATATTTCATAATAAGCTTCAGCAAAATAGAAATGCTCAACAGCCTACAGGGTTTCATCCCACTTCTCAAGACAGCTACCCAAGATACTGGTGTCTCACAGAACCAGATATGCTTTGGATCCTTCATACGATCTCAGTCACCTTCTATCCCAGATTCTTACTTCCTCAGAACACAGTGAAAAGCAAAGCTTTCCTCTTGAAAGTTATAATAATGGTGTGCCCTGCTATCTGTTTTTTTCAATAGTGCACTCAAAATATCAGTGTGAGCAAAAAACATTTCTCAGTGTATATAGAATTTCAGCCACCACAAGTATGTCTGAAAAGGGGACTAGAAATGCTCTACACTCATGAAAGGTCTCATTAAGTACTTTGCCAACCATAGAATGTCAAAATGTCCTACTCTCCTGTTTAAGGATTTACCATTTAAAAGCTTAAGAGGAAGTCAGTATCTTGCAGCAACAAAGGCAGGAAGCTTTATTTAATTGCTTCTATAATTACTCATTTCTGGGGTATTTCACTACTCGGGTAATAGTATATCTAGCTCATGAAAAGTATATAATAAGTTATAGATACCATTTCAATTTGACATGAAAATTATGTTGTAATACTTTGTTCATGTTTTTCTACTTGAAACTTCACTGCCCATTTTCCCACACTTCTATTACTCTATGAATTAAAATATAGACTTGAGAGCATCTACTTCATGTCAGGTGTGCTAAGAATAGTTATTAGATATTCCTTCATCTAAACTTAGATATAGTCAATCCTCAGCAGGATCAAAAAGAACATTGCATAGGAAACTAAGAGAATTAGCAGCAATTTTTGCTATGATTCTCCATTTCTGTTGCCTGAGTCCAATTTTACTTGGAGATGAGAACTTTGGTCTGTAAATAAATGCTTGTGGAGAATGGAAGGAGGAAATACTTTGAATAAAAGAGAACTTTTGAAATGTGAAGGATGAGTTATTTTTAATAATGTGTGGTTTTGTTATTTGAAGTGCGTCAAAGAACCCACAGCCTCAGCAGTACGAGCATGTTGGAAGTACAGTATATTGAGTTATCTCACACATTATCCCAGAAACTTACTGTATCATTCTGCATTTGAGCAGGATATCAGGCAAATATCTGTGCCAGGAATATTTGAGAAGCACTGTATCAGGGAACACACTCACATTAGCCAGGGACTTCAAAGGCATTTCAGTGGAGAAAGGAAATGCTGTGTGCCAATGAACAAATCACGGTAAAGAACTTCACACAGATAAGGAAAATGGAATTACAATCTTCTGTGTCTTGATGAGAAAGTCATGACTGTAAGTGGTAGAAGCCATATGTGCATCTAGACTTGATTGAGTGCCTGACATTTTCCATGTCATTAAATAGAAAAAGAAAAAATACCAGTATGCTTGAGGAGAAGAATTTTCTCTCTCTGACTTTGAAATATGTACAGCACAGCTGATGTTCCTGGCTTAAACTTTTTTTTTAATCGTTCTTTCTAAGAACTAATGTAATCCTTCTATAATAAGAGCAATCCAAAGATATCCAAATAATTTTCATAACACCCGTCCTAACCTTTCTGTGAAAGCTATTGCCCTTATTATTCACAGATCGCATATAAGTACATTTGGTTACTTGTAAAAGCACATTGTTACTTCAAATCTAACATTCCTGATGCTTAAGAAGTCATTCACAGCCATGAACAAAGTGGCACATACAAAGCTTGCCCAACACAAACATTCCTAGGGAAGATCAAACAAGGGGATGGACTTGCCAGTGTTATTTAGCTTACCCTATTACAGATGAGTGTCTTTAACACCATTTGCTTAGTTCAAGATTTTTCTTAATTTTATGTTTGTTGATTTCACTCTTTAAAATGACCTTCGGATTCAATACAAAAGTGTTGGCTGAGTTTCCTCTGAGCAAGAAGCTGTAGCATGCTTTAGAGAGGATGGAGTTGTATTGGACAAGCTTCTTTCAGACATAGTTGATAGTGCTGCCAATCACAATTTTGGTAATAATGAATAATTTTTGTGTGTGCTAAATAGGATGTGAAACCATAAGCATTTATATAATACTTTCTATATTAATCATTTAACAAAATGTTTAGGACCACAACCTTTCATTTTCATAGATTCAGTGAAGGCAAAATCAGTTTTTAAGGTTTACTTTATAGAACATTGCCTTTAGTAATAGTGATTGTCTCCATATGCTTTTTGTTGCAAAGTATATACAGTCACACAGTTATTCTGCTTTATTTTTACCTATATACAGAGTAGATAGATACGTAGGTAGGTAGGTAGATGGATGGATGGGTGGACAGACTGACAGATGGACAGACAGATTATAGATAGATAGATTGATAGATTGATAGATAGAGATGATAGATATATTATTTTGAAATATATTCTCTTTTATAATTCATATCCAGCAAGAAAATTTTTAGGCTTTATTTTCCCTAAGAAATGAGAGTTAAATTTGATAGTGTCATTATTTCTATGGTAGTTATGACATATGGTAGAATGACATAACTTGTCACACGTCACTTCCATGGACATTGTCTTATGCATCCTCATTGAAAACAGAAGGCTGTATCATGATGACCATCCTGATACTGGAGAGGTGAACTCCTGAATCTGAGTTGTGATAACACAAATATCTTCTGACCTAGGAAATCTCTAGCTAGGTAAGCATTATTTAAAATGTTGAGGGATGAGGGTGTGTCACAGACAGGGGAACCAAAGATTTATCAGATATGTTGTGTAATGGAGGTAAAGAAAATAAAGAAGACAGAGAGGCTCTTAACTTGATAGGAAATTCTGACTTGAGTACTTGAAGGCAATGTTGGGATTTTTCTGGCATTTGTGGGGCAGGTCTATATTTCAAGAGAGGAAAGAAACAGATAAAACTGAAATCCATATAAATATTTACTACAGATTGGTATGTGAATCCTGTTGCAGTGACATGAGATACTGCTGTGGAGACAAGACAGGGACAGCATGAACAGAAAGCTGCTACTCACCTCTAGTAGGTCCTAGAGATTTCAGTAGAGACTTGAAATTGTCCAGCTGTGGGAAACCCACCATAGAGCCTTCATCAAGTACTAGAGTGGGCAATGGCTGTCAGAACACTAGAAGAACTTCTGCTCCAAATTCTTACATGTAAATTATCTACATACACAATAATTCTAAGCCAGTCATTAAAGACCAATGGCATTCTGTTGGAAATTAAACCAAAAGATTCAGAAAACATAGTACACTAGTGAGATATGGGGGTTTCTGTGAACCATGAATTTGAAGTATGTTACGCCAAGTCAGGTTTTGTGTCTTCACTTCTTCACATGCACACAAATCCTTAATAAATTACTTTTCACAAACAATTGGCACAATTCTTGGTACATGAGAGTTCATTTTTGATAATAATTTTTAGGTATGTGAAAGTAAAATTTGAGTCAGCATCAGGATTGCTCACTCACTGGGTAAAAGTGCTTGTCCTTTAAGCCTGAAGAATTGAGTCCAGTCCCCCTAACCCACAGTGGAAGGAAAGAATTGACTCCTGAAAGTCATTCTCAGACCTCCACATGCATACCATGGAGACATACATACATACGTAGCACATATAACACATGGCATACATACAAACATGTATAAATGTATACACACAATAAGAATTATCATTAATTAAAAGTAATTTGGGACATATGAAGACTTTATAGGGCACCATTAGCTCTGGGGACTTCTTCAGAGTGTTTTTAAGATATAAGTAGAAAATACAACAGTCCCCTCACCAGCACATGTCAGTGTCATGATTCATTTGTTTCATTTCAATGGAATTAAGTAAATTATAATCTAGTCCCACATTACAGGGTTATGAGCATGACAAAGACTAATAGGACTTTCTTCCTTGACTGTATTGCTCTCCTCATGCTTATTAGCACTTTCAGTTACTGACTGCTAAATATTCTCCTCAATGTAGTGAAATAGACACATAGACTATATGTTCCTCCCGTACTCAAAGCACTAGACTATTCACATACTGAGTAAGAGCAGACCAATCAACCTACTCCATAAATTCTCCATTGTCGTAATACATTTGTATTCACCAGAACTCTTAGTGATCCAAACACAAAGAAAACATTTCTTTCATTGTACCTTTCTCAGGTCCCACTCTTTACCAATGCTTTTGTTTCTTCTATTTCAAGCAAGTAGTCAGACACAAGGGAATAATGTTGCTGACTAAGCACTCCTATTCCATACTGATTTCATCAAAACATTGGCTGACAAATCTGAATTGTTTTATTTGTGGTGTGGGTAGACAAAAGATAAGAGATGAAATTATATTTGTGTATTCCCCAGATGCAGAGATTCTGAACGGTGAGAAGTAGCTTATTTGAGAGAACCCTCACTTATACCATAATTAAAGTACAGCTACTTTAATTTGTCACTATCTTGCAGAATTACTTTTTAAAAATCTAAACATAATTTTACATGATTGTGCTTGAGAAACTAATAGAATAATTCAGACAGCAAGAAAGTAGGAAGAAAGTCCATATAATTATTTATAATTCTACATGACGGACCAGATGTTACGAAGTATAGATGTCAAAGAGAAGACTTTTAAAACTGCTGATATATACATACACACTATATATGCACACTATACACACATATATGTGCCATTAACTGAGAGTCAGATGTCTCTGTATCCTGTGTGATATCTGTATATCTTGTTTGAATTCTTTACATTTACAGATAGTCATATGTATGACTACAAAGCCTCACTGCAAAACCTCGCAGTAGAATCTAAAGAGTTCCTTGGGGCTAGACTTGAAAAATACAAACTGCAAAGATCAAAGCATGTAGAGAATTGATTTGTCTTGTCTCAACTGTGCTTTTTTTTAAATTTTCTTACAATATAGGTTCAGTGTCAAAATCAAAATTGCACTCACCCTCTAAAGACAACTGTTGTATTAAAAATAGATAACATTTGAGGAACACATCGTATAATTTCAAATATTCCACTTTAAAGTCTCTATCATCATCTATATACATACTGATGTAGATGAGTTGACTGGATTTTGAAAATAGTGTTAGAAGATATCACTGTTTTCTGGCTATCTATCTCCATTTGAGATGCTTCTCCAACTGTGTGTGCAATGCTACTCAGACCTTAATGATCTTAACTCTATCCCTTCACTGTTGTTGCTAGCTGCTGATAATGTTCTTCAATACAAAATAAAGTAGGGAAGTAGACCTTGTTATCTTTCTACCCTGGAAGGTCCAGGAAGGAAGACTGTTAACAGTGAGGGCCTCATGGAACTGTTAGCAATGGTTCTAGTGTGAGCGATAAACCACCCTGAGCCTGTGGCATCCATGAATCCCCATGCCCCAAAGCTAATAAAGTTAAATCAAAAAAGAATGGAATCTTTGGGGCAAGTGCAATGGCAATTGGAAAGTAATATTTTATTAAGAAAGTTGAGAAAATGGTTCCTTTGTTTGTTTTCAGGCCTGCTTTATAAAGCTAATTGTGTGATGGAAGCCCAGTGGAAGTTACTAATGAGCAGGATCAAGCTAATAGCTAACAATAATTCTCTCCATTTGAGGCCTTTAATTTGCACTAATTCGCTACAAAAAAAATATTAGTTGAAGGTTGGTTAGACCTTTGTCATTTGCTGCCAAGCTTCTTAGCTTCCTCAGTGGGCACAAAGGGTGATTTTATTGATTTACTGTTTGCAAAGATTTGTCTCTAGTGAAGACTGTGTTACAGCAAATCTAGCCACTTCAAACACAAGTACTGTATTTCAAAACTGTGCACAGGATGACTCATACAGCATTTTTTAAAAACTTATTTTGCTTCCAAGGTCAAGATTAAGAACCATTTTATGCTTAATCTATTATTCCTCAGTGAATACAGAACATAATATACGTTTACCATTGCCTTCTAAAACTGACAATCTTTTGGTAAGAATTCAGCATTTCTACATGGCCTACTTAGCAGTAGACCATTATCTGTAAGTGTGATATTTCATATATAGCATCTCTGGCCTGTGTGTCCCTGCCTGTTCTGAGTGTAAATGTAATGATTCAAAGGTCAAGCTGGGGGAGGAAATGGGGTGAAGCTGTGGATTCAGGAGGCAAACATATGCGTGCTGTTATTTTTATTTCAGAATGAGACTGTATTATATTCTATACATTTAAATCAATTTTTGTATATACTTAGCACAAAACGATTATAATATTTATGGGGTGTGGTGTGGTGATTTGCAACATATACACAATCTGTAAACATTTTCAACTCCTATAAAAAATGCATTTCTTTGTATTTGGAGATTTCAGTCATTTTTGTTGTTCTTCATAAATATGAAATGCAAATTATAACCACTGTTCGGTGCTGTAGAGTAATACATGTTTTATTTTGCTATCACTGTATGCATTCATTATCTATTCTCTCTCTTTTCTCCCCTTCCTAGAAGAGGAGCATGCTTCTACTATCTCATGACTCCATGAGACTAAGCAGGTTGACTACACATTCTGATGTACAATTTTCTAGGAGGACTGTTGTACAGGTTAAATACACTGAATATGTACAATGATATAGCATGCGTAACAGATTCTGCATAGATGGTATATAGTACACTATGTCCTAAGCATATTCTCAAGCAAGAAATCCCAAGCAAGTGACTTATTACAGAAAGTCTCACAGCAGAACGAAGAAAACAGTGGGACAGAAGTGAAGCTAGAAATGATCAGGAAGGGAAGGAAGCTAAGTAAGGACATTTTTCAGTGTTCCTGGCCCAGACCAATCTATAGAAAGGAGTTAACGCACTTCAGATTTTTTTTGACATGGCTTTAAGCCAGAGAGTTGGGCTTCAAGCCTTTCTCACCTAATAAGATGCAGTAGGCAAGCAACTGTCTAGAGCCTCTGGTCTTCTAACTCTCAATTCAGAAGTTACAATATCCAAGGGGAATAGGGCAGAGGTGAGTCCTCACAGGAGTCAGGAAGCCCTTAGGTGAAGCAGATGCTTATAAAGGTAACAGGGATTACCAGCATTGACTGCATGGGCCAAAGGAGATCTGGACAGAGTTCCTCTGGTTTGCCCCACCATATTGTACTGAAAAGTACAGTAATTTTCACTTCATTTTTCCTTTGTTTCTGCAAGTTTTCCCTTGTTGGTTCACCTCTCACTTGTGATGATTTTGGGTCCCAGATTGCAAACTTTCTACTTTTCCGGAGCTAGACATCATCACCATTGAGTCTGTGCTGGGCCCAACAGAATGGGCTCATAATGTGGGGTTGGTTTGTTGTAAATTTCGTTGGCATGTAGGGCTGGCACAGCCACAGTAGCTACTGTTTGTTACAGCTGGTGCTACCCAGCATAATTACATGATCAACAGCTGTACTTCTTACTTTAAATGATTAGAGACGTGTCATATAATTTACTTCGGTATTTCGGTAACCAACTTGGTGCATCTGAACTATCCTTTCTGTCAAAATCAAGAGCATGACAACAGTTCTCTAGTGTACTCAAGATGAAAACAAGAATGGACTGGCAATTTAGATAAGAAACAAAGCTTGATTCCCTCACATAAACCACTGAACCCAAGCAACTTTCAGTAACTGCTGGTCCAGACCCATGGTCATTAGCAGCAAATGTAATTGAGAGTTGCAGAGAATGGGGAGGGAATTGCTCCGGGCCCTTACTGGGTTGTCCTATTGATCTTGTTAGGCTATAAAGGGCTGTGTGTGTCTTACACTGCAGACTGCCTTTGGACTCCACAAATGGACAGAGAGTGAGAAAGAACCACCTAGGGAACTAAATCGTACAGGTCCAAACCAGCCGACCAGTCAAATAACATTGTTCAGACCTAATCCAGTCCAAAAGCACCACATTGCCTGCCTTCAATCGCTGTCGCTCAAACAAAAAGAAATATTTCCCCAAGCTGTGTTTACCAGCCTGAGTTGAAGAAAGTGACATTTACTTTTAATTCATTCAGTAACCCTTTCCCTGATATGTAATCTCCACAAACACTTTGGATCCCAGATGGGGTTTATACTGTGTCTTGAAAATTAATGGGCACCGCCGCTGGTGCAAGAAAAGGGAAA
Source organism: Uromys caudimaculatus (assembly GCA_028551405.1). Taxonomy (NCBI): domain Eukaryota; kingdom Metazoa; phylum Chordata; class Mammalia; order Rodentia; family Muridae; genus Uromys; species Uromys caudimaculatus. The sequence goes on along the minus strand of CM052712.1, from coordinate 38,301,259 downwards.
CCCATCAGTTCTGCTGGGAATTAATCCAGCTGTCTGCAGAAACCTAGAACTCAACTTTGGAAAACACTGGAAAGCCTGCTCAGGGAAAAGAACAGGGCTCCCTTGAACTTGCTCATTAGAAAATTTGTCTGGAGCTAAAAGCCATTCTAGTTTCATGCCCCCTGCATTTGAAAATGGAAACAAAATTCAAACAGTACATGGAGCTGAGGGGACATTCTCAGTACAGCTTGTGTCATTCAAGAGGCAAGTTGCATCCTTTCAGACAGCTAATCCCTTCAGGCTGGTTTGTTTTTAGCACTGGTCTGTAAACAAGTATAAATGATGTTTCTGATGAAGCTTCAGGGTAATATGAGTTTCCCTTTGCTTCTATACTACGCCAGAATTCCAGGGGAGTGGGCCGGAATGAATCCAGCTGGGAACCTGTGAAAGCTATCTCTCCTGTCCCCTCTGACAACTGGTGAGGCTCCACATTTAAAGTCACACACACACACACACACACACACACACACACACACACACACACACACACACACTATGGTGAAGCAGACAGAGAGAGAGAACCCTTTAGTGAATATTTAAATAGTAATTACAAGAAAATGAAATGGAATTACATTTGTTTATCATGTAAGTATGTGTTTATAGAGTTTGCCATACAGACAGGATTTATTTTTAGCAAGAGCCCACTTAATTTTGCCAAAGAGACCATATGCACTTTTCTTCAGCACTTGCATACAATAAATACATATCAATATTTTCCACTGTAAGTGATTTTCAGGCAAGCCAAACACCTGCTTATTGCTTTAGTTTGCCACTAGAAGCACTTTTTGAAAATTGTTATGTAAGTCTGTATTGGTCCAGTGTTTAAGCCATATGGTGTTCATTTCAAAGTCCCTTCTTTTATAGAAGATCTCAGTATAGGATTCTGTAATAGTGACTTCAATAACATATTCACTCAGTAAATTTGCATTAAGCACTTACTATAGCTTTCATAGCTCAGGGCTAACATCCTTGGGCTCCTCTGTATTTTACCTTAATGCTCCATCTGGCTTTCCCTTGCTTCCTTTTGACTCCATTCCTCTTTAAGAGATTCAGTTTTAAAGTCTGAGAAAAGTCTAAAAGTCAGTGGAGGAGATAGAACAAGGCATGTGCTCTTAAGCCCAAGAGACAGTAGAAAATGCACATTTAGTAAAGGTTTCCTTTTGTCCCCAGGGGGCCAATTTCTGAATAAATCCATCTTGGCTGGCTTTTTAAAAGTTTCTTATTAATGGTGCTCAAAACCTGAACTGGATGGTTATTCCTCATGAACAGAAACATATTGGGGGGTGTTTCTGTTCTTTTGTTGAATATCGCCTGTAAAATGTACCTTAAACAAGTATGTTTTAGGCCTCTTGAGGAATATCAAAGAGGAGCTGAGGAGAGAGGAAAATGGTGTTCTCATTTGGTATGTTAAAATCTGCTTTTAACAAATATAAAGTCATAAAAGAAGAAAGCAATGTGTTTTTCAGTAGCTTGGGTTTATTTTATTTATCGTCATTAACAATTGAACACTTGTCTTTAAAGAAAACATCTTATGTGACCAGTGTCTGAAACAGGTAACAATAGATATTTCCAAGTTGGAAAACAGTGTAAAAGAGAGTTTGGTGTCGTGGCATCTGATTCCACTCCCTTTCCTTGTCCCTGAGAGGCTGTGCATCAGTCCACTCTCTGTTGTCATTATAAAACCCTGAGGTTAGGGGCTAGAGTCTTTGTGAAAACAGTTCTACTCAGCTACAATTTTGGAGGCTGAAAATCAATCTCTCTTCTAAGGACTCCTTTAACTGCATAAATGCATTGCAGATGGCACCATAGTCAGAGCACATGGAGAAAAGGTCACATATGAGACAAGAAATAATAAAATGAATGGCTCATATCTATATAGATATAGATGATATAGATAGATGACATAGATATAGATAGATCGTATAGATATAGATATATACATAGATAGATAGATAGATAGATAGATAGATAGATAGATAGATGATTGATAGATAGATAGATAGATAGATAGATAGATAGATAGATAGATAGATAGATAGATTACACCCTGCCACTACAGGAGCTACCTAGTTCCCATGAGAAGAGCATCAATCCCTTCTAAAGTGAGAGCCCCAGTGAGCGTATACACTTCCTACTAAACAAGAACTAGTTCTAACTCTTAAACATACCACCTACACATATGGTATCCATTGATACAGGTTAAGCAACAGATAACACAGAGGTAGATGATTCTTGGAAGATATAATATACATCTATTATACTGTTTATTGTGGCAAAACAATTGAAGTTTCAACCACATTTCCTTGACATACTTTGGAATCTTTCAAGGAGTTTTCATTTCTATAGATCTTTTGCAACAGGGATAATTTCTGTGAGCCTGGCTGTCCTGAAACTCTCTCTGTGTAGACAGGGTTGGCCCTGAACTCAGAGATTTGCTTGCCTCTGCCTCCTGAGTGCTAAAATTGAAGGAATGATCCAGCACACCCAACTTGAGACTATTCTCTTAAAATTTCATCTATTACAAAATCTGAACAGCATAATGGGACTGTTTGTTCGTATTTGATTGCTTCTAATAAAAAGAATCTTGTTTCTTTCTTTACCCCAAAACATTTTCTGTCAGATCTACAATGCTTATTTGGATTCCTTGATCTAATAATTAAATATCATCCCCAAAATATTTTCTAAACCAATGGGCTCACAAATAGTTTTAAACTATGATTGTACATTATCAGCTCAGAAACTCTACTAAACTGTCAAGCATGAGGCAGCAATCTCCTTCACAGACTTTTTTCGTCTCCACAAAACAGACTAAGACTATTTTTTGGGAAGTTCATCACAATGTATTTCTTGACCAGTATCTAGCATGCTGAAGTCAGCTTTGAGAAAATATTTCTTAGCTACATCTTTGAAACAGCTTAATGTTAGAAGGTAATAATGAAAGTGCCAAAAATAAACGCTTACCAAGTAAACCAGTGCAGGGCCTAGTTGTTCAAAAGCAAAGTACATCAACTGTAATATTCATATATTTTCCAGCTCTCCAGACAATACCTTCATCCCTCATTCTTGACTGACTGTGCTCAGGCTGTAAGCTCTGTACAAATGCAAACAAAAACTCTGAGGGACAGGAACTAACCAGGTATCCTCATGAAAGAAAAAGAGAAGAGGCTTACTTTTCAATTTGTTTTCTTTGAGGAGTGGAATTACCTCCAGAGTTTCCAGAAGGCCAGAGGATGTAGGCATGTCTGGAATTTTCCTGCTTCCTATTTTCCTCCATGTTTTCACTCCTGCATCTTAAGCACTGTTCTGTGAATGCAATGCTGAGACTGTTCAGTGGGCTTGTTGCCTATTTTAATTAATCTTAGTTCATTTCACTGAAATGCAGCTTTGTTGACTCATTTACAGATTGTCTATTGTTAATTTCATGCTGCAGTCATAGGACTCAGTAATTTTAACACACTCCTTTAGTCCTCAGTGCCTAAAACCTTTTCTACTGTGAGCTTTATAGAAAAAGCTACCCAGGCAATGCCTCAGAGTAGTGTGAGAGACTTCATTCCAAACAGGGCAAGTGTTGGAGAATTGTCAGATGAGAGACCATATTGCAAATAACTTAGGTGGTATAAAGCCAGTATCTCAGAGGACCCTAAAGATGAATCACCCCAAGGCACTGCATCTCTTGTTTGACAAATGTACAAATAGGAAGTTGTCCAGCAAGGACAAGGCTTCCTTGCAGGTTCCAGAGCAAAAAGACACATTTTTGCATCTCTTAAGGTAAAAGCACTCACCTATTAGAATTTTAGAGTACATAGCCACATGCCACCATTTAACATTCACTTTGTCTATCAGAATTAAAAAATACAGAGGAAAGACAGCAATTAGCAGCAGAAGCAGTTGAATGCAAGAAACTGATTCCAAGCGTTACCACATGCCGGGATACAATGAATTTTTGTTATTCTCTGTTAATTGGGTACAATAATAGAAGCTATCTTTTTTTTCCTGGTGACCCAGACATTTCAAATGATATTGAAATTGATAAATGATATTGGCAGGCACAAAATGAAGATTCAAGAAACATCAATAAAGTTAAACACGTCACTGTGTTGCTTAATAAGACAGGCTAGGTTCCACGACATGCAGTTAAATCCCAGATGTTTGATTGAGAAGTGATTCCAGAAAGTCCTGTGAACTGGTTGCTGCTGGCCAACAAACAGAGGAAGCTGATAGAACACAATAAGCATGTTAGATACATCTCTGAGGGAACCCTCAGAAACCACACACGGTGGACAAAACTTGTCTCTTGTCAATTGAGGGTAGCCCTGTGTCATGAGTGTGCTAAGGGACATTTCTCTGAACCAAAGGACACTGACAGACAGGACCATGTACAACAGTAGTCATGTACAAAATTACCTTGAAAGATTTCCAAAGCAGGTCAAGAAAAAAATGGGTGTTTGAAACCTCAATAATTTTTGGTTACAATAAGCAAATAATAGCTTTTCCTTTCAATCCATATTCAATTACACAAATTCTAGTCTACAAACACTTCAGTCCAGTAACAATTATACTTTCTTGAGCTTTTGAAATAGCCTTTACAACAAAATCTGCATGTTTCATCAATGTTGAAAGGGTAGTAACACTACAAGATTAGCAAGCTGTCAACGTCCTGAAATCTTTAAGGCAAGCAAAACTTTTGTTTGTTTGGTTTGGTTTTGGTTTTCGTTGTTTAGATTCAAGAGCTTATGAAGAGTCAGGAACCTACTGCTAAGTATATGCCTTAGGTGGTAAGCGTTGTTTCAGTGGGCTATTGAAAACAGAGCAAAACTCTTATGTTTTCTTTTATGAAAAGAACTCAGTATTGATGAATAGCCATTTTCCTACTGAAGATAATTCTTCAAAAGAGAAGCTCACTTTAAGCATTTCAAAGCAAAGAGCAGTGAAAGCAGTTTCCAGCATAGATGACTTGGTATTGAATGGAAGATTAAGTTCTCAAAATAATGCACCGAAGATCCGATCAGACTGACTGTCAAGTACTCTGAGGTCAAGCATTGGCATCAAACCTGAGCATCAGAAAATTGTCTTGTACAGCTCAGGGCTCTCATAAACACAGACTTTCCAATAGGAAACCTCCTTTTGAATAGTTGGTCAGAGTAGCCCAAGTGACTCTCCCAACAATATAGCCAAGGGTTGCCTCAGGGATGAAGGTGGGACCTACTGCTGAGGACACTGCACACACTTAGGACATGGAACTAGGGGGATTCAAGCTGGATCTGACCTAAAGCCTCCTTCCTACAAAAATACAATGCATGCTTCCAGAGGAGGGAAGCAATTAAAGAGTCCTACCCAGCTGCAATGCCTGTGAACCACAATGACGAGCAGCATGGCAAAGTATGTGACACATGGCACTCACGTGTTGGGGGTAACTAATGGCTGCCCAGTTTGAATTAAGATCCATTCAACAGGAAAGGAAATAATCTCCCAGAATCCTAGCAAAGAACTGCAGGCAACTAATACCTGCTGGAAAGAGAAAACAAGCGTCTCTCTGGGACGAGGCCCCTTGATTGTCCAATAGCAGAGTCAGCCCTGAAACCATTTACACACAAACCAAAAAATGGACTCAGCAAATTTTACTTATATTTATTAATACATGTACATCAATTTTATATACCTATATATGTGTGTGTATACATATACACACACTCATATATGTATATATATATATATATATACACACACACATATGTGTATATATATACATATATATATATTTGTATATTTATATGTATAATCAAAGAAAAATAGGCTATTAACTTGACTGGGACGAGGGCAAGGATTGACAGGCTGATGGAGGGAACCTGGAAGTGACTGGAAAGAGGAAAGCAATAGGGGAAAGCGATGTAATTCTATTTCAATTTTCAAAAGGAAAGTAAAAGAAAAGCTGGGTCTTTCACATTTAGCGCCACTACCTGATGTCACTTGTGTACCTCAAGTACTGTGCACACAAGCAGAGACTTTTCTTATTAGATTCCTATTGGTGTTATAACAAAGTACCTCCTACTAACACCTCTCCCTTCCCTGCCAGTTTTCTGGTTCTGTACCTCCAAAATAAGAAGTAGATTTGACAGGGGCATGAAAATCAAGGTGTCAAAAGGGATAGGTACCTTTTCGGAGTCTGACAAAGAGAACTTAGCTAGATTCTGTCTTGTTTTAGCCTCCCATGACTCCTGAGAGCTGAGCATCGCCCTGAGCTCATGAAGGCTTTCTGTGTTGACAGCCTCTGCTTCAACCATTGCACCCCTTTCCTACACGTCTCTCACACTGCTCCTCCTCTTTCTGGATAAGGATTTCTGATTGCCTAGGGCTCACCTGGGGGCTTCAGAATCATTTTATCTCAAACACACACCTTGGTTTTCTAGTTAGAACCAATATAACAGAATGTCACTGAAAATGAAGAGAATAGACAGAATTTCTCATAGACTTGGGAGCCAGAATTCCATTATCAAACTGTTAGGTTAAAGCCCTGTGAGACCTCTGGTTATGTCACATGTTGTCTCCCTTCTCATAGAGTCCTTACAAGGCTTCTGTATATAAACATCTCTGTGTCACTTTCTCTTTATATTAGAACAACAGTTATAGGGAAATAAAGATCCATCCTCTAACTTCAGATAATCTTAATTACCCATTTCCTTTTTCCCCTTTGAACTGTTTGTTTTTCTTTTCTCCTGGTTTTATTCCTTTCCCTCCCACTCACCACCTTCCACCCACTGCTAGGCTGGAGTTGAATCCAAACAGGAACTAGGGCCTCATGCATGCTAAACAATTAATTACCATCTTAAAGGTTTTAATTTTTAAATCCAGTCACACAGGTGCTTAAAGGCTAAGCAGGGAAACTTTAAGGAGATACTCATATCAATCCTTAATTTTATTATATTGGTAAGGACATGTTTTGTGTCTTGAGATTTTAAGGATCCGAGCACTGTCATTTGGCAGGAGCTGCTTTCCTGGCAATCCTAACCTCTGTAATGCTTACCTTTGATTTAACCTCCTTTGTTAACAATTTATTCCTTTTGACCATCCCCATTTCAAAGGGATCAGAAATTTCCAGAACACTGACCAGGCCACATCCACTTTTAAGCTTCCCCAAACTGGGACAATCAGAATAATCTTATAAAATGTAAGCCTAATCGAGACACAGCCTCCCTTGATACTTACAGAAAATCTCCTATGATAACGACAAAATTAACACGACTCATAAATTTCCCATGCACAGCTCTTGTGGCGGTCTCCTGTGCCTTGGCACGGTATCTGTACTCAGTGCACATGCACACTCAGCCATCCATGACTTGCCCCGCTCTCCCATCCTAGTGAATTTGCATACGCTACTCTACCTGCTTGGGCTGCCTTTCTTCAGGTCGGCCTGTCAGTAATTGTACGATTCTGAAAACTATCTAACAAACTGGATTGCCAGGCCCTTTACTCTCAAGGCACCCAGACAGAGACAATAACAAGAGCTATCTATAAGAGACCATACAGCAGGATTCTGGTTGGAGAGGTGCAGGATGAACAAAGCCACTTTGAGAACTGGGAGGCTACAGTGCTCAGGAAGCAGAGGAAAAAATGCCTACACCTCTCTCCTTGGATTCACTAGCAACTTCTAGTGAATCTAAGTAGAAGACACAGAATGGTGAAAGAGGACAGGATGGAGGTACCTTCACCTCTCCACAGATTCTCATAGAATCTTTCCCCTTATTAAACGTTCCAGAAATATAACTTCTTTTCTTTTAAGCCCATTACTCATACTTTCTCACTTTCTTAGGGTCTAATTTTATGATGTCAAAGATCATACCATTTTTTATCTAGAGTTGTATCTGTGATTCCATCCTAGGCCAGGCATATGGAAGAGACACAAGAAGCAGATATTAAATGAAGGAAAGGAGAAAGATGAGTCTGATCAAGAAATAACTATATTTTACTTTTAGTCAGTTGTTCTCCGTATACTCTGTCATAATGGTGTCCCCTTGGTTTCTTCAGCAGCTCTGTCTTTGTTGGTGTAAGTTCCTTGCTGAACCCTTAGATTTAAAAATAGAATCTGTTACTGGCAAGGTTGGTGATTGTCTCATCCTAGAAGAGTAGCACTAACTCCTTGAGCTACTCCCTTGCTTACATTCTTAATGTAAAAGCTCTTTGGATTCCCCATTGAATCTTTTTACAAGTTACACTTGGTTCTTCTCTTTCATCCTCATTGTATGCTATGGTCAGTCATTGAGCTCTAAATGTTAAAACAAAAGAAAATGTACAAAATTAAATTACTACTCATTCCACTCTTAAAACCTGGATAGATAGATTGTAAAAGGACACCTGTTGTTAGATGATGTCTTCTACTCTGTGAACCCCTGGAATATCAAGTATTGTTACCTAACCAAGATCTAAGTAATGACAACACCATTAGACATGAAACATGAATGGAGAAATTTCCACAAGGCTCCATCCCTAGGTGAAGAACTGTAGGTAGTAGGTAGTCAGTAGCTATTGAGAAAGGTACATCAGCCTTTCCTGGGAACAAACATTCTGATATTCTGATGAGTTTCTCAGTCCCAAGTATTCAGCCTGTAACATATGTAGGTAAGAACAACAGCAAAAGGGCTTTGTGCTTGTGTGTGTGTGTGTGTGTGTGTGTGTGTGTGTGTGTGTGTGTGAGAGAGAGAGAGAGAGAGAGAGAGAGAGAGAGAGAGAGAGACAAAGAAAGGGAGAGACAGAGTAATGATGGCCATGACTGAAGAGGTCGTGAACGTGAAAGAGATGGAGAGAGATGGAAGATTTGTTAGAGACATTGAAGTTGGATGAAGGAGGAATAGAAATTATGTGAAAGCAATAGTCACGTGGGAAATTCTCATGTATAAAATTTAAATTGAAAAAAATCTTGGAACAAATAAAATATTTACAGGAAGGTATATAAATTATAATGTGGTCCTTGAACATTCCTGAAAAAAATAGATTAAAGAAACTATGAAGGGTGGGCACTTTAAGAAAAATAACTGCTTACTGAATCCAAGACTATGTTTAATATGATTTGAGATTGAATTTTTTTTCCACTAGTCTAAGGTCAATAACAATAGAATCTTATTGCACAGATCAAAAAAAAAAAACCTTGTATTAAGTATCTTGACATTCACTAAATGTCAGTGGCTAAGGGTAAAATTTTCAAGAGCCACAAAAGAAAACAGTGTACTTTGCCTAAGTACAGCCAGTTATTGGAGATAATAACAAATTTGTGGCCAGAACTTAAACAACATCTTTTTAAAATGTGTTCGCATGTAGAGCTTTTTTTAGAAATATATTCTAACTGCCAATCCTGTTTCTAGATGACTCAGTTGTCTGAGAATGACTAAATATTATTCAAGGTTTGCCAAATTTCCAAGAATAAAATGGCTTTGTAAAACATAGTGTAGTACTGTGCATAATTCAGTGCCTCAGAGATGGTTTGGAAGGAAATCAGGAGTCAGGTCTTACTCTTAGACTTGTAAACATTTATCAGATGAACAGAGAATCTATTTGAGAGAAGACTGGCTAGAGAGATTACAGATTGATAGTCAAAAGGTCATTGCACTGCTTGTGATGTTGCAAAGGAAAGTAAAAACATTAATGTGCTTTTGTTTGAATTGAAACTGTAAAACAGAAATCATGATACAACGCCATATGCTTGGTACTCCTATTTCTATCTGTGATCAATTGGGATCTGACAACCAAGCCGCTTCCTAAGGCAGTCTATCACCCAGGAACTGCACATAAGGTTTAATTTCTTCCACATGCCTCATCTTGAGCACTTGTTTTCCTGGAATTACGTCAAGCCATCTTGGTGAGCGAGAAGCACTTTCGTGTTTTGACAAGTGATTGCCTAGTCACTTATAAACCTGGTGAGCACTTTCCCACATGCGAGCCATTCATTTTATACAGGTCAAAGAGAAATCATGTCTCCATGTTTTTTAATATTTATCTTCATTTTATTTAATCCTATGTACTCCTGTGTGTTTGTTTAGGGGTATGTCCACATTGTTATATATATGGAGAGGTATCCAATCCCTCTGAAGCTAGAGCTGCAACAGTTGTGAGCTACATGATATAGTGCGTCTGACAGCAGATCATCTTAACTCTTTAGCCAAATCTCCAACTTCCCTTTTCTCCATTTTTAAGTTGAGCTATGTATCTTTTTATTATAGCAACAGAGAACTATTATATATAAATCTCTCATCGCATACACAATTTTAAAAGAAATTCAGTCATTTGGTGTGTTGTCTTTTCGTGTTATAGAATCTTTGGCTGTTTGGGGTACATGTTTGATTAGAGGTTTCAACTCATTGCTCAGGGTGCTTTTTAATCCAATGTGTTCATCTTAATAATACCAAGTGCTTGCTGAGATGATGCTATCTCAACGTTCTGGACTTCTTTTTTTTCCATTCTACGAGCATGATTCCCTTTAGATCTTTGGGCATAATTATAATGGCTGCTCATTAATGCCCTAGTAACTATAGTTTCTGAGACATCATTTACTTGTTCATATTTTTATCATAATTGTGTGAAAAGAAATCAAGGAATAAATACAAGACACTGAAGGCTAACAACGTTCATTTGAACCTAATACCTTTTATTTTTCCATGGAAAAATAAACATTAGAATTCACATATGACGACTTCAGTGACTATCCGTTACATTTTATTTAGTGCATTATTATATATGTGCTATGTTGGTATGCATCAAAAAATGAATCCAACTTTGCTGCCCAAATAGTTTAACCACAGACTTATGTTTCTGTGGATATCTTTTTCAGTAATGAATGTTTCTAGTCATTCATTATACATGCATTTTTAAAAATTAAAAACCACTTTGGAAGTGCCATGGGTTTGAAAATTATTTCCAACTCTGAATGATTTTGTAAGGTATATTATCTGTCCAACATGACCTATGAATCATGTAACACAAAACTATGATAGGTTACGGTGAAGTGAAAGGTTGCCAAAATGGATGCATAAAAACAAAGACTGTCACCTCAGGCGATTGCTCAGTGGTTAGATCCACAAATATATTTGAGTCATCTGTCCCTTTGGACCAAAAGACCACCACCACCTTGGAAATACATAAAATATTACCCTCTTAGCTTCCCAAATATGACTTTGCACAGACAGATTTTTTATAGCATCAGGTGAAAGGTTAATTGTGACTGTCATATAATATTTAATATGAAAACATATGCTGTTTTGAGACGTATGTAGAAGTGGAAAGTTCACTGCCTGAGCATGCTTATATGACTCTACCAGGGTATGGGATTGTGCTGCATTCCTCCATGGACAGAGATTTCACAAGACTGAGAAAATGAGAAGCCCAATTCAAGTTAAATTGAGAAACTTAAGCAAACTTAAACAAGTTAAAATATCTTAGTGATCACAACCCCTGACAGACTCAAATAATTCAGTTTCCTGGAAGACAAGTTGAGAGTTCTTCTTCCCATTTCCTCTGGATTTGCCACTCAATCACAAAGGGCATTTTATTCATTTTTAAAAATTGATTGTATTCTCTCAGTCTTTTCAGAACCAAGTGGAAGGATTAATCATAATAGTTTCCATTCAAATAACTCTTGATGATAAAAAATAAAGCAATCCAAGTTTGAAACCTGCTTTACTTTCTGAAATACCATATTACTGACATTTCCCTTAAAATCTCAACAACTCCCTCAGGCAAGGGGTCATAACACTTTGGAGCCTCTCCAACATGAATATCTCTGTGTACACTAGACAGATCAGAGAATATTATCTAAGAAGTGTTCAAAAATGACTGCACAACTGCCGATATGTGTTTCATGTCATGTAAGATGTTATCTCCTTACCTCATGTTATGTGGAGGAAGGCAGAGCAGCCTTAGATGATTGTAAGAGAAATTGATTTGGGTCAGGAGAAAGGGCAAAGTGTAGTGTTTCTCAAGGAGGAAAAGCTAAAGAAATCTATGTGTCCCCTAGTGAATTTAGAGAGTCAGACAGACAGTGTGCTTTTTGAAGAAAGATAGGAAAGCAGAATCGGTACACTTCCTCCCGTGTTCTGAACTTCATCATTTTCCAGGTCAACAATCCACAAGGGCCAAGCCCCTATTCTACCTGCCTGTGTTAGGCCCTGTGCTAGAGCTATGTTTGCAAAACTGCAGGGCAGTCTATACTTCAAAACATTTCTAGGGCGAGGTAGATGGCGGCTCACAAAGAAAAGTATTTGCTAAACAACAATAACATTCTGAATTTGAATCCCCAAACCCATGTAGAGGTGGCAACTGCAACACACACACACACACACACACACACACACACACACACACACACACACACTTGTAATCGTAATCTCAGGCCTCGTACAGTGAGATGCAAGGCAGGGACAAAAGAATCCCTAAAAGCTGTGAGGCCAGCAAGCCTGGCACATGTTGTAATGGTAACAAAACATACCTTCTATCAAACAAAGTAGAAGGTGATAAGTCATAGTCAAGGTGGTCCTCTGACCACCCCTTACTCACCGCCGCATACACGTGCTTGAGCACATGCATAAACCGTGCATACTAGTATAAAAATAAAAAGCATCTCTATTATGAGTTTTAAAATTACCTCAAAGGTGATACCCATGTATCAATGCCAAATTTACCTCCGAATTGTACATTTGTACCCTGTATGTGTAAATACATATCTTGGGCTCAAGAACATACAATAAGCATTTTATAAGCATGACTCTATAAAATCTTTCTCCCATTCCAATTCAACTTTATCATATAACTCTACTTTATATACTTATAGAGTATACCTCTGGAAATAAAACCCATATACTTGTTAATATTAAGCACGTTTATGAGTAATTATTATTGTAAATTGTGAAGATAATGTTAAAAATATTATAATCATTGCTTCGCAAGTATATGTAATTGTATATGTAATTTTATTTAACTTGGACAAAGTTATGACAGATAATATTGCCTAAATAACTAAAGTTTAAATAGATTAAGATCCTGGTCATCAGTTATTTGGTCATCATTATTGGGCTGAAATATGCTATCCCAAAGCCAAAAAATGAAGTCCTGAATTCCTTTAAAATGTAAAATGTAATGGTAAAATGTATTTCCTATATTTTGAAGAAAAAAAAGTCTTAAAGGACATGATGGTAAAATAATACCTACAAAATAAAATGGTACCTACAAATGAGATCCTAATCCAACATGGCTGGAATCCTTATATAATAGAAACTTAAGGACAAAGAAGGATAGAAAGAGAAGGATGAGGTGAGGGGAAGAAAGGGGAAGATGCAGAAAAGAGAATGCATAGATACAAAGAGAAGACAGACATTTGTAAGCCAAGAGAAGAGGCCTCACATTAAGTCAACCACCATGTCAATATTGACCTTGGAATTCTGCCCTTCAGTAGAGTAAGAAACAGGAGAGTAATAAGCTTAGATTTTGCCAACAGGTAATAACGACACATCCTCCACTATGTTCATAGCAGCCATATTTATAATAGCCAGAAGCTGGAAACAACCCAGATGTCCCTCATCAGAGGAATAGATACAGAAAATGTGGTACATTTACACAATGGAGTACTACTCAGCTATTAAAAACAATGACTTCATGAAATTTGCAAGCAAATGGATGGAACTTGAAAATATCATCCTGAGCAAGGTAACTCAGTCACAAAAGAACGAACATGGTATGCAGTCATTGATAAGTGGATATTAACCCAAAAGTTTGGAATACCAAGTTTCACTTTACAGTAACCGCTGGACTGAGAGTGAGGTCCCAGATGGAGGTGTTGGAGAAGGGACTGAAGGAGCTGAGGGAGTTTGCAGCCTCATGGAGGGAGCAACAGTGTCAACTGGTCTGACCCCCCCTCCCAGTCTTCCTGAAGGCTGGACCACCAACCAAAGAATACACATTGAGGGACCCATGGTTCGGGCCACATATGTGGCATAAGAGGGCCTTATTGGCCATCAGGGGGAGGAGAGGCCCTTGGGCCTGAGGGTATTAGAGGCCCCAGTAAAGGGGAATGTCAAGGTGGGAATATGGGAATGGGTGGGCAGGTGGGTGGGAGGTGAAATACCCTCATAGAAGTGGGGGAGGGGGAGGGGATAGGGGGTTTCCAAAGAGGAGACCTAGAAAGGGGGAAACATTGGAAATGTAAATAAAGAATCAAAAAATAAAAATAAAAATAAAAAAATTTTAAAAATAAATAAATAAAAAAGAAAGAAAGAAAGAAAATAAAAAAAATAAGCTTAGATTTTGAGGAACTCAGTCTGGGATACTTTGGAAGCCCTAAGAAGCTATTGATTCATACACTTGATTTAATGATGTCTGGGTTCAGAATTAACTACATCTCAAACTTCCATAAACAAATTCTGCTTGAGATAGCTCTATTATCTAGAGTAATTTAGGTAATTCTCTTTATACCATCTGTTCCTTGAAGTCTTTCAAGAAGAAAGTCCCAAGGTAACATGAGTAGTGTAAGCATTTCTCAAAGAAGTCGATGTCAAAGCAAACTGGAGGTAGGTGTGGATACAAGTATCCAACCTATGATACAAGTCTGACCTTAAGTGAAAGATGGAGAATGGGAAATTGGTGGATATGATTTCAACCACCATGTAATATAATGACAGTCCTGCCAGGAGCTTAGGAACCAAGCTAACCTTAAGATGAGTCCTATCTTCTCTTCAGATAAGCCTTGCTTTTGTCTCTACAGATTTGATCACTCCCCAAATGAATTTATAAAGGACATGTCCACAAAACACATGACTATAGCAACTTTGTGTTGATCTGTAACATGTTTGTACTGATCATGTTTGTAGCGGACATACGCTGATGCATATTTATCGAAACCTTATCTTCTAATTTTATGACCATATGAAATACTTTGAATTTCCAAGGGTGAACTGTATAGACCGCCACAGAAGGAGTCAGCATATACAGTCCTAACATGCCTTATGAGTATGTGAGTGTGCCGAGGCCTGAGAACCATTAAGAAGCAAGGGACTATAAATGACAGCAAATGAATAGCCACACCCCTTTCCGCTACAAACTGCAAAAGGGCCAGAGTTCTATTTGCAGAAGGTCAGTTATGCCATTGAAAATAATCTCTTAAAGGATGTTAAATATTATGTATATTATTAATGTATATACCTGTAGATGTTTCTTTGCTTTAATATTGTGCATACATATGTTTTTGTATATGAGGTGCATATACATGTGGAAACCAAAGGTTGTCATCCACATGTCTTACTCCAACACTCTCCATCTAATTTTGAAAAATTTGTTTTTCTTTCATATATTACAACCCACCCTTAATTCTCCCTCCCTCCAGTCCTCCCAGTCACCACCCCTACAACCTCCCTCTCCCCAGATTCACTCACTCTTCCACTTCTGCAGAAAAGAGCAGGACCCTGAGGAATATCAACCTAACACAGCTTAACACATTAAAAATAACATTAGGCATAAGCATTCATATCATTGAATCTGAAGCTCACATATTCAACTGAGTGGCCATAGATTTCCAGGGGTCTTGTGTCTTTGACACACACCCTCATGTCATGCCTAGCACTGGAGTCACATGTGCCTCATCCAGCTTTTTATATAGATGCTGGGTAATGTGACGCCAACTCCTCAGTTTTGTCCTGCAAACACTTTATGGACTGAACCACCCTACCAAGCCAGAATTTGTTCTTTTTAGTGTACTAATGTGACCTATAACCAATGCATCAAAACTGTAATCTAACAGATAAGATGGTGTAGGGTAGTAATGACCTTATTTAGAGGTAGAAATTTAAGAAAGTAGTCCATGGCAGAGCAAATGTGATTATATGTGCTAAGATTGTCTGAAGTCTAGAAAAGGCCAGCATGATGAATGATGAGACTCAGCTCTAATCATCCCATGGCTTTATAAAATGACAAAATCAATGCCACAACAACAAAAACAAATAGCCCTTAGTGAATTAAAATGGAAACTAGATCTCCACAAGGCACCATTTTGGCTGCCCTGTTAAAACAGCATTTTCCTTATTAATTTAAGTAAATTTTAATATTCTTTCCAAACTTAATAGTCTATATTTTAAACATGTCTGATTATGATGAGATCATTTCTTTAGTATTTTTGGAAAGTCTATGGTATGTCAGGTGCCATAGTCAAACACAGTAGGGATTTTGAGACTTGGCTTTTGTTTATAGGACAGTCAACTCAGATCGGTGACACTATATATGAAGGGGGGATCATGTGGATGGAGAGCTAAAAATACTGAAGATATATTTTCTTCTGTTACAAAGGAATAGAGAGGAATCCTGAAAGGCAGTGAGGTGTCAGGTAATTGTGGATGGGATCTGTGGAGCAACTACAAGTATTATGGGTGTCAAGCTCCTGGATCCCAATAGGTGAAACAGAAAGTGGTATATAATTTGAATTATTTTTATTTCGGAAAATATATAAAACATGAAATGGATCATTTTAGTTGTTATATATCAGTGATTTTAAGTACAGGCACAGTGACAATATAGTGTAGCCATCATTAAAATAACGCAAAGCAAAGCTCATTTACACTCCTTCTAATTCATGGTAACTACAATTCTTCTCACTGCCTCTGTGAGCTTTTATTCTAAGAATCTTAGATATTTTTTAAAAATCCATATATAGCATACATGGCTTCAGTTTCTAACCTATTCACTTAGTATAACATTTTAAGTGTTCATCCTTATAATAATATTTTTAGAATGACATCCATTTTAAAGACTGAATAATAGTCTCCTGTGCTTATATTATACTGTTTATTTTGTTTCTAAAAACCATTTTGAGACTAATTTAAGCTTCTTTCATGATGAACTAGCGAGGTGACAATTCATTCGTTCAGTGTTTTCTTTTTCTTTTTTTTTTTTTTTTACAGTTATATCATAGATGCAAAATGCTGAAATTAGATTCTCAATGTAATAAGCAAAAGTGTTAACACATCCAAAGGGACATCTGCTGAATCGAGAGATAGACTGGGAGAAGGGGATTGCTCAACAATGCTTTGGAAAGAAGATTTTAATGTGACCAGTGATTCTTCTTTAAGGCCTCATTAGGCTGAGTTTTGTAGGCTTGGGGATAGTGAAAACGAACTTCACATTATAAATATGCTTTAGAACCTAACCAAGAAATACAAGCATTCAGCAGAGACATGTGTGTGTATATAGATTTGGTGACTGAGAACATTTTCTATAAATCTGAATTATAAATGACCATTTATAATTCAGAAGCAGGTGCAATGCAAGTATGCCAAGCTGTTGTGATGAGAAGTGTTATTTTCCCAAAGTTGGCCCAAAATAATGCCATCCATGGAAATAGGAAAAGTACTGATCGAAGCACTCCTGTGGTCTGAGTATCCCAAGCATGGAAAAGGCTTGCAGAACAATGGCAATTTGAGAACAGCATAGTTACAATTAAGACAGATCAGGAGGTGTTTCAGGATAAGAATCTAGTGAAGTCTTGAGTATCCTAAGGAGAGCAGACACATCTCTTGTAATGGAATCAGGACATACATATGGTAGAGATGGCCTTTCTTAATGAGGAAGGAAAACAATGCTGAGTTAATGTGCTTCACAAGAAAGCAGAGAAGCCAATTATTCTCGTTTATTGAAGTGACTGCATTTTATTCCTGTTCCCTTAGATAGCCCTAATTATAATCAAAGTTATTATTCATATTTAGCCCAATTATTCTTTTACTGTGTATTTATTGCTGCTACATATTTCATTTGGAGATAGTTATTAGAATAAATTAGATATATATTAAGCTAAGGTTGTATGAAAATATGATACAACCAAAAAGCATTTTAAAACTGGTTTCATGAATATTGAAGAGGATAGAATTTATACAAATCTACAATTCTTGTTATTTTTAAATGAAAATCCATATGCCTATTGAGACTGACACAATATTTAGCTTCTAGTTTATTAACTTTGTATCATTTAGTTTAATTTGTTTTTTCAGACATTGTTTTTCAAAGACAATTGGCTAGCACTAGGCAAAAAAATAAAATATAAATTAAAGAAAAAGAAAAAACATGGAAATACTGATGTGGGAGGAGTTAGATTATACTCGATAATCTCCAGAGAACAAATGAAGAAGAAGATATAAGCATTCATACACACAAGTAAATAATTAAGTCATAATCTAAATTTTAAGAAAAATAAAAATGAGTGTGTTATAAGATACATAAAGTAAACTGTAATTACATGAGGAAAGTAAAAAAAAGTACATATCAAAAATTAACATAAAATAAAACCGGTCATATGTACAGACTTAAAAACAAAAACTACTTTAACGTAAAAAAATATACAAATGCTGTTTCACATTTTTCATTCTAATGTGCATGCACACAGTGTGCTCTCTGCTGGTAGTTTGGGCGGAGCTGTGCACCTCATCTGCATTGTAATTGATCTCAGAACATGGTGTTTTGCAAGCCTGGCAATCGCATTAGTCTGTGATCTTTCCTAGTTTTACTCAAAAAGCAGAATTCTCTTGTGTGATCACTCGAGTTGCTTGCAAAACTTTTTTCCAACTGCAATTTTTGCTATTTCCCAAAATCAAATCTATCATGTAAAGGTCAGGGATTTTCCTGGCAGTGAACATTCAAAAGAATGCACCATGAATCTGTAGTCACTTGCCACTGGGAATTTCACAGGATGCTATTCACTTCAGTAGGATCATTAGAGTAAGTGTACAGTTCCTCTAGGGACTGATGCAAAATGTACTGCTTCTCACTTGCAAGTGTAATGTCTCTTGCATTACAAAATTTTAAATCATGCAGATCCATTTGTAGCCACACCTGTATGCTTCCCATAAAGAGCAGGGCAGAGTAGACATATTTCTATAACAGAAATGCCCATTGCTATTTTTTTGTAGTAACAGTGACATTTGTGTCCCTTATGGCTTCCAATTTCTTCAAGACCTGTATTCTTCATAAGTGACAGAGATGTGTATAAGAAGCAGTAGGGAAGTGACTATTATTGCCCTTCTGTGTCAAAGTCTACAGTGAGTTTATACCATAACTTCCTGAGAATCCAGCCATGAACCAGAGAGTCGTGTCTGTCTTTGAACATCAAAGATCATTATTTCATTTGAAAAGCAGCCCCTAGTATTCCCTTGACTTGAGAACATACTGAGGTAAAGCAGTTTCTAAAGAGGCCAGAGTTAGAATACACTATAAATTTTTAAAAATGTATAGCCTGGTGACTTTGTCAACAGTTTTGACAGCTATCCATACAGATGTATTTCCACTCATAGGAAGGAAAACAGACAGAAACAGTAGTGCCTTCTGGGGGTGAAGCTGAAGGAAAATACATTTAGGAAGGCATACAGGAGAGAAGTCGATAGACTTCAGTGAAATATAATACAGAGAAGTGCATCTTGCAAAACTGCAAAAGAGAATGGATATGATTATGATTCTCTACGTGTACAGAAAAGAAGTAGAGGGTCAGTGCTTCACACAGAAAAATAAGGAAACTCTCCAGGAAAAGTAAAATCTGGTGAATTCTGCTCCATAGCTGTTTTCATGCATAGAGCTCAGAGTAGAATGTGTTGAAATGAACCCACAGAACAGTGCAGTTATCCCAGGACTTTAGTCACTCCTTTAATAAATACATATTATCTAACATTCACCATTAACTGATCCAAATGTATACACTGTGGACAACATGTATTTGAAGCCCACCTCTTACATTTATGACCATGATATGTGTAAAAGAAACTGTTTGTGTTTTCTACAACATTCTATATGTTTGGTCAGATTTTCAAATGTGCAAACCAGATCAGTGAATGAATTATCTTACCTCACTTAGTTAATTATGATCTATTCCCTCATCATTTCTGAAAGATGCTGCTGTTTGTCTGTGACCGTGTGTCTCTGTGTTCATGTATGTCCATGTCTGTGTGTGTGTGTGTGTGTGTGTGTGTGTGTGTGTGTGTGTGTGTGTGTGTGTGGTCTGTGAGTGCAGTATAGTAGATATTTTGCAAAATGTACAAGGCAGATAACAAAAATCTTGAGATTCTGGTTTTGGAGAAAAGATGAAAGGAATGTTGATGTCTGAGTCCGAAGTGCTGCAGAAATACTAAATCATTTAATGTTCTTGCATGAAGTATTCTGTGAGTGTCATGTTGTAGTTTACAAAGGGTAAAACTCCCATAGCTACAAGATCATTTTCTACTCATTATAATCCATACTATTATTAATTTTGTTAATGACTTGTTTTTAAACCAAGACTTTTTTTTATAACACTGACAAACTCATTGGCAAATACAATACCCTTGTTATAACCAAAGCCTTTTAAGATGTAAGAGACTCCCCAAACCATCTTTCAACTTCCCACATGGAAAATAAAAAAGATCATAGGTATTGGGAAGGAAAGTGAGTTTAGAATAGCAATCCTAAATAGCAAAAGGATATCTAGATGTGATTTTTTTTCCATTTATGTTAAACTGATCAACAGTTCGTCTGCATTCTATTCCTGCCTCCAAACCTCATTTCTGAGCAGTATTGCTTGGTGGAAATATTTTGACAGCCACAGTATGCTTAAACAGGTTTTTAATCATTTTAGATGGGGGGGGACATTTTATTTCAGACTAGGAGCAGGCTATGAAGTGGGAGACTCATTAGGAACAAAAACAGATGAGCTCCAATTAAACTAACTGCTCACTGGCAAACCCCTGGTGCCTTGGAGGGCAGCTTTACTTAACTAAGATTTATGGAACAAACAAGCCAGTTTCAGGTGTCATTTTGGAATAGCCAGTCAAGAATGACTCTTCATGGTTAGATTAATTCTCATTTACTGTTTCCAAGGACTGTAGAGAATCATGACCTCCCTTAGGCACTACTGTTTCCTTCTGAGATAATTACTGAGGCATATTCAGGGTACCAGTAAGTTCAGGTCTCACCATCACAGTTTTGATCCTGCATGCATAATGATGTATTTCTTTCACCAGTTTTCCTTGCACAATGACTTTCTCCAAACACTGGGACATGTCAACTGTTACTTCTAAGACCAGTTCTTGCCAATTCCTTGTTCTTTAATGAATTTCTTTTTCCTATATGGTATATGTGGTCTTTCAGAGAACTCAATTTACCTTTTGTGTCTTCTTTACCATTTGTGCATTGGTTCCAGCCAGGTATCTTTGGAAGCCAAATTGTCAACTCCTCATCACTGGACATTTTTAATCAGTTAAGAATGCTTTTAAAAGGCAGAATTGTTACTCTTGTTATTTATATTCATTAGAAATTGTACTATTCATTCTAATACATACTTTGTTCCAAAGCCATAGTCTTCAAACAGAGGAATACACATCCTAAGCATCAAGAAGCATTTGATGGCACTCTCAGAAAAATCACATGGAATATTTACAGTGACATTAGCATATAAATAGAAAGAAGGCCTTGCTATGAGGACTTTCCAAGCTAACTCATGTTATGTTTCATTGAGAGTGCCCACTGCTTCTCCTTCTGAACTCTAACTAGCTTAGTCTTGAACCTGCATCTGAATACTCTATGTTTCTTCAGCCCCCACACCACACCATGCTGCGGGCTCATCACCCATCCTGTTCATGTCCCAGACAAAATCCCACTTTCTTTCCAGACCCAGGGCAGCTTCTACCTCCTTGGTCCCCACACTCATTCTGCTGTCATCAGTCATCCAATCTTCAATCTGTCTGTAAAGTTGAGCCTATCCCCAGCACCCATATCCATCCACGCACCCTCACATACCATTAAACATCTCTGGACTGTTTGTTTAGATGAGGGGCTCTTGGAGGGAAGTACTTGGAGCTAACCTGAGAAGCGTCTGATTATGACTAGGGAAGAAAGAGCAGATCGTTTTCCTTTTCCCACCACAGGGCCTTTTCAGCTCTTCCTCTTCCCTCACACAGTACTTGCTATTGTCATGTTTTGTAAGAGTTGGATAAATAGAAATGTTATTTCCTGGGGAGGGTATGTTCTCAAACAAGCAGCTCCCCAACCTGTCTCTATTACATTACTCATTACTCTATTCATTTGTTAAGACTTTAGTAGAGCATCTATAGTTGTCTTTCAGTTGACTCCTAAATGTGCACTTTGCTTGGAAGTTAAGCTTCATGGATTCAGAGGCCTGTCTGTCTGCTCTGCTGTGATATTCCAGAATCTAGAAGAGTTCTGTGTTAAGATAAACCTGATAAATGAAAGTTTGCCTTTGACTAGCTTTCAAGTCTGTTGTTCTGGACTTAAATACTGCCTTTCCTAATTCACATTTATGAACCATTAAGAGATACTTCACTTCACTATGCCTTGATTGTCTTCTGCAATCTAAAGTTGTCTTCTGCAATCATATTGATCTCAACACTTTTAACAGGGTGGGTAGATATGAGCATTATATTCAAAATGTAGATCATTAAAGGCTGCATGCAAATTTCAGAAAAATTAAAGCATCAGGAGAAATATATAGTATGCTGAAAAAGCTGCCATGATCAAATAAGAGGGTACCCAAGGCCCCCATCAGAGGACCTGCTACTCCTTCACACATCAAGTCATGCAAAAAATTCCAGATGCCAGCTTCCCCAAATTTGATCATTTCACTTTGAACAAAAGTTTGTCAAATCATATTTGTTGAGAAATTCATCAAACTCATCCAACTCTTGAGCATAACTTGAGAGATTATTTGGTCTGTTCCTTCAGGTAGGTTATATATTGAAAAACGATTTAGATCGATAGCTAAAGATATGATGTGTTCATGAATTTTATTTAGTAAATATTAATAAATTATCAACCATTTGTCAATTCAGCAGTCAGGGTTGAAAGAATTCAAGCCTGCTGTGATTAGACATCCTGATATTTATTTAGAATATATTCTGATAAGTGGAAAACTGGATGATCCCAAGGCACTTATTAGCTTTGTCTGAATCATATATCTATCAGTAATGGCTACATTCTCCTAGATATTTGAGAAAGAAATAACTTACCTGACAAATGACTGGGAGCACATGGCTTGCAGTGGCCACAAAATGAACCATATCACATGACCAGACTGATATCAGAAGAAAATCATCAAATCATTCAAGGTATCTGATCTGCAATTAATGAAATCACAGAGATGCTGGTGTTGTACAAGGAACATTCTGCTGTAGTATGTGGTTAATTTCCACAATAGAACTTAGTTAACATGGACGGATTTATGTATTTGTTATTAATTTGTGTCAATAACATACTGCTAAGCCAGAGACAAGTAACACTACGGTGATCCCTCTATTTCCAGAGCTGTCACAGCTTTCTCTGTGCGTTTCATCCGTGATTCCTTTTCAATGTTTTCACATTTATGCTTATGCCATTCACTTTTACATTTGTCCACCGTTAATATTTAACATGCTAAAATCCCATCAAACAGAAACGCCCAATTTCAATTTTACATCTGGCATCCCGTGTAATAGTTTTCATCTTCCTGCTCATTTGCACAGACAATACTCATGTTGGAAGCCTGAAGTTGACTTTTCTCTTACAGGGAGTCTCCCTCACTTCTTGTTTTCAGCAAATGTGGAGGGGTTTTTCTTCTTTTCCAGTTTCTTAGCACAGGTTTCCCCTCTCTTCTTAACTTCTCAGTTCTCCTTCACTTTTTCATATAGATATTGTTAACTGTAGAGTACTCTACTTTTGGTCAACTACACTCCTGCCTTGAACCATCCTGGACTTTCTCATGGCTAAGACACAGTGCCGTGGTAAACTTCTAGATATCCCAACAATTATGATGAGGCAAATATTATGCTAGGCTCACTATTTCTTTTTTTTTTTTAATTGGATTTTTTTTTTAACATTTCAAATGTTATCCTCTTTCCTGGTCCCCCCCCCCAGAAACCCCCTATCCTCTTCCCCTCCCCCTGCTTCTATGAGGGTGTTCCCCTACCCACCCACCCACTCCCATCTCCCTGCCCTCGAATTCCCCTACACTGGGGCATCAAGCCTTCACAGGACCGTGGGTCTCTCCTCCCATTGATGCCTGACAAGGCCATCCTCTGCTACACATGCAGCTGAAGCCATGGGTCCCTCCATGTATACTCCTTGGATGGTGGTTTTGTCGCTAGGGGCTCAATATTTCTGTATAACCAAATGCTTTCTTCTTTCTTCTAGCCCATCCATCAGTTAACCAATCAAGCAATAAACTTTGGAGTCATCTTTAGAACCATTGTTGTTTAATCAAGCAACAATATATAGTTATTTCATACTTCAAAAAAAAAAAATCTCTTGAGTTTCCTCCCTTTACTCTGTTGTTAGTTTGGTTGACAATAAGAGCAAATATTACCTTCTGTTGCCCAGAATGTTAGAATTCTAAATCTTACCATGTCTTTAGTCTCTGATGATGGACTGTACTGTCTAGTTTTGTGTGTCAACTTGACACAAGCTGGAGTTATCACAGAGAAAGGAGTTTCAGTTGAGAAAATGCCTCCATGAGATCCAGCGGTAAGGCATTTTCTCAATTAGTGATCAAGAGGGGGGCCTTGTGTGTGGTACCATCTGTGGGCTGGTAGTCTTGAGTTCTATAAGAAAGCCAGCTGAGCAAGCCAGGAGAAGCAAGCCAGTAAGCAGCATTCCTCCATGGCCTCTGCATCAGCTCCTGATCCTTGACCTGCTTGAGTTCCACTCCTGACTTCCTTTTGTGATGAACAGCAATTGGAAGTGTAAGCTCAATAAACCCTTTCCTCCCCAACTTGCATCTTGGTCATGTTTGTGCAGGAATAGAAACCCTGACTAAGACATGTACCTCTCTTCTTTCCCCACTTTTAAAATTGACCCTGTAGCCTGAGGCACCAATTAGACAGATATCATCATGTCACTGTACTTCATAAACTGTTCAATGATTCCTGATGAGTTTTAGATGCCATTAAATGGCACATCTGGATGATACAATTGGCCTCTCAGTATCTGAGCAGCCTGGTTTCTAACTGCTCACTGATTTGAACTGATTTATTTCCAATGTTGTGCAGTTTCTTGCAATTCCCCCAAATACATCAGACACCTCTAAAGTCCATGTCTTTCATTAGGCATCACCTCTGTCCAGAATTCTAGTCTTCATTTTATTAAATGTAATGATCCTTGCTTATTACTTAAGACTCTGGAGTACACTATGTCCCTAGAGGATGCATTTATATAGTCCTAGATGTGGCTGCTTGTGAAAAGCAGATGCATGTTGTATTTAGTTAAGTGGCCACATCAGTAGCACCCATTTCTATGGGGAATAAGATACCTTGGAATCACCTTTCTACCATTAACCTAGTAAACACTGTATGTCCTTGTAAAACTCACTCTGCTACTGTGGTTCTAAATTTCTGTTTGCCAACAACAAGATTTATATATATATATATATATATATATATTAAAAAGATGTTTAATTAGGAACTTGCTTGCAATTTTAGAGGATTTGCTCCTTATCATCATAGTGGGGAGTATAGCAGCATGCATGCAGGCAGGCAGGTATGATGCTAGAAAAGTAACTAAGAGCCTTCTATCCTGATCCACAGGCATCAGGCATAGACAGAGACAATGTCTCTTGAAACCCCAAATCCTTCTCCCAGTGACACACCTCCTTCAGCAAGCCCATATCTCCTAATCCTTTCCAAACAGTTTATCAACTGGTGACTAGAGATGTATAAATATGAGCTTAGCTGGGCCATTTTAATTCAAACCACCAAATTCCACTGCCTGGCACCCATATGCTTATAGCCATGTCACAACGCAAAATGTATTCAGTCCAATTTAAAATTTCCCCATAGTCTTTCACAGTTTCAGCACTGTTTAAAAGTTCAGATCAAAAGTCTCTTCTGAGACTCAAATCCCCTAAACTGAAACCCTTTGTAAAATCAAAAGCATAAAGCAGATCACATACTTCCAACATACAATGGCACAGGATATGCAGTACCATTCCAAAAGGGAGGGAAAAAAAGGAAATAGTGAGGAAAAACTGGACCAAAGCAAATCCAAAACCCAGCAGGGAAAGCTTCATATTCTGTATCTCCTCCATGTCAAGTGCTCTTCAGGTCTCTAACTCCTTTCAGCCTCATTGACTGAAACACATTTCTCTCTCTTGAGCTGGTTCCACACCCTTTTAGTAACTTTCCTTGGCAGCTATCTCATGGCTCTGGCATGTCCACCATCTTGAGGACTTCAACATAGTCCACGTTTTACTTCACAACTTCACCCATGGGCCTCCATGGTGAACACTTGGCCTTAGTGGCTTTCCTTACAAGGAAGACAATGCCAAACTGTTTGGCCTGCTTGGGATGAAACCTGGCTCTCTTGAAGACTTTCATTTTGCATAAGCTTTGATTTGTTGATGGTTTCTGGGACGAGAAGGTTGCTGTATTAGAAGGGCAAAGATCTCTTGCCCTGAGGTTAACAGTCCCTTTATTCCATTTCAAATCAGGGCTTTCTTTAAGCATTTTATCTCCTGACCATAGGATTTGATACCAATATTATCAACATTGTCTTTCCTGGTATTCCTTTTCTTCTCAAACTGTACATTTTGTATTTCTTTTTGCCCTGGTTGCTATTTTTCATTGCAGATCTACATAAGAGAGATTACTAATAACCACATGACACCATTGATACTAGGCTGTCTTGAAATGTCCTTTGCCAATGAACTTAATCTAAAACTAATTTAGCCCATGGCAAATTTTTAGCACAAGGGCAGAGAGCAGCTACATTCTTTGCCAAAATATCACAAGAACGGTCTCTAGGCCACTTATTATTCCTCTCCAAAACATTTTGACCTGGGCCCCCACAATCTATATTGCCCTCAGCCTCAGTATCTTCTATTGATAAGTGGTTATTAGCCCAAAAGTTTGGAATACCCAAGATTCACTTCACAGAAACCATTGGGCTGTGCATGAATTCCCAGATGGAGGAGTTGGAGAAGGGACTGAAGGACATGAGGGAGTTTGCAGCTCCATGGAGGAAGCTACAGTGTCAACTTGCCTGACCTCCCAATGCTCCAGGAGACTAGATCACCAACCAAAGAATACACATGGAGGGACCGATGGTGCTGGCCACATATGTGGCAGAGGAGGGTCTTGTTAGCCATCAGGGGGAGGAGAGGCAAGCCCTTGGGCCTGAGGGTGTTAGATGTCCCAGTATAGGGGAATGCCAAGGAGGGAAGATGAGAGTGGATGTGTGGGTGGATGGGGGAATACCCTCATAGAGGCAAGGGGAGGCGGGATGGGATAAGGGGTTTCCAAAGGGAAGATCTGGAAAGGGTGAAACATTTGAAATGTAAATAAAGTATCAAAAAAACAAAAAACAAGAAACAAAAAAAAAAAAAAGAAAGAGAGAAAGACATTAGGACGTTGGACTAGAAAAGCTTTAAGTTGAACACTTAAAGCATGGCTTACCAAGCCAACCTAATTCAACAACAAGATCTTAAAGCTAAATATTCTCCAGATTCTGTCCTGCTTCTATTTTCTGTGTCCTTTCTCTAGGAACAACACACTTCAGAGTTGTCAATAAATCAGCAGTGTAGTACATCTACAAGCCTTGTTGTTTATTGATCCTTCCCAGGTAAAGTGGCTTTTATAGGAAATCAATACATGTGTTAAATGTATTCAAAGTAATTGCTTTATATACTTAAAAAGCAAACACAATGCACTTAGAAATGAGTTCGTCCTAGCCCCACCTTGTGGACCGCAGAGTTATTTTCTGTTTTCATTGATAAAAGCTACCAGCGCTGGAAAGAGACTGGAGATCAGAAAGGGCATGGACTTATAATCGGTCCCAGACTCACATCTTATAACTGTCATTAACTTCCTTTGCGACTTTAGCAAAGTTATACAACAGTACTCTTCTTCAGTATCAAAGTAGGTACAATTACTACTTTGGGACATTGGTAGATTGAAAATATGTCAAACTCAGGACAGTATGTATGAACAGAGGTGAGAGTCAGTTGTTATTTCACTAACTAGAAGAGAATAGTCAAGTCAATGACCACTGAAACTTTCACAGGAAGGGGGCATTTTTATACCAGTGTTAGTAATGCAAAATGAATGGTATGTTCTTGTGCTAGCTTGAAAAATTGAGGA
Source organism: Uromys caudimaculatus (assembly GCA_028551405.1). NCBI lineage: Eukaryota > Metazoa > Chordata > Mammalia > Rodentia > Muridae > Uromys > Uromys caudimaculatus. Next base: position 38,273,126 of record CM052712.1, on the reverse strand, counting down.
ATAAGTTGGATTTACTGATTTATCTTACAGACAATAACATGAAAGCCAGAGATGTCAAATGACTTATCCCAAATATGTCCCTACCACCTGACGTTCAGAGACTTAAGCCTATGCCTCTGGGGATAGGTGTAGCTGTAGCCCTTTCCTTTACATTTCTGTAGCTCACCTTGCACTGTGCTCACCCATACCTCTACAGAAGCATGAACTGCTGGGCTGCTCCCTGAGAGTTTGATTTGCAAGTCTGGAATGGCCAGTGATTTGCACTGTAAACATGTGCCATGTGTTGCTGATGTTATAATTTGCAGTGTGCTGCTGTAGATAAATGCATTCTGAATCAGTTAGGAAAACTCAGCTTCTTAGACATGTCAGCTGTGGAGACTGGCGGTGTGCGAATATTGAAACTGCATGTCTTGTCTAATTGAGATTCATCTTTTTTTTTTTTCTTTTAATGAAAGAGCATGGCAAACATCAGTACATGTACTCTGTTCTCCCTTGCTGGCTTTTGGCAGCCTATTCTAAGACGAGAATACAAATTTCTGAAAAAACATAGTCCCAGATTTATTTGATAAAAGTTGCAGTTTGCTTTGGCTGGTGTGTTTACAATCATACTTAAGCTTACAGAGCACTCTGTGAAGGCTGTGGTGTGTGAGATGAGAAATTGGTTGTGGGACTCATCATTTACTCTGTGCGATGGAAAGCCATGCTGCCTTTTACTTCCAAGTAGAGGGAAAATACAGCCCAGTGCCTTCCACAAAGACGAAATGAATGGAAGGACTAAACAATACCATCTATTTATTTCTTCTGAGAAGACAGAAATCTATCCTAGCTCCAACTTCATTTGTTAAATGCTCTGTGAAAGTTCCTTGCTCCTGCTCCCAACTCTGGCATGCACACAACCTGTTATGAAGGGTTTTAAGAAACTTGGAAACAAAATTACCATTGGTCAAATCATTTCTGAGAATAGCCTTTCACTTGGTGGCCAGAGGAAAGAGAGGTGAGAAAACAAATAGGCAAGTAAGACATGGAAGAGTCACTGTCCCAGACTTCAGATTCAATTAGATCCCAACTCTAACACGTTCTTTTCAAAAGAAGAAGACATCTTTAAACCTCTCAGTTTCTTTATTACTGGTAAGCGCAGATAATACACTGCACAAAGAGCAATCCTGGCAAATAACGGGATATATATATATGCTTCATCAACACTTTATCTTGAACAAAGAAGGCATGCGATAAATTCTTGTCATCATTTAAGGCTTATATGTATTCTCCACTCTTATTTCACTGCTTCATTCCTGCTTTTCCCACAACCCCAGACAGGCAAAGAGGGAGCAAGCAGCTGAAAAGATGACACTTAAAAACCCCACCTTTCTTGTCCTTCAATTAGGCAGAACAATTCAGCTCCACCCAGCTCCAATGGGAAATACCTAGCTAGGCTATCTCTCAGCTCTCAGAAACATCAGATGTTCTCCACTTCAGTCCCTGCCCTCTAGGCACAACAGAATAATCATGTTTTTAGCCCCCCCCCCAAAACTTCAGTTACTTCATACATGGTAATCAATTTCTCATAAAATTCAATTGTGCCCCTGCCTTAGAGGGAATTTGGCATTACTTTATTTATTTACACTTCAATATAGAATATGTAAAAGTAACATATTACCTGTATTGGTGATAATTAAAGATAGAAAGATGTGTAGTCCTGAAAGTTAATATTTTATACTTTGGGGAGATACTTTTTTGTCAACTGTCATCAGCAACTAAAAAAACAAACTAATAAAGAAACCTGACTTCATGAGAAGTTTGTCCTCTGGTTCAGGGGACTTTAAATGAAGATGACAATAATTTTTTCTAATGACATTTAGAGTCAGATGAGAAAAAGCCAATGAGGGGAGGTGATGTGACATCTATATCACTGTGGTAAGGGAGAAAAGAGAAGAAATACAAAGAGATGCATTAGAATTAGAGATAGAAGGCTGTAATTTTGAGTAAAGTATCTTCTAGGCTTAGTAAATTCAAGACAAGCAGATTGATAGTCCAAAGGCCCTGAAATAGAAGACTGCCAAGTATTATCAAGTCACAGTGAGGAAAGAAATCTGTGTGGCCAGGGCAAGGAATGCAGAGAAATAGTAAATGAAACCAGACAGTTGTCATTGAAAAACAAATCTCAGAGGCCATGAGTCTTTAGTTTTGTTTTGCTTTCCTCTTTTAATTGGTGTTTTACAATATGCTTTGATCATGTTTTCCTTTCTCTCAATCTGCCCAGGTCTTTCCACCTCCCTATCCACACCCAACTTTATGTTCTCTCTCTCTGTCTCTCTCTCCCTCTCTTTCCAAAAAGAAACACACAAAAACAAAAATGCCTCCACCAAAAAATGGAAATTAAAGAGACTACTTTGCAATAAGACAAAAAAAAAAAAATCAAAACAGAGCAAAATGAAGCATTTCTTAAACTTTAAGACCTACTGGGGAGTTTATAGCAAATAAAGCTTATGGTTTGAGTACATTTTAAAAGGATTTGTTCTGACCTTTCTTTCTACCTAATAGATTAGAGCCAAGCCAAGCAAGCACAAAAGCTGATAGTTTGGATGAATCAGCCAGGAAGATTGGGGTGGTGGTTGTGATTTGAGCCATCACAGTGAGATATTGGGAATTGAGCATGTGTGTTTACTCATGGTTTCTATGGTAGCTGCAGGTTCTCCTGCATATGTAGAATAGTTGCTGTTTGCCTACCCGGGGAAGTCATCATCCTGAGAATGTTGGAAGATCTGGAAATAGTCTACTCTGCAAAAGCCAAGAGTGTTTAATTTTAAATGGTCAAGAACAAATTATTACATGCCATTTCCTTCACATGCTGAATTCTCCTTTGCATTGCTTCTTGAAGACTGCATGCTGGATTCAGCCCTCTGTGGAGAGGAAGCTGTACTGCTAACACATGCATTGATGCAGTATGCGTTCCCTAATTCCTTGTTGCTGCAGAACTGCACACTTCACTTGATCATCTGGTTGTCCAGTACTAACCTTACAAACAACCTATTTCAATTTGAGATTTCTACCATCCTGGAGTCTTTTCTGTTCTATCTCTCTTAGTTAATTGCTTGTAGAGTCTATCGTTTCAGTTGCTTTTATATCTCTGTGTTCACTGTACCCTTCTCATATAGTCAACTGCATTCTAAACCATTTCCTACCTAGGTTGCTGGATGCTCCTTTTCATTGGTTTCTTTGCCTTTAGTTCAATATGCCTCATATCTTAATTAACCACAACCTCTTTTCTATACAGCATCCATAATGGCTTCTCTAAAGTACAATTTGATGTTCTGTTTACAACTGTTTAGTGGTACCCCAGTCCTCCCAATGTTAAGAAAGAAAAGCTAACTCTCTTAATGACCTTCAGATAGCCTTTGTGAGCTGGGTCCTGTCTACAGGATGTGTGTGTTCTCTCCGTTGATTATGAGCTATTTTCCTTCTTCATGCCTCTAGCCCTCCCCCAGCATAACATAGTTTTGCATCTTTTTCTTCCCTTGCTCTTCCTTGAGAAGGCAGCTGTGATGAGGCTTTTTGCTAGGTAATCTGACTAGTTTCACTTGTGCCTGATGTGTTCAATAAGTTCCAATGGTGAACAATTTTTCCTCTCAGTGTAAGATCTGATAGCTGTTTTTCTACTTTCCGAAAATCCTAGTGGCCCATTGATACCAAGCAAACAAGAGTCACCTCAATTACATATAACTGCACCACTTGCACTTGTTGAATTGCCTTGGGTAGGATGTAAAAGGATAGGAAGTTTGTAATTTATCCCATGGACAATGTGGCTAAATACATTAGTTAAGATATTAAGGCATCCTCTATTGAGTACCAATTTGTAAAATACTCCTAATTATATTCTGTCTTTCTACAGGATGTATGTGTTCTCTCCATTGGTTATGAGCTATTTTCCTTCTTCATGCCTCTAGCGGTTCCCCAGCATAACATAGTTTTGCATCTTTTTCTTCCCTTGTTCTTCCTTGAGAAGGCAGCTGTGATGAGGCTTTTTGCTACGTAATCTGACTAGTTTCACTAGTTTCACTGAAAAATGCACTGAAAGAAAACAGAATATTAGGAACATATGAGATTCCATCCTTCTCCTAATTAAAACTTGAAGACTACCACAACAGACTAATTAAGATAAACTTTCTCTTATTGTTTCCTTTAATCATGTAAATACAAGTAATGGTGATATGAGACAAATAAACCTAATACGATATTTATGCTGTGGCTGTAAGCTTTTGCTAGAGGTCCTATGTTACACTTGAAAATGCCCTTAAGTATTATGTTTTCCCCTCCCTGCTGGTATTTTGTCAGGTGCATGTTCAGAGAGACCCAGCAGCTGCCTCCATGCATTGACTTACCTACAACAAATGGGTCCTGGGGCCTGAATATACGCTGAAGGATGCCAATCTTCTAGGACTCATACAATGGTCCATTATCCCCTTTACCTTGGTTCTCCTGAGACAGCATTTGCTAAAGTCTCCATGAACCTCTATCATAACTTCTGCCTGGGCCCACTTGTCTGCTTTTGCTTCTAGAAGAACATTTGTTTGTTTTCTCTCCTGTGTATATCTTTTCTATGAAGTCTTCATTCACCTTTGTCACTTCAATTATTACTGATACATGAGTGGCTTTGGGATTTTTATTTCTAACTCTGACCTCACATTATTCTCTAACTTTGATCCTCCTTAAAATAGATCCATATTTTAAATCATCAGATAATCTGTCCTTGGATTCTTTTATGATTTCCCTAACAAAAATTTATGAAAGTTTAATCACCTTCACCTCTACTACATGCTGCTCATTTCCCAGAAAGGAGTTGAGTGGTTATATGGCTATTCAAGAATTTCCTTCTTCCTAGAATGAGTGATCAGAGAAATGTGTGCCCAGTGCTCTAATTCACTAGGGGACCTGCCTATACATTGAGATTGATTCAAGGGCATTTGACTGACTCTGAATACAACAAGCATATCCTTCTTGTTTGATGCTCAAAAGTTGAGGAAAATACAATCACTACTAGAAATAAGGCTATTGGTGGTGCCTCCTGACTTTAGCCTGTGCCTCACAACCTTTTGATGCTCCATTACTCGATCTGTGGAGCTCGTTGTCTCTATGTCAGATTGGAAAGAGCCCATCTACTGGGCTGCCTTCATCTTGCTTTGTTTTCCTGTTCTCAGCTTGTTGTGGTTGACTTCCATTTTGTGCTATAACTAGATGAAGCAAAAAGGCCATAGCTATGGCTATCTTATTCACCTGAATTTCCCATTGCATCTTCATTATTAAACTTTCTTGTAGATATATGAGGTTCCTCATCATTTACACTCCCCCATATTTTAAGTTTTCTGTTTCCTATTAAGTACACATCCAGAGAGGAAGTAAGGAATGCACATATATTGCAGATTCCATGATGAGTGTGCATGAGGAAGTAGGCTTAAAGGGCAACGGGATTTCAGAGCAGCAAAGGAAAAGACTGTAAATAAGTCAGAGGGTAGGTGGAAAGAGGTTTGCTAATCTCAGACCTTTGTGGATAGAATCCATGTGGTGTCAAATGCCTATATGAGAAAAGGAATCTATCTTCTGCCATGTAAACATTCAAAAGCCAGTTACAGAAATTCTATTACTAGCAAGCTCTTCTCTATGTGCTTCAGGAAAAATGAGGTCAAAAGTTGCTAAGAGGGCTGCATACAGGTCACATCTATAGAAATGGAAATTGATAGAAAATGAATATGTTAAAAATTGAAAAAAACGGTAAGTTCTGGGAGAGTGGTGATTGCTGTGGGAACAGAATTCCTGGTATTTGGTAGAATATAACTGGGCAACAGCATCCCCCCCACTCCAAAAAAAAGCAGTCAACTTGATTGACTCCAAAACCTAAAGCATATATGGAGAGAGTGATTGGCTTATAGGTAGTTAAAATTTGCCTAAAACATTCCTAAAAAATGACTCTGAACATAATGGATATGATGAACCAGAGAGCTATGGGTTGGGAGTTTACATAAAGAGCATTCACTTTGGCTTGGCTGCTGTGAAAAATACTGTTCAGGTGTGAATGTGTAGACAATCAGGTATTTGTTACACGGCAGCTTGCCACATGTAGTTCTGGACCACAGCAAGGGGCATGTTAGCATGTTGGTAAGAAGTGATATGATACAAGTTAGAGTTTTGAGGTAGAGTCACCATACTAGGATGGCTTGGGTGTTCAGCTGAATAAGTGAAAATTGAAAGAATGATGATTAACTCATTAGAGGAAAGCTGTTATTCTTGGTCCAACTCAAACTCCATACTCGCTGATTAATGTTCATCTCCTACTTTTCCTGCTCATCTGCTGCCCTGAAACCCCACTCACTGCACTTTAAACAGTCTTTGACATGTACACTAACTTTGGAGCCAGCAATGTGATATAGATAGATAAATAGATAGATAGAAAAATAGATAGATAGATAGATAGATAGATAGATAGATAGATAGATAGATAGATAGAGATTAGATATAGATATAAATCCCTCTTTACCTGCCTGACTCCCATCCTCTAAATTTTATGGTCTTATTTTCTGCCCTTAAGTGTTTTGTCCATGGAATAAATTGAGTCTGGGTTGTTCTGATATTCTGAAGGATGACTGAAGGCATACATGAAGTGAGGCAGGCAGTCAGTGAAGGAGGAGAGTCTTAGGGAAGTGGACAATTCCTAGTTGTACCACCTGCACCTGAAGAGCTTTCCACAGAGGCTGAACCACACAGCTGTATTTGCTAGGCTCTGGTTTGTTTAGGGTGGAGTGTCCAAGAGACATTTGAGGCTGATGACCCACTGTGACTCTGGCTTGGGCTCTGAGAACAGGTTCTCCTCACAGAAAGAGGTTCCCAGCTTGCTCTTCTACTTCAAAACTTTGTAATGACGGTCTTAAGTGTCCCAAATCACAGCTTCCTCATTTGTAAAAGTGGGTATGATGGAACGAGCATCTATCTAGGTACTAGAAAGATCCTAATGGTTGTTCTGAGAAGCAGAGGACCTATCATCCACTGTCCTGCCTTGAATGCTATAACTGCACCTGTCTGCTTCCCTGACAAAGCTGTGGGGCAGGTCCTGCACCAGTCCCGTATTAGGAATCACTAGCATAAAGCACCACAGCACCCAACAGGTTAAAAAGCTCATACACACCAGAGAAGGGGGGGAAATAGAAGAAAAGAAGCATGGACAGGGAGCCAGAATTCCTACCTATTACATCCAGTTTTTTTTTTTTTTTTTCTGCTGTTGTTGACCTGAATAAAACAACCCTCCATAGTTCCAATGTTCTCTTTTTAAAATAGACTGCTATAAGACAGGAGACAGAGCCTGTGAAAGTACAAACTCAGGTAAAATTACCCTAATAGCACTGGTAAATGTAGATTCCAACAATGATGTCTTCTTACATTTTTTTATTGGTTATTTTATTAATTTACATTTCAAATGTTGTTCCCCTTTTCAGTTTCCCCTCTCTAACCCCCCCAACCCATATCCCCTCCCCTTTGCCTCTATGAGGGTGCTCCCCCACCAACCAATTCCTGCCTCACTGCTCTAGCAAGCCCTTATGCTGGGGTATCAAGCCTCCACAAGACCAAGGGTTTCCCCCCACATTAATGCCAGATAAGGCAATCCTCTGCTACATATGCAGCTAGAGTCATGGGTTCCTCCATGTGTACTCTTTGGTGCTGGTTTAGTCCCTGGGAGCTGTGAGTCAGGTTAGTTGATATTGTTCTTCCTATGGGGTTGCAATCCTCTTCAGCTCCTTTAGTCCTTTTCCTAACTCTTCCATTGGGCTCCCCAGGCTCAGGCCGATGGTTGCTGTGAGTATCTGCATCTGTATTGGTCAGGTGCTGGCAGAACCTCTCAGGGGACAGCTGTACCAGATTCCTGTCAGCAAGCACTTCTTGACCTCAGCCATAGTGTCGAGGTTAGGTGTCTGAAGATGGGATGGGATGGCCCCCCAGTTAAGGGATGGGGCCACCTACCCATCTCAAAAATCTACCCAGAATTGTTCCAATCTAAAGGAAATGCAGGGACAAAAAGTAGAGCAGAGACTGAAGGAAAGGCTATCGAGAGACCACTCCACCTAGACCTAATTTTTAATTCAACTGTGTAAGAAATCAACCCAATTAAAGGTAGTATTCTGAGGGTGATGGACGCTGTCTCTAAGGAGAATTCCCTGACCACTTGAGAAAGCTTAGGGTTCATGGCTTAGGGCTGACTCACACTTAGATGAACATGGTGTGCATGAGCATGAGCAAGTGCGTGTGCATGCATATGGAGAGTTAAATGCATGTCCATGAGGTGCATTCATCGTGACAGCAAAGGAGGATACAAGGTGTCTCCTGTAACTCTACTCCTGTTAGACAGGATCTGTTACTGAACTAGAAGCTCATAGTTTCTGCTATGTTGGCTGACCAGCAAGGTTACAAATATGCACTCATGTGCCTGACAATTTTTATGCAGTTGTTGTGTTTCAAACACAAGTCTTCATTTCTGCACAGCACACAAACTTACCCACTGAACTCTCTCTCTACGCTGTCTATTTAGCTTAAACTGGAAACCTTTGTAGCTGAAGAGCAGTGCTTAGTTGTAGTTTTATCTATCTTAGCTTTTTTGAAACAGTTAATTGGGGGTGTTATGTGAGAGCGCTCTTTTTCCAGCTAAGAAATAACTCTGCCTCCACTGTCATTTGCAAACCTCCCAAACACTGCATAAGGAGGAATGTTGATATGCTTCTGCATAACTCAGGGGATATTCCTGAAACTCACTTTACTTCTAGACTTTTTTCAATTAAGTCTGACAGCTGGCATGGCCTTACTTCTGAATATTACCATGTATTCTTACTAAATGTTGTAGGGTTCCTTTCCTAATATCTTGAAGTCTACATATTAAAAGTTCAATGATAGAATGTCTAATGGCCTTTCCTTCTGGAAGACAAATCTTTTTCCATCTCTCTCTCTCTCTCTCTCTCTCTCTCTCTCTCTCTCTCACATACACACACACACACCTCTTTATGCAGAGTTTTCCTAATGAGCTTTCTTTTTCCTAATTCAATAGAGTCAATATGTACCCGTTTTACATTATACTTCTTTCTTTAAAGAAGAGTTCTTATCAAAATTATTTTGAGATTACCACTCTGTGTAAGGAATAAAAGTCCTCTAAAGATATCTACATCTGAATTTCTAAGCCATGGTGACATTTTAGGCTATATGGTAAAGGGTACCATGTTTGCGGGTGACATTAAAATTGCCTGTCAGTGATCATAAAGGAAGTGCTATATTCTTTAGAACGACCTAATGTAATAACAAATATAGTGCATAGGAAGGCAGAAGAGTTTACGTCAGAGTGATGATTCAATGTAGAAAAGACTTAGGCATTGACCATGGATGCCACCAAAAGCCAAGGCTGGCTACAACATTTATAAACTAGAAAAATAAACTGAATGCTGACTTTGATCTTGCTCAAGGAATTCAGAGCACCATCAGTGAAGTTCTAGCCAGGAATAGGCATTTCAAACTCTGGCTTCAGACCTGTAAGATAATGAACCTGAGTTATTTTAAGCAACAAAACTTGGAGTAATTTGTCATCATAGCAAGAGGAAATGGACATAACATTATCCATTTGCAGCCTTATACTCACATTGCACTCACAGAAAATAAGAAAACTCAGTGCGATCAGCTGAGATGCTAAGGGCTAGCTGGAGGAGATACAGGTCAAGGAGAAAGAGATCCTTTCTAACTCTCCAGATTCTGCATTTGAGGCTGAAGAGGTAGGACACATTTTTTTCTGTGCTTTGTTTATTTTAAAATTAAGACTTGGGGTAGACACTGAGAGATGGCTGAAAGTAGAGAACACTTCCAGAGGATACCAGTTCAATTCCCAGCACTGACATGACAGCTAACAACCATCTGTATCTCTAGTTCCAGTGTATCCAACATCCTCTTCTGGCCTCTGCAAGCACTGAATGCATGTGATACCCAAACATACATGAAGGGAATATATTTAATACACATCAAATAAAAATGAGTAATTTTTTTTAAAAGTAAGACTTGATCCATTTCCTCAAAAATATGCATTCATATGTAGCTCCAGTATAACTAGCTGCTACGTCACAGTCGTTCCTGGGAGCTCTTTATCCATTGATAGTTCTGATTTAAAGACAGTTGAAACAGTCAGCATTCAAAATCAGTAAAACCAAAGTAAGTAATATTAGTCTGTCTTTTATGGCCACCTCCCATGCCTTCTTTTGTGGGAGTGGCAATTTCTAACTAAAATTTCACACTAATATGGGGTGCATTTCTTTTCTGCTTGTATATGCATTTTAATTCCTGTTGAAAAACATAGAAGAAAGAGGGCCAAAGACATGGTTATGCTTCCTTGCCCAGTAACCCCAGAGAAATCACTCTTAGAGAACTAACACCAGCCATGAACATGACCTACTTCCTGCATCCCACTGGACCTTCCGTAAGCATTCATTTGTTCAGAGTTCTGTTCACCATGAATGGAGAAGGTGAGCAGCTCTCTGCTCTGAGAGAGAGGGATGTGGCTCATGGGTCTCCTTCATTCTGACACAGCCGAAGAGGAAAACGATGTCAGTGATAACCATGTCTGTCTGCACACACACTTACATGCTCACTACCAATAGAGATGGCAGAGAAAAGAGAGGGAGATAAGGAAGTTGGGAAAGAGGATAAAGAAAACAAGGGGATTTAGAAACATTTTGAGAAAGGAATTTTGAGGACTTTGCAAAGTATTCATTCTGAAAAATTCTTACAAGTCTATAAAACAAAGAGTAATGAAGAACACTGCTAATTCTCTCTGCAGATTTAGAACACATTTAAGGCTAAGCTTGCTGGGTTTCATTTCCCAAAGCCTTGATCTATATATGGGATGGGCTAATGCAGTGTTAAGAACATTCTTCAGACTCTGATCATCATTCATGTAAAAACCGAGAAAATTAAACTGATGACATAGCCATGGTGAATCTAGGTAGCCAGGCCTCAGTGAGTGGGAATGTGCCTCCACTAAGATCAGACCTAGAAGGGAGGACTAAACCCAGTAGGGCTAGTGCGTGTCCATGGAGATGCTGTCCGTCCTGTTTTTATAAGCATCTGCTCCTTTCTAAAGGCCATGTGAGGCCACTGCTACGACAGCCAAACTGAACAGATTCTCTGTGTGCGTTGCTATAAGGACTCTAACCACCAGTGGAGCAAGGAAGTGGAACTGAATCAAGAGAAATATATGCCTTGCCTTTTCTGTAGTCCTTGTTTATTCCTGTCTTAAACCAGAGCTGAGTGATCTGAGAGTTGCATAAGCCAAGGCAAGCCCCTATTCACTTTCAGGTTCTTGACTATCTCGAAGAGGCAGCCAGAGGATTGGTTCTTTCTTGCTTTTCTTGCATGCTTCCCTTCCCTTTCTTCACTCTTCTCTCCACTCCCCTAGGCTTCTTCCCTCCTTTGTCTATATTGAGTCCCTTTCTTAAATCATTTCTTTCTTATTTTTCTTCCCATCTTGCCCTCAGGAAGGAATAAACATACACGCTTCAGGGTAACATTAGCATATCTTCCCGTTTGAAAACCAATGACATGTTAAAATGTGTTTATCTTTGCGCACTAAGATCATGATTTATTTTTAAATTTTAAAGAGTTATTTAATATAAAAACACTATATTAACACTATCACTCATCCCTCACACAATTGCTGCATCTCTGGGGAGGGATCCTGTGGCTAGGCCCCCCGCTCCTCCATATCGGGCATAGAATATCAAGACAGGTACTTAAGGCTCTGCTTCCCTAGGTCTCCATCTATAAGGGTTAATATTATTATATTAACTATCTCTATCAGACAGTATAGCAGTTCATAGAGAGGGTTTGTATAATGCTCAGAGTACAATAGATGTCAATTAATAGGGGCTCAGTATTCATATTAATTATAATAGAGAAAGTCAGAAGATAATTATTATCTTGGAGACTCTCTGCCGTAAGTGAAACTAATGAGGTGGTATGTGACAGTTTTGATAGAGAGGTCACATGTAAAAGGATATGAGAAGAGACAAAAAATTGTGTGGTGGAGGAGAAAAATGAACCCAGAACTGATACAATTCAAGTCAGAAAGGAGAGGAAGAGGAAAGACCTAAATGAGGGGAGGCAATAGAGTGAGGGCGCACAAGAAGGAAGTAGGGGCAAAGGGGAGGGGCAACAGCTGTATATCACCAGAAGTTTAGCTTCTAATAAAAATTTTTAATTGTACATCTTAATAACTTGATAATTTCTTTTATGAAGATTATATAATCTGCATGCTCTGATTATAAGGTACCCAGGAACTATTATGATAACACATTGTGCAATATTGCTGCAAGTTTAAGATGCAAACAAGTTTCCCCTCAATTCCCTACCTTAAAATGCAATCAGCCTTATGGATTAAAGAGGGCACTCAGGCAGGAAGGTTGTTTTGCTTAATGGTTAAATGGACATCCTTAGGCATTTAAAAAAAATCACTCGGGACACATTTACCAGCCTTTCAGACTGATCCCTGAGCTAAATAAAATATATAGAGTCCTGTTTGACCAGATAGTTTCCATGGAGACCATTCAAGAAGTTCCTAAGTGTAACCTAGGAATTGCAAGACAGAGAGACATGCAATATCTCAAAGCAGAGAAGTAACTTTGAGTAGAATAGAGGACACATGAGGCTGAACAGTTTCCATTATTATGATGAAACAAACAACCTAAAAACCTTTCTAATTAGGAGAGACCCAGAGTGTCACATGTTGACCTTGTCCGGTTGCTTGCTCCCCTGGACCCTGATGTTAAGGGACCTCTTCTCAAAAATGCCTAGACTGAGTAACAGTTTGTGGACAGACACCCTTCTCCTTCAATGGAAGGCTTAATGACTCTCAGACTCATTCATAATGACCTGTGTTAGGCCTCTTTCTTAATTGAAACCATCCTGAAAATGCCAAACATACATCCTTAGCTCCAATGAACAAAGAATACATTTTTCTTTTAAAATTTCCTATCTCCTTAACTTCTTAATGTGTCATCCTAGTTTTACCTGTATTAAAGCAAACAGGGTTTTGATGAGCTTGGAAATGTAAAGCCATCTTGTACTATACTTGGGACCTTGGATCACTAAGAAGTAGATTCTGCCTCTTTCTTCTTCCTTTTTTCTTCTTTCTTTCCTTTTCTTTTTTCTTTTCTTCTCTTTTTTTTAGACAGAGTTTCTCTGTGTGGCTGTCCTGGAACTCACTCTGTAGACCAAGTTGGCCTTGAACTCAGAGATTCATATGCCTCTGTCTCCTGAGGCCTGAGAGTAAAGGTGTGAGCCACCACACCTGGCTTCTGCCTCTTTTTTTAATACCTTAATTTTTAAAAGATTTATGCATTTTATGGGGATGAGTGTTTCCCCCTCATTGCATATGTGTATCCAATGCATAGCTAGTGCCAAAAGAGGTCAGAGGAAGTTGTAGGATGCCCTGAACCTGGAGATACGGACAGTTCTGAAATGCCATGTGAATTCTGGGAACTGAATCCAAGTCATCCACAAAGCAGCAACTACTCTTAACTACTAAGTCATCTCGACAACGCAAGCATCTGTATTTTTAGTAATTATTTCTAAAGGCTTGTGGGGGTGGGGCAAGACATATTTTCTCCATCTCCCTAATATTTATTAGCTGGACCTGAAAATTAGAACAACAAGACATATTAACAGGGTAAAACCTAAGAGTTTATTAACACTTGTAATATGTATGAATATGGGATAGACATATTTTAAGGGTTATACTTTCCAGATTATATGCCATCTGAAGAAAGTGTAATAGATTGTGAAGAAATGTCAAAAGGAAATGGATCTGTTCTTTTAGGGGTGGTGAATTAACTAAAGTAAAATACATGATGGAAAATAATGAAAATTTCGGGTTGTATAGGCTCAGATGAGTGTTGCACAGTAGAGGGAGAGTGTCTGTCAAAAGGAATTTATATATTTATCCCTTGTCTTTAGACTGAAAGTGAAAGGCACAGAGCTTTTGATATATCTTCCATATCTTAGTTACCTCTGGCTCAAAATAATCTGTATGCCAAAGTGACATATATCAAAGAAGTCAACCACTACACTATCAATTATTGTTTAAAACTTAATGAGCCATAAGTACATTCTAATCTTGTTTATATTTATGAAAACAGTGGAATAGTCAAGTTTGACAGCAAGTACATTTTTAAAAACATTTTTCCTACCATGATCCTCTCAGTTGTGTATCTATGTGGAGTCAAGCATATATGGGATGCATTGCTATAAGCCCATGGCAGGGTTAATACAAGTGAAAGCAGGTAACATTTTAAGAAGTAGCAAAGAAATGAAATTGATCAGGCATCATCGTTAATGAGATCTCCAAAGGAAGCTCCAGCCAAAGGGAAGGGAATAATCAGTTTCGCAGTTCAGTAAATCATCCCCTTTGAGAGCTTACAGGATCATAACAGATCAATATCATAAAGGTAGAAGCCTATCCTACTCTCTTTCTCTCTGCCTGGTCCACTGATGTGACCACACCCCCTTCAAATAAGTTTTCACTTTTCTAAAGGTGTTTGTCAATATTTTCTACTTCAAGGCCCTTCCAGAGCCTGACATGGCCACCATGATGCACAGGAAATGGAGCGGGGAAAGGCGAAGTATATAGGGCATGACACCTGTGATATCAGTGGTTAAATTTTAATTCTTCCAAGTATTATTAGTAAGATCTCAGATAAATTGTTCAACTATCTAAATCCTGAATTTCTTCTGTGAGACCAGAGTAGGAATATGGATAACAGGATTTATGAAGGGACAAGGTTTATAGCAATGTCTGGCACGATTCTTACAAGTATTGATAGCTGTTACCTGTTGAATGAATATCTGAATATCTTTTACATCTTGATTGTACCCTTTATTAATGTAACTTTGTGAAAATAACTTAATCTCTGTGCCACTTGGCTTTTCCTTTTTTCTTTTTCTTTTTTCTTCTTTTTCTTTTCCTTTCTTTCTTTGTTTCTTTCTTTCTTTTTTCTTTGTACAATGCATGAGTGGACAGTGGTTGGGTAGATAGATATTTCTTTTAAGCATCTTACACAAAATGAAATATACCCTTATAAGAGACAGCCGTGGCACTTAGGTTTATTCCTGGTGCTCAGAAAAGAAAAATAGCACTGCAGCTAAGGTAATGACCACCAAGTCTTCCTGGGATAGGAAGTAGAACCAGGGAAGGAGCCACATGAGCAGCTACTTCATCCAAACAGAGCCAGCAGAGCTTATGAGTTTGCATTTCATGGCAATTCCCCAAGTCCCAAGGAGGACTGAGTGCCCTCCCAGGGACTATGCGGAGATCTACATGTTACAGATTAAGTTTTAGAACAGCCAGAGAAGAAGGCTGTGGCATTTCTGTTTTAAACTGACAGAACTGAGGCTTATATGGAGTTACTCCCCCCCACCCCCAAGCAGAGCCAGGATTTAGTCCAAGTCTGTATAACACAAGTAGGTAACTATTCCTAGTTATCAATGAAAACTATTGTTACTATCAATGGTTGCCTCTTTTTTTAAAGCTCTTGGCTCATTTACCCACTCATTTACCCAAAGCATAACTGACCTGTGCTTCTATTGCATCTTGCAGAGATATTTATGGCATAGTCCACTGCAATCATGATCACCTCCTCCCAATGCTTTATCTCCTACTAAGATGTCCCCAAATGATAGGATGAGAATTATTCAGCATTTTGTCAATAGGGTACTATTCAGAGCTAATAGTGACCACTGGATAAACACTAAGGAGTAACTGGATGCATATCTATTGCTCTCCAGGCATGATGTCTGCAACTTGGCAAGCAAGTAAACTTTCTTAGCCTATAAAAGGAAGATGATCTTAATACCTACCTCACTGAGCTATGGGGAGTAAGTTAATTCTTGTTACTTTGTAATACAGTTGAGCCCCTACTAAGAGCTTAGTAAATTACCTGTTATTAGAGCCAGATTTATTTCCTACAATTCCCCTTAAGTTAATAGCTTTAATTGAACTGTCACGACACGAAATTCAACAATGAAAATGTTTTCAAACAAGTTGAGTGTCTTGCAGAAGCTCATAGAACATAGAGGCAGAAAGTGAGTTCCTAGGGGCCTGAAGTAAAGCTGGGAAGCCTTCTTGGATCCCAGGGAGCTACAGGTGTCCCTAGTGTCTGTCTTGATTCTCTTAGCATTGGCATCAGCATTGCTGGTCTGGAATTTGGCAGAGTGGAGACAAGTGACTGAGTGATTAGGCCACTGTGGCCCTGGCATGGCCCAGATTCCTGGACATTCCCTCGAAGTTGCCTCTTTGGAGTAGCTTGGGGCAGAATGGTGATAGGATCCTTGGGTAGTAAGTGCAGGCCAGCATTTCCTGGTGATTGGAATTACCTGAGGTAAAGCACATGCCCCAGGTATTCGAGTCAGACTCTTTTTTTTTTTTTTTTTTTTTTTTTTGGTTTTTCGAGACCTGGTTTCTCTGTGTATCCCTGGCTGTCCTAGAACTCACTCTGTAGACCAGGCTGGCCTCGAACTCAGAAATCCACCTGCCTCTGCCTCCCAAGTGCTGGGATTAAAGGTGTGCGTCACAACTGTCCTTCTCAGGTCATACTCGTAACAAGACTGCTTGTCTTTTCTTCTTAAAGCAAGGCCCATAATTTTTTATTTAACTATGAAGGAAGTTTGGGAAACTTTGCCTAGCAAAACCTGAAACTAGACTTAGGAGTGATGTCCACCCTCCGAGAAGCAGTTACTGAATTTGACTCTTAAATGGTCTTCCCTGCCCTTCATCCCTGGTGCTTTGTAATCCCGAAGACTCTGTAGGGATCAGAACAGCTGGAGTGAGTGGAAGAGCCCAGTTGGTTTGAATGATCTTGGCTGCATACTCACTAGATTGTTTTGCTATTGTAGTTTGCTCCACAAAACATAGAACAGTTTCAGGGACTTTGGCACCAACCCCTCACTAAAACTCCCCTCCGTCCCCCACCCCCACCCCATATCCAGAGAGCAGGCTGAGCCTTTTCCCAGAGGAAGATCTGGGAAGCAAACGCAGCGGCTGTGGCTGAAAGGGGCCACTTGAGCTTCCCAGGCAGCAAACTAGCTCACACAGCCCTGCCCAGCCCGGCATCATCAGCGGGTGGAGTGCCAGCTCTCCGGGGCAAGTTCTTTGGGAGTGTCCCTTCTTCGTGGACCCTGCAAAGTCTGTGTTCTCCAACAGATGTTTCTTCCTCAGCTCTGAACTCAGAACACCCACCTGCCGGCTGCAGCGCAGGGTCTGGAGCCTGGATGCGCTGTGGCTGAGCTGAGCCCCTCCAAACAAATGCAAGCATCAGCATGAGAGGCTGGACTTTAGCCCAGGTCTGTCCTCACCCCGGGGGGCCGCCTGCTTGGCTCTGTTCTTCAGTGAGGAGCCGCTGCTCACTTTCCCCCCTTGCAAGTCTTTGTTCCAAGCCAGACATTGCTCGGATTCTCTAATTAACTCTCTCCACACCAAAGGGGTCCGGAGGCTGGGATGCTCTGAGAGCTTAGAGGATGCTGACTCTAGAGTGGGAGTCGGAAGGACTGCAAACAGTGGGTATTGTTGTGATTATATGTGCGTCTCTGAAGCTGCTTCATTTGCTGGGACTGATTGATTTTTCGGAAGGTAAAGTGGTCGCTCCCAGTCTGTGCGCTTGGTCAGGTCTGGTTCCAAACTGGATACAAATGCTGCAGAAGTTGCAAAGGCTTAATGTCCAAAGCAAAAGTTTTAAAATATGCATGCTTGACACAGAGAGCAGCCTAGCCCCTGGACAGTTCATTTCTGCTTACCTGGAAAACTGATGCTGGGAGGGAAGGATGTTTGTAGCCTCCTCTTTCTGTTTGAAACCAGTTATTTGGGTATAGGGTTGTTTGTGGGTTATATGTGTCATTGTGAGTGCTTGCTTTTGGTTGTCAAGTTCATTTTGGTTACCACACCTTGCGGTCACTGGTGATCCCTCCCTCTGGAGGAGTGTTGAATTGTGAGGGAAATGTGTTTGCCTGTCCTTAGTCAGGAGTTGCTGGGGTGGAGCTGGGCTGTTGATTATGATACGGAATGGTGGAAAATGGAGTTAATGGGTGCTCAGCAAAATGGTGTGTTGAAGATTTAATCCGCAAGTGTTTCATTTACATTCTCCAGTGAGCCTCCTTATTCATTTGTCTCTTAAATAGACAACAGCACACAGGATAGCTGATGCTTCTGCTATTTTATCTAATAAGAATCTCACTTTTATTATTCAAAGGTCAATCTTATTATTGAAATACTGGTATTCAAAGAAAATAAAGTTGATTAACTTTGCTTTTAATTATTTGAATATTCATATATGTATATATACATATATGTACATACATACATACCTAGTTATACAAGTATACATGTGCACACATATAAATATGAGATATCTACTGAATAACATACTTTGAAATAACATACTTTAACTTAAACCAACTGATACTAATTCTTTATATAAGCTCTCTTTTTTTTATTTCAAGTAAAAGAATACAGACTCCAAGAAGTCATAAGAAGTCACATTTCTTCCAGCTACATGTATACTGAGCTTTGGAATGATCAGCTCTCATAGAGTATATGATGAGCGACATAGGAATATTTAACTTTCCACACTGTAACATACCATTCTAACTTCTGACAGATAAGATGACATCATCCCCACTTATATCTGCTAAACATGTTCTTTCTCATACTATGCTAATATTTATCAGTATAGTAAAACCTCAGAGTTCCCCATACAAAATAGGTTTAATAATGTTGTTAAGCCAAATCTTTCCAAAGTTTTTAGGCAAGAAGTTGGTTTGCTAATTCTACTTAACTTCTAACTGAAAAACAATACATAAGTAAATTTTTCAGTATGTTAAATAACAGTTTTTAATTCCCTTAAAATTCTGACTCAATAGACTAATATGTCTTATTTAAATACGAATAGAATAATTTCAATTTCTATACTCAGAATAATCTGCACTGATATCATGTTAGTTACCTATTAGTTCTCTGGATGTGGTGTTCTCAGAGTTACTGTGTTGTGATCAAGAGGTCTTGGTTTAAAGCTGGGTACCAAAGAAGAGAAGCACCATGGAGATATTTGGGGGATATCAGCCTTGATAACACTGTAAGACATTAAGAAGTTCTTCTCTCACGGGCAATCATATTATATAAAATTTACAATTGAAATTCTCACACTAAAGGCCCCTGACAATGATTCAGTTTTCAGTTTTAAATCAATTAAATTAGGTGTTGGCACTAACATTTTAAATTTGAGCTTCAAAATTATACTAATAAAATTATAAACCTAACTCTTCCTAATAGAGTCAATACATTTGGAGTTGACTTAAAATGGCAATCTTGAGATGGATATCCAAGTTAAAGCCATGCACTTGAGTCTTCCTATGGACCCATAAACATAGACATACCTATATATTTATAAATATTGTGTGTGAAGTATAGTAATCTGAGATAAATTTGGATTAAATGAAAAAGTCTTGATTATGTACAATGCCACTATATATAACATAAGACCCAAACTCATTTGGTATTCATCAATCCTTTTGTTCTGAAATAGATCTTACATGATGTTGGTCCAATCCAACACTCTATTTATACAGATAATGAATGAAGTTATGAAGAGGTACACAAGTTGTCAAAAACCAAACCATCTGGGAGCAGAAAGAAGACCCAAGTAAAATACTACTGAGTGCTACAGAATGCTTTTCTTATCTTACCACAATCCGCTGTTATTTCACTACCCTCTTCTAACAAATGTAAAGAGAATAAGTAAAAACATTCACAGAGAGATTTCCTAGACTTGAATTGGCTCCTAAGACTTATTAAATAATCTAACAGAAATATACTCACAGAAAATATGATCACGCAAGAACCAACTGATTCATACAAGGCTTGGATACCAACCTAAGCATGGGATCCAAGCATGCTAAGACTCCTGACCCTCATTCTAGATTAGGACAACAAATCAAATGGTTGCCTAAGCATCTTTCTAAATACTGCATCGAATTTTAACCATCATTGGCTTATATCCTATGATACTGTGATAAATCCACATAGAGTCCAGGAATGGTGAGACTCAGGAAGGATATGATCACTGTAGCTGTGGCTACCTACATAGACTTCTTCAGAATATGACAATAGCTAAGCAAAAATAGAACCAACCAGGCTTTATAATTACCAGCAAGTTGTGGATCAAGGAAAAAGGTAGCTAAAATTAGAGTCATGTGATACCACATTCATTCTTTGTACATGTAAATACTTAAAAGCCAAGAAGTGTCCAGTATGGTGGCATATGCCTGGGCACTCAAAAGAAGATGCAGGCAAATTTTTCTGAGTTCAAGTTCAGCTTAGTCTGTATAGCAAGTTCCAGGACAGCCAGAGCTACATAGAAAGATCCTGTCTCAAAAACCAAAACATAAAACTCCCAAAAAGCAGGCAATGGCTATGCCAATGTAGACTGCGAATCATTCACTGAGATTGTAACACAAATAAATGGCTCATAATATACCTAATTTGTGAGGGTCAGTCATAGATGCAAGTGTTGAGAAACTATTCTTCATTTTAAAATAGTTTTTCATTTTTGACAAAGTTAAAAATATTCCATTTAAATGCACTATGTAGGAATCAGAAGGTTGTGCAAAGAAAATTAAAAATGAGTAATGGTAATTGGAGAGATGGTTCCATGGCTAAGAGTACCACCTGATCTTTCAGAGGACCAGGATTTATTCATAGCACCCATCTAGTAGCTGATAAGTATCTGAAATTCTACAATGTTTTTCTAACCATCAAGGGCACACCATATGTGAAGGTGGTACACAGATATACATGTATGCGAAACATGTACACACATAAAATAATAACATAGGTAATAAATATTAATATAATTATTTTAGGTTTTATACAAAGAAAAGAAATAGTGAAAATGTAAGATGGGTAAAATTTCAAACTTTAGTATATCGTCAATATCATATTGCATTCTGAATGCTGGATGCTTATTGTCCTCTGTTGAATTTTGATTAAGATGACAGGATACTGAAAGTGAAAATTAATGGAAGACTCCCCCAGAGAACCTCAAATTATAGTAGCAGAATCATAAAAAAGATAAAAGAAATCAAATTCTGAGCATAAACCTAATCAGTGTTCCTTGGAGGCAGCATTGAGGTGGGGATTTTTAAAAGAGCTCTATAGGAAGGTTTTTGGGAAAAGAAAGGGGTGGGGGGGAACAAACAAACAAATAAACAAACCTACTGAATAGCACCTAGAAGTGAAAGAACAATTTCTCAAGTTGGAGAATGAAGGAAGAGAATTCCAATTTGAGCAAAGAGCTAAAGCTGGATTCCTAAGCCCAGATGCTGGGTGGTTTACGTAGATCCGGGAAAGGAATGAGCACTTCGAGCTGGAGATGATAAGGTTACCTAGCATTGGTTCCAGTTATATATATTCCCTAATTCCTAAGCACCATTGACTCCAATGTTTCAACTTTGAAGAAATAATAGAGGATAGCCAATAATTCACATAGATTATTGAGAGAATAGGTAAAAGTCTGTACAGAACAGAGGAACTAGCTAAACGATTTATAATTCACATGAGAGAGAAGATAAAAGCCCATAGAATTTTCTCCACAAAAAAATGCTCAGAGCTGGCCGACAATTTCCAGTTTCTAAAGAAATTCCCAATTAATACAATATCTGTGGCCTGCAGCTGTTATAAACAGCACTTCTTTCATTTCAAGGAAACTTGGTTTTAAATATCTTACTTATAAAATAAGAAATGTGGAAGTCACAGCTCATAGTTCTTGATATAACAGCTCTATGGAGGAGAGGCTGAAAAGTTCTGGTAGATAAATATGACATCTTTCAGAATCTTCTATTGTTCTGCGCAGTTTAGAAATTTTTCTATGAGAAAGTAGAGAAAAACACCATGGTAAACCACTGTATATGCCTCAGCCAGTTTTAAAAATGACTTGTATTAGATAAAACATATGTTTTCCAGCAATGGTGTCGTTCAGTATTTTCTTGCTTATCTACATTATTTATTTTGTATGATCCCAGGATATTAAGATTAATAGACAATCACCTCTCACCTTAATGAACTCTTAGTTGAAACTGGAGACCAGGTAAACAAATTGTAATATATCATGCAATATACCATGGCAAATCTACATAGCAAGATATTCCATGCAGATTGTAACTAAATCCAAATGGATGATTCAGAAACATTCAAAGTTGGGCAAGGTAGAGTTTCCTTTAAGCTTTCTTGCTATTGATGATGAGAAAGCTATCAAATTTATATTCAAGGAAGGTGCCTAAGCAAGTACTATATATAAGGCAAGGGTGGCATAACATTGCCGTGGAAGCACAGGGACCTGGTGCACCATATGGGGTTCCTGGAACAACAACAAGAATGTGTGAAGAGTAGACACAGACTTATTTCTCCTTGGTTTTGATAAGTCATGGTGTTTAGCACTGTTTTACACACACACATACACACACACACACACACACACACACACACACACACACACACACCAATAGCATGAACATAATTTGCTTCATGCACTGAGTGCAATCTAAGACCTCCAATACCACTTTCAAGTTCCATGGTAACCTCAAAATTGTTGATTAGCTGATTACAATTTTGATGACTTATTTTTCTGATCGTGAGATTTCATACCAAAATTCCTCACACATTAAATTTTGTGATACTTTAGAACCTAGAAACCTAGGAAGTAATTTGAGCTGAAATTTCTAGCTGTGAGCTGAGGATTCCTGACTCGGATGGACTTTGAATTGGAGGGGAAATCAGTCAATCCAGTTCTGTAACAGGGAAAAGCATTTTAGATTTATAGCTGCAGTTTAACATATATGCACGAAGTATCTACTGTGTGGAGAGGAATTGAAGACAGCAGGATATTTCCATGCCCTTAAGAAGCTTTCAAATTGCTTCGAGAACAAATGGCTCATGAACAACTTTGACAAGATGGAAAAATATCTTGTTGTACAAAAAAAGCAAACCTTCTAGAAAATTACAAGAGTCCTCTTGCCCTCTTCCAGTTGCTAGATTTCTGAGCAAAGAGATGCTTGAATGAATGTCGTGATGCTTGAAACCTCAGGACTTAAAAGATTAAAGACTTGAACAGGTAGACACTGGTACGAAAGATAGAAATATCAATTATAAATTCTTATCAATGGCAGCTTCCTAAGCTCTCTTTGTTGGCCATATTGGCATGAACAATAAATAGTTCTGTGCAATAGTTAAACACCAGGTGTCTTCCCTGGACTTGGCAGAGTGTTTCAGGCTGATTTGCCTAGGAACTGTGATTTCATTTTACTCATTTTCAGAGAGCATTCCCCATCCCATTCTCTAGAGAAGAGCTGTAGCCATTACTGGATAGTGGGGGTAAATATAGAAAGGCAGATTTTCCACCACTCAGTCCCTTGCACATTAGAGAGCATCAGGGAAAGCATACCTGTGGATGAATAATTTGAGGTCATGGCTCACTGGAGGGAGATGGAGTGCACTACACAGGAAATGTAGAGCACCTCCTTAAAGAAGATATTAGCAAATACTAATGGGATTGGAATCTGTAGTGAAGACCTTGAAGAGGGTTTAAGGAGTAGTGTGTGGGTCTGTAGGAAGGAAGTGAATCTCTCACAAGTTGTCTTAATCTCATCCACAAGTA
Organism: Uromys caudimaculatus; assembly: GCA_028551405.1. Taxonomy (NCBI): domain Eukaryota; kingdom Metazoa; phylum Chordata; class Mammalia; order Rodentia; family Muridae; genus Uromys; species Uromys caudimaculatus. The sequence goes on along the minus strand of CM052712.1, from coordinate 38,249,367 downwards.
ATGACAAGTGAACAAAAGCGAAAGCTGTAATTACTAACAAAGAGATGGTTATTTGTTCAGTAAAAGAATATTCATTTTTTTCTGATTGAAAGATTTTGTTTTTAACCCCAGTTCATTCATTTACATTTCAAATGATATCCTGGTTCCCGTATCTCCTCCACAAACTCATTCCTTCTTTTGCCTCTATGAGAGTGCATTTTCACCCACTCACCCACCTCTGCCTCACTGCCCTAGCATCCCCCTCTGCTGGGGCATCAAGCCTCCACAGGACCAAGGGCCTCCCCTCCCATGGATGCCAGATAGGGCCATCCTCTGCTACATATGTAGCTGGAGCCATGGGTTCCTCCATCTATATTCTTTGGTTGGTGGTTTAGTAAGGGTGGTCTTCTTATAGCCATGGAGATATATCACTGGACTCTGATATTCATATCCTGTGTAGTGTCTATCTTGCTCAGGAGAAGCCCAACATAAATTATGCCAGTCTAGCTCCTGCTAGATTCCAGGGCTGCTTGTCCATATCAAAGAAGATAAGAAGGAAGTAAAGGCAGGGAAGTCTGAAGGTTTAATTTTTAAAGCCAATCCAATAATTCCATGCAAATTGCTAAATTTCCTGAATGAATTCCAGTTTCTTTCTCTTAAAAATGGGGATGAGCATGCATTGTCTCTAAGATATTGTAAAGAATGCAAAACAGTAAGCAAAATACTGAGTGTTACATCTCATCCCTGAGCAGGAGCTGATGAGCACCTCTCTTCTATGTTGGATAATATGACTTGTCCATGTCCCAGGGACTAGGTCAGTGGGATCTTCAGATGTCTCAGGACTAATGAGACACCTTATGAAACCACAAATTCCCACATTCCACTCTGAGTTTCTAAATCAATGAGGTCATGATGGTGTCTGAGTCCTTGCAATTCTGATGTTTTCTTCATTGATACTGCTTGTCCAAAGACCACAATTTAACAGCCATTGAGTTATTTAATGGATCTGAAAGACCAGGCCATCTGAAATTAACAAGACCTCCAAGTACAGTGAAGTCCTTCATCTGTTGAACTTTATTCCATAATATTTAGTGGTCACATTTTTCTTTATTAAGTGTGTTAATTTTTGTGGTTCATACAGTCTAACCCAACTCTTCAAGGCAAAAGTGATTATCCATAATACATAAACAAATAACTACTTCAGAAAACATTTATGAATGCTTAAATTAGAGTTCCACAAAATCCTTATATACCATGAAATAGTTTTTAAAGTTGTGTTTTTAGTTACTAATATATAAAACAATCCTTATCTGGCATGCAGTACAAAAAATAAGAAAGGATAGATTTGGCATACAGTAGCAGGACTATCTATGTTTATCCTCTAAACCTAATAATTCTGTAGTTCTTAGACCTTTTTGTATAACTTTAAATTCAATATTAGAACATCAATATTCCTGTATTAGATTTCAAAGCCTTCATAAATATTTAATATATATGTTATATTTTATAATACTTCAGCTTTATAGTTTTTTCAGTATTTGAAAAAGTATATAATAAAATCTTCACTTATATTGGTGCTTATATATTTACTATTATGTATTTTAGGTTAGAATATTACAAGAATAATTTTTGGTGAGACAATATAAATTGCATTAACTGTCTTGATGTTTATATAAGGTGTGTTTGTTTTGTGAAGAGATTGCAGAAATTCACCTGTTTTGTTGGTATGTGGAGAGTTTTCAGTTATTTGAACTCACTGTTGACTAAGGGATATTTTGAAGGCAAGCACTAAAGTTGATGTTGAGAAGCTCAGTATTATTGGCATCTGGTGATTTCAATATACTGTGTTGGACTAGTAATGCCGTTTATAGTGTATTTGCAAGTTTAACTCTGAGCAGGCAACATTCCCATTATAGCTTCAAGATGCTCCACCCATTTTCCTTTCTTTTTAATTAGAATGTGCTTCTTTAATGAAAAGGGCTCAGCCTTTTGTCAAACATGAAATATAATCCATCAATCCTGGCAATAAGAAAGAATTAGGTTATTCACTTTTTAAAACACAGCAATTTTTGAACAAATAGATTTTCAAATTTGTACATCTCTAGAAAAATAATGTTGTGAAATTACTGCTTTGCATATTCACATAAATATTCTCTAAACCTTAAGAATGTGGGATGAAGCCAAGCATGGTGGCCCATGCCTTTAATCCCAGTACTTGGGAGACCGAGGCAGGCGGATCTCTGTGAGTTTGAGGCTAGCCTGAGTTCTAGGGAAGCCAGGGCTACACAGAGAAACCCTGACTCAAAAATAAATAAATAAATAAATAAATAAATAAATAAATAAATAAATAAATAAACCAAATCAAAACAACAAAACAAAACCAAAATGTGAGATGAGACAATGTCTCCTTTTAAGTTTATACCCATGTTGTTTAGATGTGAAGTGTCACCCAAAGAAGGCTGTGCACCAACAGCTGCAGCTCTAGCTAGTGGATTTGCTCAGTATGAGGTGGTTTGAGTCAGAAGGGTTCTAACCTAATCACTGATTAGTAATCTGATGAGTTCATGACTTAATGGCATTACTAAAAGTTTATGTAGATGTAGTGGCTAGGCTGTCTTCAGGAAAGAGGACATCAGAGCTATGCCCTTGGAGGCTACCCCTTTCCTGGTCCCTTTCTTCTCATAATCTCTACTCCTTGGCTTCTGAGTGGTGAGTATCTTCCTTTGTCACATGCTTCTACCTTGTCATAGGTCCTTAAAAATAGAGCCAGTAGACAATTAACTGAAACCTCTTAACCCATAACCCAAAGTAAACCTTTCTCATTGAAGTCAATTCCTTAGTGTATACCAGTAAGAAGAAATCCAGGCTCATCTCAAGAGGGAATGGGACATCTTACTAACGTCACAGATCTAGAATCAAGAATCATATGCATTTGGAACAAGAAGATACAAAAGCTCATCCATACTCTATGTTATAGGTTAAGATAAACAAATGACTTATCCAGAGTTTTTTTGTGAATCTTTGAAAGCATTTGAATAAAGGTAGGACAACACTAAATTTAGAAAACGTTAGCATTCCTACTATGGATCCACAATAAATCATTTAAGTATTCTGAACATTGTTCATATTCATAAGCTACAGATAACACCATGATAACACCATTTTTTTAGAGAGTTCTGAGCCCTGGCCATGATTTTGAAATGAAAGGTAGACTCTCAACTTGTTTTATGTCAAGTCCTCACTAATGCTTAATGTTATAGCTCAAATTTTCTAACCAGCACGTAAGTGTCCCATCTTTTGCACAGTTGTTGCTGGTGAAGTACCAAGCATCATGAAAAAAATGTTGCCAAAACCATAATGTAATTGTGCTGAGTTTGAGAATGTGTATTGGTACTTATCTTAGACTCGGTTCTGCTGTATTTTAAAGGTCAGTAAGCATCTTGTCTGTCCATTATCATACACAATGCAATTTGATTAAAGATACAAGTAAGTGGTCTAGTTGACATGCTGCTCAGTGCCAGAAATGGTATCAAACTGGATCCTTTAAAAGCTGAAGTGTTTAATTGTGGTGTTTCTTGCTGCCTTATTCTAACATTTGTCACAATGCAGAGACTTTTCTTCTAAATCAGTGATGAGTGAAACTATGGACTAAAGTACCCCAGTGTCACAAAATCAGGATAGCACAATTGAAATTGAGTTCCAGACTTGACTTCATATAGTACACAATTCAAGACATGCGACTTTATAGTTCAGCCAATTTGTAGTTATGAATGACCTGTCTACAAAAAGTCTCTAATGACTAAACGAAAGAATGTCAACAGTTTTGCAGCAGTGATGTAAACTGATGATGGGATTCTGACTTTAAACAAATTACAAGGGAAAACGATGAGAAGCCAGCCACACCTGAATGAGAACGAAAACGATACATCTGTCCTTACTGCTTCCAGCATCTTGAATGCCACCGGCTCACTGAAGGCGAAATTAGTACAGGCTTCTAAACATCACTTGACTGAAAACAGAAGATTAACTCATTCCCACTCCTGCTAAGGCTTAAAGAGACCCAAAGGGAATCAGCGGCCACGCAGCCATAGTAATTACAGAGTGAGCACTCTTTGAAAATGCACCTCATTAAATTATTGCAAGAGCAAGATTTCAGACTAAAAGTTGAATGTGCACATAGGAATCTAGCCTCAGTGTTGTTACCCCCCCTACAATGAGTCAACAATAAAGCTAATACACAGCTTAACATTTTATAGAATTGACTCAAGAAAAAGTGGAAAATCAGCAAAGAAATTCTTTAGCTGCAAAAATCTTTGTAAGCCACAGGGATGACTTGCCTAGTTAATATATTTTAAATATACAGATTTACCAGTAATGGGGACTGTTCCTGTCAATGGCTTTCTAAGACTGAGAAAATTTTCCATGCTATGGGTGTTCTTATCCTACTGTAACCAGAGGTACCTGAATATACCAGAGCTGAAGGTGAAAGTTTAAACTCTGGTGTAAGGTTTTTACAGAAGGTACATCCCCTCATTAAAGAAGTTTAAGCTCCGGAATGGACGGCCGTGTGTCTGAGACCTTGAACCATAGCAGCCCTGTAATCAGTTCTCTGCTCTGAGGACGCATTCCTTTTCAATTGATATTAGTGGCGGCATTTCCTATGGCACCATATTCTTCACTGGGAAACTGAAAATTTGTATTGCAGAGTGAATCACAGAAAGACTGCTGGTATAGGCAGCGTAACAGGAATTTTGAAATGCCATGTGTTGCAGAGAAACAGTGATGGCGTGTCCAACAATATATGAATTCTGAGGCACCAAGAGTGATCAGAAGAATTCCCCAAGAATAAATGGGCTTTAGGGAAGAGACTGAGAAACCCTGGCTGTCCTTCCCTTCCTATACTTATTAAGCCTTCTAAATTTAAATTTATGTAAGGCCTGCCTCCATAATTTTCTGTTAATAAAGAATGAAGATAGGTCTTGTGAGGAGGGTTTAATTTAAACACACAGCCTTGATGTCTTCTGTCTACTTCTCTTCCTTATGAACAAATGCTATTTGGATACTGGTGGCACAGACCTTTAGTCCCAGCATTCAGGAGGCAGAGTTAGGCAGATCTCTGAATTTGAAGCTACAGTGGTCTACAGATCAATGTCTAGGACAGCCAGGACTATACAATAATACCCTGTTTAAAAAAGTCATCATTATCATCATCATTATCATCATCATCACCACCACCACCATCATCATATTGAGGTAAACAAATGAAGGATTTCTATTTCTAAACTGTCTCATTTAACATAATGATAAGGTCTTGCTATAAATTGCACTTGACACTGTCCTCTGTCGTTACGAACTACTCCACAATAGATCTCTCCTTCTTCCTTCCTTCCTTCCTTCCTTCCTTTCTTTCTTTCTTTCTTTCTTTCTTTCTTTCTTTCTTTCTTTCTTTCTTTCTTTCTTTCTTTTTTTCTTTCTTTCTTTCTTTCTTTCTTTCTTTTTCCAAGACAGGGTTTCTTTGTGTAACCCTGGCTGTCCTGGAACTCACTCTGCAGACCAGGCTGGCCTCGAACTCAGAAATCCGCCTGCCTCTACCTCCCAAGTTCTGGGATTAAAGGCATGCTCCATCATTGCCCAGCTCTCTCCTTCTTTCAAAGGGAAAGAAAATTGGTTTTTCAAATTAGCCAAAAGCACTTACTTTCATGGTAGCTACTAAGCCCTTTAAGGACAGTCACAACTGTGTTGCCCAAGGACAACAAACACTGTGAGCCTCAAGCCTGCATAACAAATGTTCACCATGACTTTCATCCAAACATTGAGTAACTGTGGAAACTCAGAGGATTCAGTGAATTATAATAAAAGAGATTGTGCTTAACTTCAGCTACAGTACATTTAAAAAAATCAGAGCAATCGTTTTTGGCTGTAATCAGTATATGAATTAATAATTAATAAGAATGATATCTGAGTAACTATATGAATTGTTGAGTCATTTGCATTAAAATAGTTTCTTTGATAATTTATATATATATGTAATATATTGTGATAAACCTTCTAACTTCTCTTACCTTTCTCCCATGCCTGGTCTTCTCTTTCCTCCTTACAAGTTTCGTACCCAGATTTATGTGTTTTTCTGTCTGTGGTTGTTGTTTCTGTTTTGTAACTAAGTTTAACCAGGACCATCTGTTTGTTGATTTTGTGCTGCTATTCACTAGTGTCTGGTGCACTCATTGGAGAATAGTCAGCCAAAGGAAATGACCCTCCCTCTCCCAGAATCTTCATTCTTTACCAATAGCTCAACAATGAGGGATGGAACTTTAAGCCGCTTTCTCCTCTATGCCTGACTATTGATGTGTCCACTCTCATGCAGATCATGCACAAGCAACCAAGCCAGGTATGAGTTTGTGACTAAAATTCCTGTGTCTTACGGAGGATAGCATTTCTGATCCTTTCTCTCCATACGCCCTCTCTTACATTCTTTCTCCCCCCCCTCTTACACAGTGTTTGTTTCTCTTGCTTTAGAGTGATGGTATAAATGTCTTGCTGAGCAGCCATTAGCACCTTGAGCAGCTATGGGTCTTTGCAGTCATTTTTTTCCAATGGAGAAAGTAGCTTCTATGATTAAAACTAAGGGATATATAACTATGATAAAAAACATTAATGTTTAGAAGCAGTTTGACACTATGTCAAATTAGCTAAACAAGAGTGTAGAATTGGTTCAAACCTTTAATTCCAGCACTCAGAAGACAGAGACAGGTGGATCTCCAAGTTCCAGCCCAGCCTGGTACACAGACTGAGTTCCAAGGGAAAAATAAAGAACAAAAAACAAAAAACCACAAAACAAAAACCACCATCTCCAACAAGCACAAATGAATTCTCCTCTAGAGCTTATCAATTCCTAATCCAAGAGTAATTGACTGATATTGACTGAATGTACCTTATTGGGTATGGATTCCCATTTAAGGAGCAGGTCTCAAATTAAGGAGCTATTGTTTATTTCCATAACAATTATGCAACTATTTCATAAATGTGTCCTTCTTGTTTGTCAAGTTTGTATTATAGTTTTTTTCTTGATATGGCATTTCTAATGTGAAGAGTTTGTATTCATTTCAGGTAGAAAAGAAAAGATATATGTCATAATATCAGAACATATAGAAATATATTTTAAAACACTGGTCCATGAAATAAGTTGCTTCAAATATCAATATATACATAGAAAGTATAAAAATCTTTAATATAGGATTCATATGCAAAACTAAAAGTATTCAAAGTCACAGAAAGAGTTTATTAGTTCTCATATAAAATACATGTCTCTTCCTTTTTTATCAGAACCTTCCTGCTCCTTAATATTTTGTCATTTGACTTAATAAATCATGCCTTTCTAACAGATTTTAGTTTATGCAAGATCTTGGGGGATTTTTTGGTTTGGTTTGGTTTTTGTTTGTTTGTTTGTTTTGCTTTGGGGAGGTTCATTGCTGGATTTCTAGCATATCATACTTATAGAGTCTTCAGTATCAGAGTATCAGTGATAGCAGATATGCACTAAGCATCTTTCAGAATGACATAGGTCTGTGAGGAGTCATTCTCTGCTATGATACAGTCTTTTCTGGGGCATTGGCTCTAGGCTGAGTACACATAAGAGACAGAACAGGAGCTAAACTCATGTACCCAGACCCAGAATAACAAATAGATTGAGAAAATTCTCTATTGCTTTCCTGGCAGTGCCTAATTTTGTCAAAGTGCTTCTGAAAAAGTCATTTAACACGAACTAGGCCAACTAGGCCCACTTTCCGGATACTGGTTCAATGCTCCATATGGCATAAATATGATTATTACTATGATTACACTTGACGCTTTATAAAATGTTTTAGGAATGTAAGTAAAGAGATATTCAAGACACTTAAATTTTAGATGAAGGACATGCAAAATCAGTCCATGGATACATGGTTCCATTCATGATTTTCTTCACTTCAACCTAACTATGTGAAGATGTAGCAAAGAGACATGAAATAAATAAATAAATAAATAAATAAATAAATAAATAAATAAATAAATAAAAGCACTTTAGAAGTGCTCATTCCTTATGGATGCACTTATCTTTTATTTTCAATCACCATGCTACTCTATTTATCTACACTTGGCATAAAGCCAGATGATTTTGATATTAGAAACAACACTGGCAAACACTTGACTGAGCCTGATGTTTTTAAAGCACTTATTATCTTATTTAATCCTTGTCATGATTCAGTGAAGTGCATAATCCCATTTTGTTCATTTCTCATCTGATATTAAGCTCTGCTCCTGATACCACAAGTCTGGAAATCCAGAGTGCAGGCAACATGCACAGCTAGTCTTCTTGCAGAACCCATCCTTGGCAACCATTATCAGCGCCAGTAATGATTCTGTTTCTATATGGTTCAAGATGGGACCAGAGATGTATAAATAGGAATATCATAAAATGTGATAGAGGTGACCAGGGGCACAACCACTGACTCCATTTATAAAATTTAGGGGACGTCTCAGAAAGAGAGATCTAGAGTGCTTTTTAGAATGATTAGCAGCTTTTTAGGTAGAGGAACTTGACAAGAAAAAGAGGAGAGAAAATTTTATAACCAGTCTCTCAGTGATCTACTTTTCCTAGATTTTAGGAAGTTGTAGCAATGTTTTCCTTATAGATACAATTTCCATATTTTAGAACCAATTTTTAATTTATTTACAAACATCCACACTGGTCACTCTCTGAAGCCATGACAAGTAAATGTTGTCTTGTCTAAGTAGATATTATTATAGGCTAGGCACTCTAATAACACAGGACATGCTGTTAAAGTCAAATTCAAAGGCTAGTAATATATTCTGGCCAATTCTGGCTGTGAGTCAAAAGGGGAACTATATCATCTATTTATCATTTTTCAACCTACTCTTGGATAAAGGACTTAGTTTATTTCTAACTCTCACTATTTCCAATTAAACTCTCTACAGCAGGCATTAATGGAGACCTTTCCAACTGGTCTAGGTAATCATTTAGAGATTTATATGCACTTATAAGCTTTAACAGATACCATGATGGTTGGATTTCACTTTTGCTTGACACCCTACAGTTGTGAAGAATTAAGTCAGCCATGTCAATTTTGCCATAAGCTGTACATGCCCTTCAGTCATACTGCTGCTTTTCATGCTGGTGAAAATCAGCATACCACTTCCAGGACTGCTGGAAGTCAGAGACCCCAAGTGGGAAGGACTATTTTCATTCTTTCTGTCAATTACACACAGGTTAAAATTGAGCTTGGATTCTTTTCTATAGATGGACATGTATCTCCCAATCATATCATCTATCTTGACAAATTTCCATAGTAAACTTCTTTAAAAAGGTGTTTTTGCTTATCTCTGAAGAATTACGGCATTTATATAAAACCAAGTCTTTATTTCATTCTCAATTTAGTTGAGGATTCTTCTATGTATAGGGTATATCTACTGAATTCTGCTTAAAGGGATAAGACATTTTTGTGTTCCCCATCATCAGCTTTTACTGTACAATAATGGCAAGAAGTCTGTACTGTTCTATCCTCCAGGGGAATCTTTAACTCTACTAGCTTACTCAGTGGCATAAAGTTGGAAGACAGTATGCTAAGAATTTCTATTACCCTTTAACTTCACCTTTTTCACATGTACCTCCACATTAATTACCTTCTCCCCAATAAAGAACCAAATACAGCAATAGTTTCTGTGGAAGTTTCACTGGATTTGTTTTCTCACAGACGGAGCTTGGATGGCAATTAAAACTTCTGATTAGCACATCCTCTGGGTCATAAAAGAGAATCTCCTCAGTCCAGTGAATTTTCTTGGAGGTCTTCCCTGCTATACTTTTCTTAAGATAGTTTCTAGTAAGTCTTTAATGGGGAGGTTTCCTGAGCAAACCAGTGATCCAAGAGTAGCAATTTGTGTGCAAGAAAATGCAGTGTGCAAATGGAATCTGGCTCAAACACTTGACTCATCATTTTCCAAGAAGCTGGAATTGAGACCCAAGTTTCATGTGTTTCCTTAGAGAGTTTACCAGGTAGGTCCTGACTCCCATCAGTGTCCCCATATCGATCTACACCTGTGAAGGAATCAGAGGCTTGAAATGAAATGAGTCAATAATATCTCCTATAACATATGCAAATTGAAGCATTATTTTCAGGGAATTCTATATTTTCTCATCCTGGGGATTAAATCATAATTACTAATGCTCTTAAAATGGTACATAATTATTGTACTTACAATAGCCACAATAGTCTCCAGAAAGTATGCACATGTATCAGCTTAGTTAATTGCCTTTCTAACCCTGTGTTACAAGTTTTTTAAAAAAAAAAAAACATATCTGAAGGTCAAAGACTCTGCAGTGACTATATATGAACAAAGAGGTTCTAGGACACATGGTTGGTTTGTTAGGTACCAAACAGAGCACAATATTTAAACTCTGGCAGACCTATACACAATCTGTCCCCTCTCAGTTGTGTGTTGGATATAAGAACTTCAGTTTAAACTTAAATCAACTACTCACAGGCTATGTCTCAGAACCTCTTCTTAACCTCTCTGAATTTCAGTTTCTTCATCTGAGAAAGGAGTTAAAACATTATGTATTTATTATGACCACTAGAGAGTGATTTAGAGTTCCTGACACAAGCCTGGGTCATCCTAGTAACCATTCAGGAAGCTGTATCCTATGATTACAAACCAAGAGTAACAACATTAACAAATGCCGAGTCCTGCATGGCCACTGTAGAAGGGACAGTGTGACACAGTTCCTGCCCCTGGAGAAAAGCCAGCAGGGCATGGGCCTCCACAAGTGTTGATAGTTGCTAGATGTGTGGCTTCTTTATATAATAATGTACATAATTTACTCTATGTTCCTACTTCGGGAACTATTTTCTCTGCCAAGGTTATCAGGGAATGTCTCTCTTCCAAGGTTAATGATTCCATGATAATAAGAGACAGCTCAAGTCTGGGAGGTTAAGGTGTGTCTAAAGTCCTTAGCAAATGGTAAATGCTGTGACCTTCAGGACAGCCATTAAGGCTGTGGGAAAGAACTCTAAAAACATGAGTTCAAAAATATATAAACAGGATTTCTCAACTATGGAAAATATAAGGATGCAATATGAATTATATAAGGTACTTCATGGACCTAAAATAACAAAGACAGCTTCACTATAAGCCTGCTTTTCAGAAACATAAAAAGGCAGGCAGATTTCTGAGCTCAAGGTCAGCCTGGGACAGAGAGAGTTTAGGCCCAGGTATGGTAGGAATGGTAGAATGGTAATTTCTAGACAGAATCCCACCCAGCTATCTTATTGTCTGCGCTTACAAAGGTAGGTAGATCTCTGAATTCATTTGCCATGTTTAAAAACTGTACTTGCTGTCTTTTCTGAGAATCAAGGGGCTAAGGTCATAAAATGCTGGTTTGTGGGATAATCAAAAGGGAACCTTGGGAGGACAATTGAATTGATATGTAAATAAAAGACAGGGCTTTGGTCTGTGAGAGCTGAGCTATCTTGATGAGCTGTCTGGATATCTCTAGAGAGCTGTCTCCAGCAGAACACATGACTGTCAACTTGCACACCAAGATTGACTTCAAGTTGTTCTTTCGCTGCTCCCAAGCACCCTTTCCTGAGGACCCACTTTCCAAGCTGAGTCTGGTCCTTGACAGACAACTAGTATACCTACTTTCACAGCACTGTGGTGTAGAAGAAATATGTGGAATTTGGAGGAATAAAAGCTAAAGTCCATCCTGTATCTTTTATTTCCTAGATGTGTTACTTTGAATGAAGTTTAGATTCAGTCTTTTTATTATTTTCTTCTTTTCCTTATTTCTTACTTTCCTTTTATATTTCCTTCCTGTTAGACTCTTCTCCCTTCCCTTCTCTCCTGCCTTCCACTCTTCCTTCCTTCCTTCTTTCCTTTTCCCCTTTCAGTCTCACCTTTCCTTTATTCTTTTCTTAATTCTGACATCTTTCCTTTCCTTGTTAACATTCCTTCTTTTAGAAATCAAAGCACTGTTAATAAAAATATATTAATATACATTAAAATTGTCATAAAGCTTAGTTGAGTATTAATTTGTAAATGTATATTACAGATGTACAAACACATGTTGTGCTAGCCTTTATTTTCCTTCTCATTTGTTTTGGGTACTGATTATATTGTGTCAGTCTACTGAGTCCAATCAAAAGCTTTTTTCTACAGTGCCTTAGAAATTTACAGCTAGTCACTACTAATTTTTCACTGTGTTCTTTTATTAATTAATTAATTTTCTTTGCATTCCAATATCAGCCCCACTCCTACCAGTGACTCCTTAGCACAGATCCTCCCCTCATTTCTCCCTCTTTCCTCCTTTGAGAAGGGAGAGCCCCCTCTGTGTATATCCACCTTCACATCAAGGCACTACAGGACTAGGTACATCCTCTTCCACTGAAGCATGACAAGGTGGTTCGGTAAGGGGTACAGAATGTACAGATAGACAAAAGATTTAGGGACAGCCCCTGATGCAGTTGTTGGGAGACACTCATGAAGACCAAGCTACATTTCTGCTACATATGTTCAGGGGGCCTGGATCCAGCCAATGCTTGCTCTTTGGTTGGTGGATCATTCTCTGGATTTTCCTAAGGGTCCAGGTTCCTTAACTCTGTTAGACTTTGTGTGGAGTCCCTTTCCTCTTCGGGTCCCTCAATCCTTCCCCCAACTCTTCCACAAGACTCCTGAGCTCCATCTAATGTTTGGTTGTGAGTCACTGCATCTATTCCATTAGCTGCTGAGTGGAGCCTCTCAGAGGACAGTTATGCTAGGCTCCTCGCTGCAATAACAGAGTATCATTAATAGTGTCAAGGATTCATTCTTGCCCATTGGATAGATCTCATTGGTTGGCCATCCCCTCTATCTCTGCAATATCTTTGTCCCTGCACATCTCATAGGTAGGACACATTTTGGGTCAAAGGTTTTGTGAGTGGGTTGCTGTCCTTATCTCTCCACTGGGAGTCCTTCCTGCTACAGGAATGGCCACTATAATATTTTTGCAATTTTTATTATTTTATTTATTTACATTCCAGTTCTTGTCCCCCCTTCGGTCTCCACTCCCACAGTTCCTTATCCCATTCCTTGCCTCCTAGAGGATGATCCTCCCCACCAGCCTTCCCCGATTTCCTGAGGCCTCAAGTCTCTCAAGGATTAAGCGCATATTCTCCCATGAAGGCCTGACCAGGCAGACCACTGCTTTATTTGTGCCTGGGGCCTCGGACTGGCCAGTGTATGCTCCTGGTTAGTGGCTCAGTCTCTGGGAGCTCCTTGGGGTCTGGGTAAGTTGAGACTGCTGGTCTTCCTATGGGGTCCTCTCTCCTTCAGCTTCTTCAATCCTTCCTCTAATTCAACCATAGGAGGCCCTGCTGCAGTTCAATGGTTGGGTGTAAGTATCTGCTTCTGTCTCAGTCAGCTGTGGGTAGGACCTCTCAGAGGACAGTCAAGCCTGGCTCCTATCTGTAAGCACATCAGAGCATCAGTAATAGTGTCAAGCCTTGGTGCCCTCTTATGAGATGGATCCCAAGTTAGGCTGGTCATTGCCTGCCTTTCTCTCAGTCTCTTCTCTATTTTTGTCCCGGCAGTGCTTTTAGACAGGAACACTTCTGGGTCTGAAATGTTAACTGTGGATTAGTAACCCTGTCCCTCCACTTGAGGCCCTGTCTATCTACTGGAGGTAGATTCTTCATATTCCCTCTTCCCAATGTTGTAAATTTTGGCTAAGGTCGCCCATATTAAGTACTTAGAGTCTCTCACCTCCTTGGTCACTGTTACTTAACTAAGAGATTCTTCTTTAGTTATTGCCTTCACCATTAGGATGACCAAATTCAAATTTAAAATTTTATTTCCTAACTACAAAAATTATAATACATTTTCTTAACTTGCTTTTATCTCTATTCTTTCTTACCTTTCATTTTCAATCTGTTGTTTTATTCTTATACTGCAAGCATACTTTAAAAATATCAGTCTATTCAATTCTTAAATCTAAATTTTACATTTTTAGAATTTTATGCATGAGTACTATATTTATATCTACACTATTTCACTTGCCCTTCTTCTCCTCTAATCCTTCCATTTCCATATCAACTCTCTTTACTTCTTTACTTCTTCTTTTTAAATTATTATTGTTATATACAAGCACACACACATACACCATTGAGTCCATTTAATGTTGCTTGCATGTATCTAGCACAGACTCCATAGGACTGACTACCCTAGAGAGGGGCTTGTTTGATCTTGTAGAAAACTGATTCTCAGAGTCTCACCTCTTCCTAGGAATGAAGCTATGGTGGTTTGAATAAGAATTCTCCTCATTTGCTTATATATTTGAATACTTGGTCCCCAGTTGATGGGACTGTTTGGAAAAGATTAGAAAATATAGCATTGTTAGAAGTAATACATTGCTGGGATAAGCTTTGAAGTTTCAAAAGCCTACACCATTTCCAGCTCTCTGTCTCTGCCTCTGTCTCTCTCTCTCTGTCTCTCTGTCTCTCTCTCTCTCTCTGTCTCTCTCTCTCTCTCCCTCTCTCTCTTTCTTTGTTTTGAGATTATCTCATGATATAAATTCTTATCTACCGCTCTAGTGCCATGCCTGCTTGCCTGCTACTATGCTTCCTGCCATGATGTTCATGGACTCATCCTATGAAATAGTAAACCCCCAATAAATAATTTATTTTATAAGTTGCTTTAGTCATACTATCTTAGTATAGGAATAGGACAGTAATTAAAACTACATCACAGTTGATGTTAGTATTATATAGTCCTTTCTTAGGGCAATTATATTGTTGATATTTTATAGGTGCAGCTTCCCTGTCAGTATACAGTAGACACTATCTCACAATAGACTTCCTGATCCTCTAGCTTTTACCATCATCCTACCAGCTCTTCCAGGATGTTTCTTGACAAGTCTTAGGTATAGGCGTTGAGGTTTACATTTATCATTTAGATTTAGGCACCCTGATATCAGTAGTCACTTGTTCTCTGCATTGTGATCATTTCTGCATTTGTATTATAACCTCCATCTGTTGCAAAACCAAGCTTCATTGACGAAGAATGATAGCTGCATATATCTATGATTACAAAGATAAGTATTTAGGATGTAATTAGAAATTACTCTGATTTAGCATAGCAGATATCAATTTTTCTAGTGTCCATGAAAAAACATAATAGCTACATAATAATGATTATATCATTAAAATAAAAACATAATGATTTAATGGATATGACTCCTTTTGGAGGTGAAAGTCCATTTACTCTTAAGTGAAACTTAATTTAATGTAAGTACACACTGAATGTCCACCTACTATAACTCCACCAAGATGGTAAGGCAAATTCCTATCAACAAGTTTATATCTAAATTTAGAAAAATAACATGTAAATTTGAAATATGAGATATTGGAACATCAGTAAGTGTTAAGAGTATATAAGAAATCATGGCACAAGGATTAGTTATAAAATCCCTGAACACTGCATAAAGCAAAATTATAAAACCCAGATCACTATTTCCCTTTCATTCAAATAATAATTATCTCAATTATACCATATTAACCTCTTATGCGCTCTCATAAAATGAGAATATAATAAAAGGAAATTAGTCAAATTGAGTGTCATCTTTTAAATGGACTTAGGCACATCATTCCTCCAGCTGTGATGAACACAGGAACATAAAATTGAGAAAGATGTTTCCCTACCTGGCCCTGGTTTCCAAATTCAAGTGAAAAAGAAATCTAGAACACTAGAAGGAAATCTGCTTGAATTTAAGGTCGCCAATTTTATAAATGATGATTCTTGAGAGAAGGAGATTGAAATAGATGAGACAATCCAGGCTTTTTGCTAGGAATCTAAGAGGATGGTGGATAATAGGATTAGAGAATACAAGCCATATCATAGGAGTGATAATGTAAGTCAGGGATGACAAATAGATTTCATCTTGCCAGCCAACTGTATCTAATTGGTTGTCAAGAACATAAAATTGAGAAAGATTAGAAGATGTGCCTGGGCCCTGCAGGATAGAGCTCTGTGACTGATTAGTGATGTCTGCTGAAGTACAAGCACACTAGCTTCTAGCAACTAATGTCTCTGTTCCATAAGCAGTGGCTATCTGACCTGTCTGATTGATTTTTTCACAGTGTATTGGGATCCATTTTGTTGTTCGTACTCTTGATTAATCTCTCTGCTCTGATGGCAGTTATTCTTTCTTGACTATGGCAAACTGTAATTGAGATTTTTAATTATGTCTATACCAAGCATAGTATTTTATATATGTTCAGTATGTTTCTAGGATTTAGTTTTAACATCCCAACCATTTTATTAACAAGCATGTACTTTGTGTTCACTCTGGACAAAGTAAAACCTATGTTATACCCTCAGAATTAATGAGACCCATGTTTATAGGGAATCTCTTCAATCCTTTCATATACAAAGGACCAATCATTCTATTTTGGTAACTTAGCGTACCTGCTGGATCATGGAGATGATGTATTATTTTTGAAACTATATAACTTTTTACTTTCCTGCTGCCATTGCCATCTCCAACTTGCAGGTTTGGGGGCTAATACTTGAGGATAACTTAATTATATCATATAATAACTTAATTCATCATATGTGTATGATGAAATGGGTATATTTTATGGCTCTGAGATAAGAATGTTGATTTATGATTTGTTCATAATATTTTCCTTAAGCTATACACAGACAGTGTTCATGTTTTTGGTTTTTGGTTTTGAGAAGAGAAAGTAACAATTTTTTGTGACTCTTCCTGCTTACTATGAAACCCATTCTCACTTCCAGAAGTGTAATCTATCCTGACTGTGTTGGGTACTTGATAATGCCTCATTACATAATGAGATTGAGGAAATATTAGTATGAGAGGGGGGTTAAGGTAAGATATGGGTCTTCTTAACTCTTCCCAGTCATTTAATAAATTTCCACACTTTTCCTGGTGTTTGAGATACCTGGGATACAGCACATTTCTGATGATGCTCTGGTTATCATGTGGAACAGATAGACAGACAATGATAATAGGTGAAATTTCAAGCCATGAACTGTAAACAAGTCTCTTGGGTTTCATTTGGAAGAGATGCTGTTTTGCTTAAAATAGATGGCCCAGAAGGAAAGGGTAATGAACACATCACTGGCTGAAAGAAGAATGGGGAGTGGAAATGCATATTTTACTGTCATCAAATATCAGTCTTGTAACCTTGGAAAGAGCAATGGTCTAAACATTCAATTCTCTCCCATTTAAATAACCCTTGGTTGATAGCATTAAGCACTAAAACTTTTGGCAGGCTCTGGGGAGTCCTTACCATCATAAGTAGGAGGTGTATACTTACAAAAGATTTCTGAGAGATAAACTAATTAGTGAAAATATACATGTTACAAACATATTTTAATACACAAAAAGAAACATATAAGGTCTGATTTTGTTAATTATCTATGATAAAACAATCAGAATGTAGAGAAGGGTAGCCATAGTATATGATTGTTGTCATGCTAGAAAAGAGTCAAGTTTGTTCTACAAATCTACAGCTTACAGAATAAATCAATAATGAAACATAATTTAAGAACTATTGTGTTGATGTCCACTATGTAAGTAAATCCGGATTTTATTTTCCTCCTATCATCCTGTTCTCCACAAGAAAGTACTCTCATAAACTCACAGAAACTGATCAATGCAAGCCTGATATTCAAATGACTCAAATAAAATTCTAGTTTGGTCTAACATTGTTTAAAAACAGTACCTTTAAGAAGATGTTTTCTGTGAGTGTGTGTCTCCTAGGAACGTTAGAAGGTCTGCCCAGAAAGTCTCCCAATATGACTGCCTAACAAGGAGAGTTGAACATGGATAAAATTAGACATGCCAAAGTAGACTGTGGAATGCCCCAAGGACTCAACCCTAAACACACACACACACACACACACACACACACACACACACACACACACACACTCTACAGGCAACTAGAGAATGCTGAAAGGAGAAAGAAGAGTACACCGATTGGTTGTCCAATATCAGATGGTCAGCCTTAAAAATACACATAGAAGGAAAGCCATACAGACTGAGCATATTATATTTGGTAATATGTATGTATATGGATATATATATGTATATGTAATCCACTTCAATTAATGAAAAAGGAGGTCATGAATCTGAAAGATAGAAAGAGGTGTATATGAATGGGCTTAGACAGAGGAAAGGGACCAATGATGAAATTATATTATAATCCCAAAAATAAAAATGTGGATACTATTATACTTTTTAAAATTTTATATAGTGCCTGTTCATAATAATATTTATAATGACTTAATAGTAATGATTTCAATGTGAGGAAACAGGAAGTTATAGGTAACAGTAGTAGGATTTTTGTTTTGTTTTGTTTTTGTTTGTTTGTTTGTTGTTATGAAGGAGGCTATCTGACCAGGATTGCATATATTTAATCAATTCCAGGTTAAAATATTTCCTATACAACATTAATTTACTAGCAATTATAGTATTTTCTTAAACCAGGATTTTGAAATAATACATCTAACACTTTTACCAAATTATATGAAATATATATAATTCCTCAGTACTCAAAATGTGTTAGTAGACCAGGTCTACTATAAATTGATGCATACTAAGCCACAAATAGCATGTCTTGATAGCAAGTTGACTTTTTCACACCTCTAGAGGCTAGAAATTGGAAGTCATGGTGTCATCTTGGTCAGGTTCTTGAGAGGGATGTCTTCTTGGCTTTCAGAACAGCCACTTTTCCTGTGTATCATCACATGGTTCCACCTTTGTGCAGATGGAAAGGAAAAGAGAGAGGGAGGGACTTGAATACTCTAGTATGTCTTCTCATAAGGATATTAACCCTCCTAAACCAGCCTCAATTAATTTTAAGTACTTTCTTAAAGGAACAGCCTTCAAACCACTGTGGGAGTTAGAGCTTCCCTGTGTAAATTTTAGTGAGTTAAAACCATTCATATCACTTCAAATTATAACTATTCAAAATGTATTTTTTAAATGAGAAATATAAAAAGTGTCAAAATAGCAGAGAGAATGCAAAGTTGTGTAGCCTACATTCAATGCTACTTTTCCTGAGAAACTCAGTTTCAGATTGGTTTGGGGGAAGTCAAGTTGGTTTTCTAAGAGTCTTGGAGCACAACACTGTGATTGCATTAATAATTGTACAATATGATTCCTGAGCTATAATCTCATTGGCTTCTACATCGCATGTCTCTCCACTGCTTACAAAGGCTAAGCCTCTGGACCTACAATACATGGAAAGCCTCTAATGGCATCATGTTTGACTGTTCAGAGTATTGATTGCATCAATGTTGAGTTAAATTGCCACCAAGAAATCTAGTTAGATCATTCTTGGGTGGCTTGGGGACTTTGATTACAGAACAGCTGAGTGGATATTTCCCAATATTGAAGACAAGCAACAGGGATTAAAAGAAACTCAGGCTTATTCATTCTATTTGACTTTTTTAAAAAGTGGAAAGGAAACTCTGTCCACAGCAAAGAAATCAACTGAACCTCTGGGCCATTTATTTTCATCTTCTACTTACCATTATAACTCATAGTCAAAAGGAAAAGAACAAGTTAAAGACTCAGGAGTTAAGATAATAGGGAGTCCGACAGCTAAAGGCTGTATGTTACAGGAGAAGAAGACATTTACCTTCCTGCCTTTACAAGTGAAAGACCATGATGTCATTCAGTGATGGATAAAACCTTTGCTTTATCCAATTAACAAACCATGTAAGCAGAGAGTTCAAAGCAACAAGCCCAGAGTCTGAATCTGCTGTAGCTATCTGTAGGAATTTGGGTGTGGCTTGAGAAATCAGTACTACACAAACACTTGTCATTTGAAGCTCTCAAATGGGTACAGAAATCTTTGTGTCTGGGATCTAACACTGAGAAATTGGTTTTCGCGTGGTGATCCAGATTTCAATTCCTCTATTCCCTTTCCTTATATGGAATATAATATGTAAAGCCTCTAGATTATTTTTTAATAAGTGGAATCCAGTTGGTTGGTGTTTGCTAGGTGGTACTACTTGAGAACTTTGCCATTAGCCTTGCTTTACAAAATCTTGGGGGAAAACGAAAGAAAGCCATTTCCAACACTAGCAATGCTGAGAAGACAGGTGTTTTCCTGATGCCCCTTAAATAATCCTTGCCCACTTCTGCCTGGCCACCTGAGCCCACCTCTCTCTCTCTCTCTCTCTCTCTCTCTCTCTCTCTCTCTCTCTCTCTCTCTCTCTCTCTCTCTCTCTCTCAGAGAGAGAGAGGTATGCTAAACCTCATGCTTTAGCAAGGTTAGATTGGACAAAAGATCATGTCACATCAAATTTGTGTTCCTTTGTTGGCATTTGCCCCGATGCAGCAGTGGTTACCAAGAGAATAATCCATGTTCCCAGACAGAGGACGGTAGCTTTTTCTCACCAGATTAAACACCCCTTCAAAGCTGATGTGAAAGCAGAAAGCAGTGATTGAACTCTTGACCTTGCCAAGTCTGGTCTGTTATCAAAGCAAAGGACTGGCTTAATTAATTGAAAAATTAAAGTTATCATCAAATCCCAATGGAAATGAAAGACATTGGTCAATATATATTGATTTTGCTTTCCTGGGTCTTAGACCCTTCGAATATAACTCAGACTTTCTTTCTTTTGGCCTATTTTTTATAGGTTCAGCTTTAACCCTTTACATGTCAGCTTTACCTGGGTTCTTTTGCTTTGTTTTGTTTTGTTTTAAATGCCTCCATTTAAAATGAAGTTTCAGTTTAAAGCAGTGAAAATTAAATGTATTTTGCCTTTGGGGTTGCAGTGTTTTTTTGGAAATAGAAGATTTTCATTTTTTAAATGCCTGATCTTTGGTAATAAGTCTTTTTCATGGTTCTTGCCTTATTGGACACTAAAAGCAGCCCTATAAAACAGAACTTACAAGAGTTTATAGTCTTTTTTTCAGGTTGTACAAACTGAGACTCAACATATTGCAGAGCATTGTCCTATTCACGAATGATCCTATTGAGCTTGTATCTGAGAATTCAGAACTTAGGCCTCACCAAGGGAATCATATGGAGAGATCAGATGAAGAGATACCTAGGTTCTTTATTGCATGCTTCCATTTCCATAGGCTACCAGTTTAGTACATATTAACCATTGCAAATGTCAGGGCTTGCTTGTCATTGCTGTTGTATGCTTGTCCCCCCTTCTCAGAAAGTAAAATAAGAAAGTGAAAAGACTCTTAGGAATTTCAATTTCTTGTTTATTGTAGTTATTTTTATCATGAGGACTAACCATTTTATCTAGATCAATTCACTGCATATACAGGAATATAATGGAGGCTGGGTTACTGGGAGCAGGAGGTTATTCATACTCAGTGCAACCTCACAAGAGTTTGCCAAAATATGGAGATTAATGATGGTCAAAGGCTTACCCTCTGGAAACAATGAGCATGAGGTACTGCCAATGGGAAAGTGTGAATTTCAGGCATCTAAAAGAAAAGGAGGTAGGCTTGCTTAGACCTAGGCTCTAATGACTATGGGCAACCTAAAGAAGAGAAGAAAGGAGATATCAAGTACCCCAGAGACAGAAAATCCAAAAGCCTCTTCCTAGTCCTCACCTCACTTAATACAACCTGTTAAAAAGACACATACCGTCTTCCAGAGTCCTTGTTCAAGGTATCTGGGCAGAATCTAACCATTTTCATATGTAATGAATTTTGTAGAATAACAAACAGCGGTTTAGAAAGCCCTGCTGTTGACAATGGGGGGCAGGAGGGCACTGATTGCTTGTGATTAGGCATCTGCTCCTAATTCCCACACTGATGAACTTAGCTCCATGAATGAGTTTGAATACCCAGACACAGTGCTTGCCATAGAGTACTTAATAAACATGAGAAGACAGGAAGAACAAGATGGCAGGAACAAGGAAAGGCACCTTCGTCCTGAGTCCATTCCACCCAACTGTGTGTTGTAGAGTTTGAGGTTCTGATGTTTTACTCTCTATGCGTACACACATCACTGACTGTACCAACTGAAATTTTCTTCTGCTCCCTGCAGGACATCTACCTTTTCTCCACGCCCACAGGCCTTGTTTGTTCCAACCCAAGCTGGCCTTGCCTAACTTACCTCCACCATATCTATTTTCCCAAACTTCAAACTGGTTCTCACCCTGAATTATCTACTTTGCAAGAGGGAGATCTGGCCCTAGTCTGAAGTTGTTTTCTCCTCCTTTAAGCCGCAGAAGAATTTTCATCTTAGAGCGCAGGAACACTCTATGATAGGTTCTACTACCATAGGTTTGCTTTGTCATGTGTTTTGTCCCCACATACTCTCTTCATCCAAAACAATTGCAATTTAAACCATTCACATTCAGCATCCTTGTGTCCTTCTTCCTGCACCTACCCCTACATTCAAAATACATAGTGGCACTGTCTTTGCTGGAACAATTTCACAAATATTCCATTAATAAATACACTGACACTGTTGAAAGAACCTCACCCCCACCATGTTTGTCACATTTCCCCTCTCGAAATCCTTTTATTTTCCTACTTCATTTCCTTTTCTCTCTAAACTACACTTGATTTGGATGGCTGTCAGGGAAATACAATGCTTGCCACTGGAACCTGTCAGCATCCACCTGAGCCCATTCCCTCCACATCTGTCACCATCTGGAAGGATACCCAGTGATTTCAGGCTGTGTAGACTTTATGAAAATGGAAACATGTTGGAGAGTCCCCAAGGGCTAAGCCATTTTAAGAGCCCTTGTGAGATTTAGAGGGGAAAGGATTCTTTTTTTGGCAGGGAGTCTGAGAATTAGGTTACATTCTAAATTAAGTAGGGCAAAATTTGTCATATATGGCCCAGTTCTGTACTTAGAAACTCTGTGTATGTGAGCGCACGCGCGCGCGCACACACACACACACACACACTTAATATTCATTCTAATTTGAGTTGACATAACAGAACAGCATACAGATTTACTCTTGCAGTAAAGTTCTTTCATGAGTAGTATATTTTATAGAAATGAGACAATATAATTGTGATTACGACTATTTTATCGATGCAAAATAAAAAGCATTCTAGATGGTGGCAAACACTATGCAGCTGAATTCAACTCCTATGACTCCTAGGCTCTGCTATGGAAACTCAAGGAAGGGTCAGGTTCTCTCACTGGAAAATGAGGTTGTTGACTGATCTCGAAGAAGAGAATTCTCCTACTTCCTTTGTTGATGGATATCTTATTAAATGTCTGAAATAATTGGTCTGGATAGGGCCTGTAGTTTCTATTTCTAGCTATTATAAATAGCTATCAAATGATGCTTAGGTTGCTTTGCCATGGCACACATTCTGGAGCTAAATGGTGTGCTAAATTCTCCTGACTTTCACATGCACACGGCAGAAGTTGAGGAATATCCACTCTACTGCATGCAGTTCTGCTCCCAGGTCTTTCTTTATGGGGGTTTTATGAAAGTCACTCAGACTTATTGAACTGATTTGCAAGGATCTTCCTGTACCTGCAAGTGGCTATAAATAACTTGGGTTTAGCAGTGATGGGAGTATTTGGCAAGCAAGGGATTTCAAATGGAAATTTGAATCTGCAGAACTAGATAGAGCTTTTTACAACCGTTTAAGTGGCTTTATCTTTGGAGATTCCACTGTTCCTATCCCTAAAACTTAGATTGATTTTAGAATGAAGGTAGAGCCGAAAAAACAAAACAAAACAAAACAAAAGCAAAACGCCACCAGATATATAGCCTGAGGTTTTAGGAAGTGCCCGTGTTATGTAGAGAAGAGGAGAAGCAATTATCAAGCCTTCCTATTTGAACAGCTGAGGATCTTCTGTAAGTTTGCATTCCAGAAGAAGCTGTCTGGGCTGAAAAAAGAAAAAGTCATTGTATTTCAAAATTTGAAGAATTTTGTTGTTATCTAGTCAAGCAATAATGATCTTTCCATTATGCCTTGTCAGGATGGAAAGCTTCAGTCACTGAAGAGTGTGCAATTATGTCTGTTTGCCAAGTAGTCACCATGAGTGAAAGAAACAAACAGGCTGTGTGAGTGAATGACCATTGTTTGGCTTATGAAAACGCAGCTAGAGTCATAGGTAAGGTCCCTCTTCTGTTCTTCTTCAGACCACAGCAAGGATAGAATTCCTGTTCCTTTTAGCTGTGTAACTGTTCTTCCAGATTCTGTAGACATGTTGTCGAGCTACTGCAGCTGAGAATAATGGGGAGTGAAAGACTTTGGGGAGGTGAGAACACACAGGATTACTGAATGTGATAACAATAAACTTATGCTGTGCTTGATGCTATATGTTTAACTACAACTTCCCAATGAGCTAGACATGAATGGTCTCACTTGTAGGTCCCACAGGAAGGCATTCTAGAGTCATTGATGCACTGTGCTTATTCTTATTTCAGATCATCACAGTCAATATGCTTACCCTTCTTCCTGGCCTCCTCTCTTTCTTAACTCTTGCAAGAATAGGATCTTGAACATTTTCTTAACTGGGCTCCACTTCCAAATTTCCAATAACTTGACAAACCTGAAGACGTGATGCATTATTGAGCTTGTAATGGATCTCTCTACATATTCCTGATTTAAAAGCTGACTCTATGTCTTACACATTTCATTGCCCCTCTGTGTGCAGATAGTGCACCATGGTGAGATGAATATAGGTTCTCAAGTCGGAGACAGCTGGTGTTCAAATGCCAGCTCATCCGCTTATTAATTGTACGGACATGAGCATCCGCACTGAGATCAGTTTCCTCTCCTATAAATTGGGCTTAACAATTCATCCTGGGCCTATTAATATAATTAAATGAGAATTGAATGGAATTGTCTCCGTCATCTAACAGTCACTGGCAACATAGACAGTCTTTAACAGGATGGGGAGGAGGAGGATGCCCTAGTCAGCAAGTAAGTTGTAAATTGCAGAGCTGGTTCATGAACCTCAGCTATTGATCATAAAATATTAGTTGTAACATAAATGGACGCTTCCACTATTGAATAAGGAGAAGAGATGTTATTGCAGGATGAAGACTGGTTGGCATGTGCACTTCTTTTCAAGAATATATCTAGCTAAGCTCCACAAACCAGTATACCTTGGCACCACCTTCATCCTTTGAAGAACGAAAAACAGTGCAACATGCCCGAGTTTCTCGTCAGATAGGCCCAGTTGTTATCTTGTTGAGAAAGATATTAACAAATGCTAGCATAAAATGTCTGAACAAGACTAGATTGACTATAAGAAAAAAAACTGTGCATATTTAAAGATCTTCCATTTGTACTTTGGGATTTTATGCATAAGTGTGATTCTTAATCCCACTGATGCTTGCTTATGTTTGAAATGTATACCTTCAAGGCAAAATATACTAGCTGCTTAAAATAAGCTAGGAGGGATTTGCTTTTATTACGGACACATTTTCCTTTTGGACAAGGTATTTAACTTTCCTTGGGCCTCTGTCCAACTATCTAAACATTGTGAATAACAATGACCTACCACATAGGTTCATGGTGAGATAAAAGGGGATGACACACATGAGGGATCCTGAGAGTGGATATTCTGCAGAAAGAGGAAACATTGCATCTACTTCTGCGGTTGCCATGGACTTGTGAGTCCTCGGGATGCAACGCTGTATAATCCTTGGGTCAGAGAAACTAAGTTGGCAGATTTCAAGCTGAAAGACACAGAATGAGCTTTTTCTACTTTTTCATTCAATTGGCTTCTATGGAAGAAGGAAGTAGTTCAGCACGGATTGTCAGTTGCTTGGGATGGATAAATGAATAGGATATGTCATAGCCCTTCCTACATTTCCCAGATTGTGGCATCCATGGCAGAAACTTCAGCAAGAGATGGCAAGGATAGAGCCAACGCAAATGTCAGTCTCACCTCTCTTCCACAACACTCTTTATTGAGATAACCTTTGGCGGCCATTCATAAATATCACCTCTTAAAGAAGTATCAACAGACTATTCTTGCTCTAGTGAGTGGTAAAGAAATTAGAATATGCAAATTCCTTTCCTTCTCCACATCTCCTGTTGCTATTCAGCTTCTTCTAAACTTACTATGTTCCTGATGTTGAATCTTCTCCCATTGTCCTCTGTCTGCTCTTCACTCTGTTACTTGCTCTCTCAAGGAAATATGTATGCTCTCCATATACATGTTGTGGTGAAGATGATGGTATTTTTAAATTCATCAGATGTTAAATTTACATGCCAAAATAAATCTGTACTTTTAACCTTATAGAAGTGATGAAATGTGAATGTTTTCATTGAATGACCAAAGGTTGTGCAATGCTTCCTCACCTTCTTTTATATCCATGATAGTTTATCTTTATCTGTAACATGTGTCACTCCTGTTTTGTTAGAGAGCTCTACTTCACAACTAATAACAATGACATTTTAAATATAAGACTACACAACAGTCTTTAAGATAGTTAACCTTTCTCTGTGACATTTCATTGGATGTCTAATTAGCAGTAACATTTGATTGTTTGCCATCTGAAACTTAAGAGGTCTGTAAGGCTCAGAAAACTGAGCTTACTTAAACAATTGGTATAATGAGAATTACTGTCTTTAGAATCTCTTCTCCTTTTGCCCCGCTTTGCCATTCTTTTGGTCCCATCATGGACAATTTGTAACTTTCTGTTTGTGCTGGTTTTTCTAGTAAGAAGTAAAATATTTCTCTTTTATAACTTTTACTTGGAGGTGACATGTTTTTTTCTTTTTGCCAATTATGAAAAGTTCATCCAAGCTCCACTTTCATGTAGCCAAGGGAATTCCTCAACAGCTCATCTAGTAAAGCATAGCAGTTCATTACCAAAGTGGGAAAAAAAATCCTTCCATAACATTATACCATATTTCCTTTTACTTTACATCATGGACTATTTCATTTCTTAGTAGCCTTATTCACACACACGTTTATGTTATGGATATTGACATGGAATACTATTATGCAAATCATTAAATATTCAAACATTTATTATTTAAACTTTTCTATCTATTACTTTCATATCAACTTTAAGGAGAAGAAGAAATAAGACTGTTACCATGGCAAGTATTTTAAAAACATTAATTTGTATAAGTTCACAATAACTCTGTACAGTAGCATTGTTAATTTCATTTCAATACGACATAACATTATGCTCAGAGTCTCAAGTAATTTTTCTCCATATGAAATAAGTATTTCTCTGTCTTGTTGGGTAATTGCCTAGTTGCTAATTTAAGAAATCACATTTTCTAGAAATAAGAAGGTAAGTTTATACACTGTAGCAGTACTCTAGACATTGATGAGAACTCAAATCAGAGCTGAGACTATTGGGAAAAGACTACAGAGCAGAGAGAGTAATGGTCAGTATGATACATATTTCACACACAGTGCTCGAGGTTTTGACGCTTTATTGACAGTGGGGTTAGAGATGCTCATAGGTGAGCCCAGAGCCCAGGAAGGGTTAGCTAGTGAAAGTGAGCAGCTGTAAATTCAGAAAAGAGGTAAATGTGTGTGTGGTGTCTCATGGTCTCTGCCACTGAGGATAGTGTGGAGGAGAAACATGGCTGAAGGTGTCTGCTGTAAACTGGAGTAACTGAAACTAGTTGTCCTGCTTCCTCAGAAGACTGAAGATGAGTCACCAACACAGAACTTTGGGAAAGACTGATAAAAGTTGATTACTGGACACTTTGAAGTATGAACAACAGGGAACACTAGTCAGGATGCTCAGGTTCTGACTAATCTCTGAGTCAGTCAACACCAAAGTAGATGCATAAACTTTTCTTGTCTTCTCTTTGTTCTCTTGATTTCACCCCATTCCTGAAGGGAGCAGTAAATTCATATTGAACAATGTGTATACCTACACACACATACACACACACACACACACACACACACACACACACACACACACACATCTTTTGTATGAGAAAAACCTTGGGACTTTCAACACCAACATATTCAAAACTACATTTAGTATTCACAGTGACATTTGCATTAGCTTTTTATCTTTCGAAGGTAAAAATCTGTGTGTATGAGAAAACCTATTCACGCTTGGCTGGTTGTTTCTTTTGTTGTTACTTAAAATTGAAATCCACCAAACAACTTGCAGTTACCTTATTTAGCTTTGGTAACCTCAAAAGGAGAAAAAGAGAAATATTTCTCCTTAAAAATTATCATTAAAATAGGAATGGAAGAAAGATTAAATCTCTTTACAACTTGACTTTATTAAGATGCATAAAAATTTTGATCTAATTAGTTATCTCAGAGGCAAGATGGACAGATTACACATAGATTGTAACCAAGAAGTGAGTCTGTGAGAGTCTGGTGACGCCATCTGAGATAAGAACTCATATTAACCTAATTAGATCTGTGAGAAAACTTACAGAAGCCCACCACAGAGATTGAATCCTTTGCCCTTGTATGAGAAAATTAATTCTAGATGTGAAAAACAATCCCTAATATTAAAATAAAATAAAACCAGTTAGACAGTGTTCAGACTCTCTTTATCATTCAGATATTTATTTTGCCATTTTTGCTGTAGCAATTTGTTTTGACTCCTCAAGTTCCCTTTGTCTGAAGGCGTGTGGTTATGAACTGATTCAAAAACTGTGACCACACCGTTAGAGGTGTTCCAGTCTCAGTCAGTCCCTGTCTCCAAGGGGACTTCCTCTCTCCTCTTTCCTGGAGCAGAAGATGTGCAGGGAATGGAGGAGACACTGTAAAGTGACTTCTTTTTCATTCCGCAGAGACTCACTGTGCTGTTCTGCCTGTCTGAAATCAGGGAGGGGACAGCACTGAGGTCCCAGAGTATCCCCAGGGCAAACTTAGAAGGCTGACTATTATTCCTTTGTGACCTGCACTCTGCCTTTAATAACTAAGGTTTTATTACCAGCCATTTTTCAAGGAGCAGCCTTGAGCTACCTTTTCTTTTTTTCTTTTCTTTTCTTTTCTTTTCTTTTCTTTTCTTTTCTTTTCTTTTCTTTTCTTTTTTTTCTTTTCTTTTCTTTTTTTTCTTAGATCTGGATGGGAAGGGATGAGGAGCGAAAACTGAGTAACAGAAAATCTCTGCCTCCTAACAGCGTGTAGACCTTCTAAGGGTACAGACATATACGAACAATAATGAAGAAATGAGTGTAGCAGATCAGATGAGGTAAACATGTTATCACCCAGTGTGAACATGCAGAAACAGCACAGGGTACATTAGTACATGCAGGATAGTTTTTGCAGACCTGCTAGGGTACTAGACTCAAAGTAAGTATCCAGTAAACATTTGGGGAAGGAGTGAACATCATAATTGTTTTATACATAAATTCATATCAATATGGCTTTATAAATGATAAATTCTTTAGGATACTGCCATGGATTGAAATTTTAAATCATAACAAAAGAAATATGTTATCTATCATAAGGAGCGTTTCTCATGAAGATATATTTTAAGCTCAAAAGCTAAAGTACTCGTGTAAATATCACATTACATGTAGACAATGTCAGTAGCTGGTTCAAGGATGAGCCAAGAGGAGTCTTAGTTAATTAAACGATCAGAGCAATGTGCTATCAACTATATATGCAAACAATAGTGAAGAAATGAATTTGGGAGGTCAGAAAAGGTAGGCATGTTACCATCCAAGTGTGAACATGCAGAAACTTCACAGGGTCAATTAGTACATGGGGAATGTACTAATTTCTGTGAGTGTATGAGGTATTCATACCTGAGTCAAAGGGTGAGGCTCTACCAGTCCTGCTAGGTTGTAAAAACAATGTTATTTCGGGTAACACCTTTCATTCAAATACCCTTTGTATTCTGACTGAAAGCACTAAGATACAAATGTCCTTGCCATCACCTTTACAATTCTGGGAAAGCTGTCTATGCTGGTATCTGTCTTAGAGATCCTTCCAAGTTAGCTTAATTTTTAGAATGATAGCAATATGAAGTATATGTTATCAACCACAAATTCTAGGCAAGAGAATTTCATCTAAGGATCTCATAGGGAAGAAACTTAAGCTCCTATGTTAACTTCTCAAAATTATTTATGATGTAGAAATCATAATTGCTTCCTTATTAATATAATGATATGAATTAAGTTTATGACCATAAATGTTACAGTACATACTTTTGGTGCTCTTCACATGTGGGTGCCTTAGTCAGATTTTCTGTCTCCAAGACAAAATACCTAACTAATTTAAATAGTTTAAGGGGAGGTTTATGTCATATCTGTAGTCCCCAGTCCTGGGCTACATTAATTCTGGGTCTATCATAAGTCAGAGAATCACAGCTCAAGAGACTGTGCTCTTTTGTCTGCAGACAGAAATGAGAAAGAAGGGAGTGAGGACCAGTTATAGGATTCAAAAGTATGTCTTCATTTACCTATATCCTCTGACTTAGACTCAACTCCAAGATTTCCGCTAATTCCCATAGTGCCACTAAAAGCTGTGAATCATGGTTTTCAACATATGAATCTATAAAGAGAGACTTCACGAGAGTGAAGGTTGTGCTGATTGTTGTTCCAGCAGAATGGGAAAGCAGCAGTTACCTAAGGCTGGCTGGTTTGTAGAATGATGAGACAGATGTGTTGGAAGAAGAGTCTCCATGCTTCAGTGGGAGACTCATGACTAAACAAATATTTATAATACAGAGTTATGTTGTCCCAAATACTGTGGACTTCTTGAAGGATATTGTGCAAACGAGTGATCAGATAGTGTTATTATCCTGAATAACTCATTTTAATGGCAGTACAATGTTATCATGGATAACAGGGATAAAAATTGAAGCCAATGCCAAGGCAGTAAAATGAAGAATTAAGGTAATTGTTTCGGTTTGTAAGCAGTAGAATTAGGTCTTTCCACATCTGGGATTTTGTTCAAATATAGAGACAGGTTACAGTCAATAGTGTAAAGTGATCCCCAAGTACCTAGCTGAGTAAGAGCATAAGTTCAGCCACATCATATCTCAGGCTCTCAGGAAATATTTTGGGAAAAACATTCTTGAGTGATTCTGTATCTGAACTTCACAGGGTAACATGAATAGTTAAAACTAAGAATGAAAGAAATTAGAGCTTAAGAACAGATTGGGAAAGAATAACAAAGGATTTGCAGAGGCCAACCAGATGGAAGAACTTCGAGAAGGACAGAAAGGGCAGGGGAGGGGGCTCAATGACTAAGAATAATTGCTGCAGAAGTCTAAGTCTTAGATCATATCCCAGCACCCACGTTAAAGTGCTGGGTGTGGCCACATGTATCTGTAACATCAGCACATTAGGGAGAAGAGACAAGAGGCTTCTGGGAAATCCTGGGCACCAGAGTAGTTTCTAGTACAGTGTGAGACTCTGACTCAAAGGAATAAAGTAGAGAGTAACAAAGCAGAATACTAAACATCCTTCTCTGGCCTACACATAAGCTCACATTCATGTATTCACATGGGCGCATATGCTACACACACACACACACACACACACACACACACACACACACACACACTCATACACACAAAGAAAAATGTATTTGATCTAATTGTCTATGATGTATAATCTGTTAAACTGAAAAGGGAAAAAGAGAGTCTCAAAACAGATAACGAGGCCATCAAAGCTACATGTTAGAGACCATATTGGTTTGCTTTGAGTCGATCATGTGTTTTATAGTCTTCTATTCTATTACCACTCTTTATCACATCTATTGATCTCTATGTGATTAGCTAGCCTGACACTGGCATATTGTATCTTTTTATTCCTTCCAATCTTGTAAACTTATATTTTTCTAGGAATTTACCCATTTATTCTAGGTCATTCAATTGATTGATATACAGTTTCCTATGGCCGTTCCTAATGATACTTTTTGGGGGACCTATTGTGATTTTCCATTTCCATTTCTAATTTTATATCTCATTTGTTTTCTTCCTTGCCCTTTTTTCGCCTCCCTCTCCATCTCCCTTCCTGTCCCTGTTGAGATAGAAATTTTGTTTTTTTCAAAGAAAACAGTTCTTGGTTGTATTGATTTTTTTTTTTTTTTACTTTAGCTTTTTCAATTAAATTTTATCTATTTTTGTTCCAACTTTTTAAACTTTACATTCAGTTGTTTCATGAAGTATAATGTTAAACTATTTGGAATTTTTTAAATGCCAGTTTTATTGCTTACACTGTCCTCTTAGAAGTACTTGTCTGTATCCCATCGTTTTTACATCCATTGTCTTCATAGCTCCTCACCTCAAGATATTTACAAAATATCCCCTTAGATTTCTTCCTTACTATTGATTGTTCAAGAAAGTTTTCTATACTTTCTCAGTGTTTGAGACTTCTCAGAGGTAACTGCCATTACTATTTTCTGGTTTCTCACTCTTGTAGTATCACTGTTGGTAAGAAGAAGAAAATCTGAAGCTAGCACAGACACCCACACAAATGCAAGGCCTTTGTGTCAATGTTTCTTTCTATTATCCCTCTTAAAAGTGAGTAAATTATTTCCGTGGAAGCAAATAAAAGTTTTTAATTATTAACAAGCTCAAATAATAGATGCTTTAGAATAACACTGCCTAGACAAGTGATAGTTTAAAAATATATGCTGTTTTGTTATTTTCTATATTAAAATATACTTGAAAATATAAATAAACCAGGCACTTCTATTCCGCTGTAATTATCAGCTATATATAACTGCAAGGGTGTTAGAAAGTTGTAAATAAATCCCACACACGTTTTAATTTAAACTGTTATAAGGACTGAAAACAAGTAGCTAGAATTCAGTCTCAAGTCCTCCTTTGCAAGTTACAGTGCTAGCATGAAAGAAAATGTGTCTGCGTGCACTCAACAAACAAACAAACAAGTAAACAAAACAAAACTTTGCTCCATTATGGGTGCAAATTGCAATTAATAATTTTTTTTTATTTTCCTTTCAGACAATTATTTCAAAGAACACTAAAAGTTAAACATTATTAACTCAAATTATTTAAGGTATATATATTATATTATTGAATTCTAAATATTACAGTCTTGCCTTCTGAATCTGTGATTATATCTCTAAGAAAAGCAATTTACAATTTTTATTCCCACTCACTTCTTAGTCTCTTCTGCTCACAAAAACAATCATCCACATTCTTGCCTCCCCTCTCTAGTTGCCTTTCCTCCTCTCCTTTCCCTCTCCTTCTCTTCTACCGCCTACCTCCCTTCCTCTCTCTCCCCATGAAATGTGGTCCACCCTAGTACTGGCTATGTGAATGACGATACATTGTATTTCTTATCCTCGTGCCTACAGCACATGGAGTGCAAGGGTTCCAGACATGTGTGACAATACTCAGCTTTATGCTCCTGTATGTTAATCAACCGTTCTGATAACCGAGACACATCATCTACTTACTTACTTTCTTGAGCACAGGCTGTATAGTCACAATTTCAAAATAAAGTCAGCAATGGTATCTTAATAATAATAATAATAATACAGGGAGATTTTATTCTTATACTTTTGCTTTTAATTTCCTGTTTTGCATAGAGAAGAATACAGACTATTTTTGGTTAGGTAATTATATCCAGTAGCTAAAGCCATGTTTTCTCAGCAGGTGAAACTAAGTTGAAGGTGTAAGTACCACAAGGAAACATGGAATCCAAGGAATTTCATAAGAGTTCAGTGATGTCAAGTCAGTTCCATGTGCAGGGGTGATTCATGCAGAAAAATAGCTGTAACATGTTCAAATGCCCACAAGTGGGAGTGAATTGGGAAAATTCAAAACACTGGGTTCTGAACTGACTGGATGATTACTCTAAGGAGGAGACCTTATAAATGTGTTTCTTATTCTGGCCAAGCGTACTCCAGAGGATACCTGTAAATTGCAAGTTCACTTCATGTAGACCATGAGCATACAGTGCACACATCTTCTTTCATGATTATAATTAAAGCTCTCTTAAATATAAGAGGAAAATGTGATGAATAGAAAGGCAGCTAGATAATGGCGCAGTAAATGTATGCAGCATACAACCTTTTGCCTCTAATGCACAGGACAGAGAATTGGGGATAGAATTTGCATGCACCCCTGATTTTATCTGTATTTCCAACTACTCTCAACCAAACCTGTATGTTTCTCTTTAGCAAGCAATGCAAAGGCCTCCAGAGCCAGGCATCCTTTTCAATCTCAAATCCCCCAAGGCACTGTTTAGAAAGAATTGATCTCAGCAGGCCTGAGATTGCTAATGTTAGGTAGACATGTTCTCATATGTCACCCTTGTCTGACATCTAAGTACCAGGGTTTCAGGAAGACTCACATTACTCCTTAGCTGACAAGAATTGGTGACTGTATCCTAACTAGATGTACAAAACAATACGCTTGCACTTTTGCTAGCCTTCTGGGAGTTTGGAATCTTGGAGAATATGAAGCAGAAGCTGCTTATAAGATGAGATCTCAATAAAACTCTCTACACCAAGTCTCTAATGAGCTTTCCCAGGGAACAGCATATCAACTGTTGTGACAACTTGTTACTGGGGGAATTAAGTGAATCCCAAGTGTCTCCTTTGGGAGACAGCTCCTAGAGGCTTGCACCTGATATCTTCTAAATTTTCCCCATACTCCTCTCTTTTTGCTGATGTTTTTGCGTCTTTCTGAGGCACACAATACATCCTTGCCGTGAGTATGACTCTATACTGCATCCTGCTTGTCCTCAGAGTGAGTCCATGAGCCTTAGCATGATTTCCCAATGCATGCTTGCATAATATGCAATGGATTAGTCTCTCTTTTATGCTTCTATCTTACTGCTAGCTGTTTAATTTTTGAAAGGCACTAAGAAAACAGGCATCCAAATCACTATTCAATGTAATTGTTGGGCAGGCAATATAGCTCAGTGAATAAAGGCACTTGCCACTAAATCTGTTGCCCTGAGTTCAATCCCTTTGACTCACATGGTGAAAAAACAGAATCTCACAACTTGTCCTCTTACCTAATTAGGTGAATCATGGAACAAGAATGGCCACATACTAATATATACAAGAGAAAGAAAGAACTGTAATATTTTTATAATTTTAAATAATATTTTTATTAACTCAACCGAAATTTCAAACAATATATTTTGATTATATCTATCTGTCCTAGTTTTCCCAGTTCCTTCCACATTCACTCTGTCCTCCTGGAGCTCTTTCACCCTCACCACTTTAAAGAAGACACTATCTCTAAGCAGATCTCCTGGCCTACTGGATCTTACTATTTTTCTGTCCCTTCCCCACGATGTTTCTGAGTCTTATACTTGAGGTTTGTATTATATGCCCAAGTTTCCAATGGAGACTAGCAATTAGTAATTCTATCTAGCTGTAATGGTTACAGACCACAACTATGACGCGCACTCCAAGATGTTTTGGACAGAGTTATAGTACCATTTTTATCCCGGGACTTAAAGCTCACTTGAAAGGAAGAAATTCATGCTTGACCTTCAACCTAACCAACTAACCACAAAATTTCACTTGAATATTCTGTCTTGATTTACCATTTCATCTGAGAATCATATTAACTACCAAAATAAGTAATAGTGCACTATTGATTATATTTTCCTTTATTTTTTATTAGATATTGTCTTAGTCAGCATCCCCTTGCTATGAAGAGACACCATGGCAATGCCAGCATCTATAAAAGGAAAGCATTTAGTTGGGATTTGCTTAGAGTTTCAGAGGTTTAGTCCATTATTAGCATAGCAGGAAGTATAGCAGCACACAGGCA
The DNA here is from genome assembly GCA_028551405.1 of Uromys caudimaculatus. Lineage (NCBI taxonomy): Eukaryota > Metazoa > Chordata > Mammalia > Rodentia > Muridae > Uromys > Uromys caudimaculatus. The sequence continues at coordinate 38,213,702 of CM052712.1, read as the reverse complement.
GACATGATGCTAGAGGCGTCAAGAGTTCTACATCTGGATCTGCAGGCAGCAGGAAGGAGTAAGAGACTGGACCTGGCTTAAGTATTTGAAACTTCAAATTTCATCTCAAGTGACACACTTCCTCCAACAAGGTCATGCCATTTAATCCTTCTCAAGTAGTTTCACTCTCTAATGACCAATCATTCACATATATAAGCCTCTGGGGGGCATCACTATTCCAACCACCACAGATATTAGTGACACACATTTAGTATACCCAAATAGTGATGACAAATGAACCTGTACAGTGCTTACTAGGTGCTACTGCAAGTCTAACTTTGACATATTCTATATAACTTTCTCAATTATGTAGCCCATTATGTAGTCCATTATGTAGCCAAATGTGGTCTGTAGTTGGTATAGCATTTTCTTGGGATCATATTTATATACTTAGGTTATAAAAATATTCATCTTACAGTTACTGCCATAACCTCTCTGAAGTTCAACTTCTTTATCTGTAAGTGAATATTGACATCATGCACCTACTGACTTACTGTGAACATGAAATGGGTTCATATATCCAAAGCGTCCATATTGTTATTGTGCCTACTGCACGTGAAAAGTGTAACCATAGGCAGAAATGATAACTGCCCAATCTCATTCATATAAATAGCAGCTGGGCCTGAATTCCCCCAGAACATGTTGCTCTGTATAGCTCTTCTAGACTGCTGTAAGTAAACAGGAAAGAATATATTTTGTTAAGCATGCTATAATTCTTTCATTCCTTCCAGTACATTTGTATAAACTCACAGGTCATTTTTGATGCTATAGCAACTGAAATTTTGATATCTTCTCTGAATCTCATTGACAGCAAAGAATTAAATGTTTGGCTACTCCACTTATTATACAAGTCCTTTAGAATTAGAGCCTGTCCCAGTAACCTTGTCAGGCAGCATTCAGTTTGTCCCATCTTATGATTCTGATCCTATTTTCTTTGGTTTCCCCATGTAGAATAGGCCTGACGCGATGGGATTGTGCACACCAAAGCATTTCAAATGAGAGGCTCTGTACCTCACAATTAGCAGGGTTGTACAGATCGGAATCATTTCAACTCTTAGCCCAGACACACAAAAGAAATGGATTACTTGCTAGTAGAACTTTCAGACATTCTCCAGTATGAATTTTATCTTATGAGAACTGAAGAACCTGGGGAAATGAAACACTGCCGCTCTGAAGGTTTCTTACCCATATATCTTGGAAATTGCATATAATTTCTTAGGCTTTGATATTATATATTTCAGTTCATGAAAACTACATTCTGGAATAATTTAATTGCTTGAGAATACTATAATGATACTGTATTTTCCTTTTTTATTCTTCCATTGTTCCAAATAATGAATAAACCTGTGGAAGAAATAAGCAGAAAAAATAGTTATTCACAGTTCAAAGCAAAAACCAAGACAATGAAAAATATCCTTAATTTTAAATATAAAGCTAAATGCAAGGAGAAATTGCATTTTAAGGCCAGTTATGCTAAGATATGATGCTATGAAAATAAATTCAGAAAAAAAATAATGCTTTACAAAATACATTCATCAGATACCTTCCATACTAGGGGATTTCCCATTTGTCTCTCCAAGGAATATGAACACACATATATTTACATGCTTGATAGTGTTTTGTTTGTTTGTTTGGTTGGTTGGTTGGTTGGTTTTTGATTTTTGGTAAGAAGCAAGAGGCATTCGAAGGTCAAAATTAGCAAAGGAGAGGCTCATCTATTCATTAATGTGCTAGGGAGCTGGTATGTAAATAAGGAAGACACCAGAGAGCCACTGTTCCAGGGCCTGGCACCTATGGGCTTGACATTCAGGTGGGCCTGATTCCATTTCTTTTCTTTCTTTCTTTCTTTCTTTCTTTCTTTCTTTCTTTCTTTCTTTCTTTCTTTCTTTTTTTCTTTTCTTTTCTTTCTTATTTTTTTTTTGTTGTTGTTTTTTTTGTTTGTTTTTGTTTTTTTGTTTTTTGAGACAGGGTTTCTCTGTGTAGCCCTGTCTGTGGCTGTCCTGGAACTCACTTTGTAGACCAGGCTGACCTGGAACTCAGAAATCCACCTGCCTCTGCCTCCCAAGTGCTGGGATTAAAGGCGTGCGCCACCACTGCCCGGCACCTGATTCCTTTTCATTACATCATAATACAGCATGTTAATTTCTTAAGCATCATAACTGGCGGCTACCATTAAATTTTACATTTACATTTACATTTGTGTGTGTGTGTGTGTGTATATATATATATATATATATATATATATATATATATATATATATATATATGCATGAACACACATGTGGTAAGATATGCATATGGAGGAGGACAACTTGGTTCTCTCCTTCCATCATGTGGGGTCTGGGGATTTAACTCATGTAGTCAGGATTGGCGGCAGTCTTTGCACTCTGACCCATCTTTCTAACCCTAACCTATTGTTTTTAAAATATATTGTATTTTCTTTGCCCATTCTGATCATCACAGCCTTCCAAATAATGTTGCGTTATAGACAACTGGAGATACAAGATAAAGAGTAAAGTCTTCTTACACTTGTCACATAAAACCATGTTGAGGACTCTTTTTGTATAATAACTTCTCAACAGAGGAGATATTTACACCTCAAAACTTATGGTTCAGATTATAAGCCCTTTTGTTTGTGAATTAATTTTACTTTTTCTAACTATTTAGACTCCTCTTGTAAATTTCTGGGTTAAAATGGTCTTCCATTAGGGGCCCATGGTGCTGGCCACATATGTGGCAGAGGAGGGCCTTGTTGACCATCAGTGGGAGGAGAGGCCCTTGGGTCTGAGAGTGTTAGATGCCCCAGTATAGGGGAATGCCAGGGAGGGAAGATGGGAGTGGGTGGGTGTGCGGGTGGGAGAATACCCTCACAGAGGCAGAGGGAGGGGGGATGGGATAGGGGGTTTCCAAAGGGGAGACCTGGAAAGGGGGAAACATTTGAAATGTAAATAAAGTATTAAATTAAAAAAAAGTCTTTCATTTTGATCTCAAATTACTTTCTGTGTTAGAGATGATCTATTCTGAATAAAGTCCCATAGCAACCTAAAAAGAAAATTTCAAGTGCATAGCAGGGGGAGAGAACTAGGAAGCAGACAGAATGAGACAACACTGGCAACTCAGCAACCTCCACTAAGACAGAACCCTGGCTCCCATGTTCACTGCTGAACCAGCACTTGCTAACACAGCATCAAGAAACTAGTATGCATGTAATAATTATGTATTAAAATACTGAGGTAGGCTAAGCAGTTCACACAGAGATGCTTGGGGATCATAGAGTGCCTATTATCTTATGAGAAGAAATGAAAATAAATATCTTCCCAAAAGGCATCAAAAGAGAGGGAATAAAAGATCAAGAAAATATGTCCCAACATCAGTCCACAGCACACAAAACTTAACCTGTGCTATGAAGTACCAATTACTCACTTTATCACTAAGCAGGTGAAGAATTTATCTATACTTAAAGTGCCTTTTAAAAACTGGATCCAGCGTGTACAAAAAAAGAAGCTGTTGAGGATCTCGCTGCGATGCCCTGAACACTTACAGGCGAGTCACCGGCAGGTTAGCACCCCATCTGCTTGACAATTTAGGTTTAGCCGAGGCAGCCGCAGCAGTGGGCTTGTTTAACAGCCCTTTCAATTCTGTGGCTTAGTGATTTGGAACAATCCATCCCTACATAAATAATTCACAAAGAAGGAAGACTCTGCTGGACAATCTCAGCACTTTTGCCTTTAATAGTGTACAAGACTTTTTTTCGTGGGAAGGGAGGAAGATAAAATTTAAATGTTTTGTTTACAAAATGTCAGAATTTACCCCGTAGTGATGAAGGGCCATCCTGAAAGAGGACCATGGTAGGGCTTCAACATGGCAATCTCTTTCTCATGCCTACCAGCTATTGGGTTTGCTGGCTAAACAAAGCAGATTTTCATAGATGAATCTCATTTTATCCCCACACTCTGGAAAGACATCATTTAAATTGGTTGTAAAGTGTGTGAGTATGAGTCAGTGTGTATGTGAGTGTGTGTGTGTGTGTGTGTGTGTGAGTGTGTGTGTGTGTGAGTGTGTGTGTGTGTGAGTGTGTGTGTGTGTGTGTGTGTGAGTGTGTGTGAGTGTGTGTGAGTGTGTGTGTGTGTGTGAGTGTGTGTGTGTGTGTGTGAGTGTGTGTGTGTGTGTGTGTGTGTGTGTGTGTGCGTGCCCGCATAGGACCTTGATTATCCTGGGTCAGTGCTCCATACCTTAGGTATTTATATACCTCTTTGTTTTGGGTGAGTTTTTGAGAGTTCTCTTTTGTACATAGGAAGGTTGAAATTAGTTGGCAATTAATTTTTTGTAAAAGTATCAAATATTTTGGAAATTTTGCTCCTGCATGGACAATGCTAAATATTCAAGAGAAAACTGAATAAAATCGTATTCTTAGACCCTAATAGTAGCAAATAGTTTAGGAAATAAGATATCCACATAAATGTCAGCTTTCTGAGACAAATCTCTCCCTGTTGATTAATAGGAGAGTCTTATATAACCCTCATTTGTAGAATTTGTAGAAAAGTAATATGTATAATTGCAGTTACCAGATATTTGCAGTGACTTAACTGCATACCCCTATTCTAACAAATTTCATTGTTTGTTGATGTTGATGATACTTAAGTACTTGAAGGACTGGCATCCACTGTTGGATTATTATGTCTAGACTGCTCTCTACTCCCAAATACCTTTCACATAACAACATCAAAAAGACATTATTCATCATCACCATTATGATTAGCATCTCATTTTAACTTCTTCACTACCAGACATTTCCAAATGCTTAAGTAGCTGAGACAAACGTAAGACCAATTCCTCTTTCTTTATCTCTGTCTCCCCCATACCCCTAGCCAACCCATCTCTCTTTGCCATTCTATTCCAGTGAGAAAGAAAGTGCACATGATGACTAAATAAGGAAAGCTATGATCATAATCGTAGGCTGAGGGACGATATGAGAGGCGACAATGGGCTGACAGGATGGAGTGTGGCAAGGCTGGGGAAGAGCGGGGGACTCTGAAAGCATGTCTAAGGGAGGCATCCGCAACCAGTGAGGACAGCTGCTCCCCAATCTTCGAGCATACCTTTCCATGGAGAAATAAAAGAGGAGGCAGTATCCTGTGTCAGTCATCACTGAGGGATGATGGAGAAGACTGATATATATTTTTAAAAAGATAGTCATGTAAGAGAACCCTTAACAGTAAGCGGGGTTCATGTTTCTTTTCAAGTGAGATAGGAGAATCTATAGAAAGAACTATGCTGCATCTAGGGTGAGAGTGGGCTTTGTTCATCTGTGCGTGTTACAGGATAATGTCTTCAGCTCTGGGATCTCATCAGCAGTTCTTTCCACTAATTGTTTGTATTGATTCATTTATTTATTTATTTTTTACGAGAATTCCATTTGCTTTCTTCCAAGACATTTTCTCATGGTTATCATTATGAATAAGCTGCCTGCTCTGATTCATCTGTAAGATTCCCGGGGATGGGTACAGGTCTGGTCTTGTCCCTAATGCCCTGGAGGACAAAGCACATTGTGGATCTGATGAACATTTCTCAAAACAAGGAGGAAGCATTTAAACAAATGTAGACACACTCCTTTAGGGAAATTAGTTAAATCCAGAGCCATCTAACAATTATAGTGATAAAATTCAGGAATCAATAGTATAAAAACAACACTAAGAAGAACAAAGAGAAGAAAGGAAGGGTTGGGAGGGAAACGGAAAAAAAAAAAAGACTGAATATGACTACAGAAAATTTTTGTAAGTGGGTAAGCAAACAAAATTTAGGACAGTGCAGAAGCTAATCATATCAGCAGTTATTAGGAAAGGATTTTTCCATGATGAATTTAGCCTAACTCTTGCTGCAGGATACTTACAATTCAGAATAAATGGCTCGGATGGCTCAGTAGGCACGCCCTCCATGGGTGAGCCTTTGCCCGGGGTTGGGAGAGAAATTTTTGTCATTTAAACTGTTTAGTGGTTTCTAGGCATGCTGTGATTGTAAGTAATATTATTTCTGATTTTTTGAGCGGATGCTAAGGGCTACCAATTAAAGTGAACTTCAGAAATCTCTTGAGCTCATATGTTCATGAAACAAGGAACAAAGAAAATTCATTTCCCCTTCCTCTTTGTTTCCTTTTATATATTATAATTCTACTTCTCTTTCTACTGGGTAGCACCCAGAAAGAAAAAATATGAATAGAACAGTAATACCTTCAGGGTAATGTAACCAGATTGATTTCCAGACAGCCAGAGCAGGGTTATTCTACAGGTGAGCCGGGACTGACTGCTGCCGTTGTGTTTTGATGTAGAGTTCAATGTGAGCATGCTTCTCTAGGAATGATGCTGATTACTTCACTGTCTCAGAGGCTTTGATGAGATCCTCGAGTTCAAGGTGAAAAGGACAAAGGAGATAATAGGATTTGAGAGAGGGACAAATAAGTCAAAAATAAATAAATAAATAAATAAATAAATTCCCTGAACTTTCCTCTCACCTCATTCTGCTCCATTTTCTCTTCGAAGCCTGCTTCATGGTGAGCGTGTTTGCCAGATTTAGCTCTGCTTTACTTTCCTAATATTAGCACAAAGGTGAAATCAGAAAGTGCAAACGTGGCACAATGGGGTATTTAAAGGGTATAGTTACTAGATATAACAGGTATACAGCTACACTGGATAACTGAAAAAGTCTTGAGACAAAGAGGCAACCATTATACCATTGTACTGTGTGTAGAATGGCAGCCATAAGGAGACAAATGCTGCTCAAATATCACATTGATATGACATGCAGAAGAAAGATTAGTTGGAAGTAGGAAGAGAAGTCCTTGTGGGGAATTGAATAGTCAAGAGAGCCTTAAAGGAGTAAGGGCAGCATCTTACAAAACATGCAGTTCTGAGCAGGGATGAGTGGATTGGAGCACAAGCAGCTAATAGGATGAATGGCGGCACTACTGGAAAACTCTGAAAATGGACTGCTTCACCCATTCCTTTAAACTGTTTCCGTTATGAATGAAGGAGAATGCATACACTTTGGGACAAGATGAGATGCCCTTCACTTACCAAACCACAAGGTAATAAGAGCAGAGAATTTGGAAAATTCAGTTGGAAAATGCCTCTAAACTCCATTGTTCACAAAGAATTTTTTCTCATAAAAAAATCAGTCTTATTCATTCTTTCCAGTGGTAAAAACTTTATTATTCTTCTTATGAAGAAAGCAAATGGTTTGGCAATGATAGTGTGTGCAAAAATTTGCTTCTAAAATAGAACAAAAACCTTGCATTTTCACTGACTCATAGACCAAAACCTATGCTGTTGGTCCATATGTGTTTACATATGTATATGTATATTATACCCTCACATACACACCAAAGTAAGAATGTAGATTCCTCTTTGTTCCTCGTTACCAACATTATTCTTCTACTTTGTAAAAAAAGTTACTATATTTCTGTGAGACTAAAAGATAATTTTAGTAGAATGTAGTTTCCGAATGGCCTACTAATTATATAGGTCTTCTCTGTATTGTTCAATAAGATTGATCTTATATTAGTTGATATATCGTAATTCACTGATTATAAAGCAACATAAATAAGTTTCCTTTTTTGTTTTTGTTTTGAAAAGTCTAGAAGAATACTCCAAGTCAAATACCTTTATGGTTTTATTTTTATGGAATTCACCCTCCCTAAAATTAAAATGCCACTTTTTTCTCTTGCCTTTGCCCCAATGACCAGCTCTGACGGTATACTTCACAAAGCATTGCTGATGACTCCTTTGCAAGAGCTGGTGCGTAAGACTAGAATCTGAGGTTATTTGAACAATATTTCTTCCTAGGACACATAAGAGGGATATTCATGGAGAAAATAAACAATATTTTGTGTCACTTTGGGAAATAGAATATGACATACTGGAAGATTGTAAACTAATATGAAAAACTCTCTTGGGGGAAACAAACTAACAAAGAAACTCCAGGCTTAAACACAGGAGACTCGGTAGCCCTCCTTTGCTTTTTCTAGACTCTTCTTACTTTAAGAGTCAAGAGGCAATCTTCCAGGCCTTGAAGTAATCTATGCCTTCTGAGGCAACTGAGATTTCTCAGAACTTTCTACTAATTCCCAAACATTCTGATAGAAAGTCAGATTTCCTTCTAAAGAAATTTAAGAAACTAGGTTTCTTTTAGAAGGATTACAGCAATCTTGATGTGTTGTCCAACTAAAATGACTTCTAGCAATTACTGGGTTCTGTCATAGGAACAAGTCCTATGCAGTTTGACAAAGATATCATTGCTGCAATATATTTAAACCTTGAACAGTCAAGTGTACTTCAATTATATCCTGGGACAGTCATTCACGAACAACTAAAGTCAAAGTGTCTCTAGTGACCATAAGTGACAAAGTTCCATTTTGATGACCTTGATTATCAGCTCTAATCCCTTTTGTGTGTGTAATATATATATATATGTATATATATATATGTGTGTATATATGTGTATATATATATGTATATATATATATATATAAAATTTTGTTGTTTTTGTTTGTTTGTTTTAGGATTTTAGGGTTCAATGTGATCAAGTGATTATAATTGCCTTAGTTCTAGCTGCCAGAGCAAAATATCATAATCTAGATGGCTTGTAAGTAACTTAATTTTATTTTTTTATTTTTCACGGTTCCATTTAAAGAGAAATCTAAAACAGAAGCATTGTTAGATTTCATGTCTAGAGAAGGCCCAATCCTGTTGCCACTGGACCAAGTTTAAGAGACTATTATTTCCCCCATTGAATTATTTCAGAGTACTCAAAACTGGAAAAAAGTAGTTAATCATAAACATATGGGCTTGTTTCAAGACTCTCAACTATATTCCATTTATCTGTGTATCTACCCAAGGTGATATCACACAGGGTTGCTAACTGTAGCTTTGGAATGAGTTTTGAATTTGGGAAGTATTAATTCTCCAGCACTTTTTCAAGATTGTTTAGATATTCCAGGACTTTCATGATTATTTGTATCTTTGTTTATTTGTGGGGAAAGTAAGTGAATGTGAATGGAGATATTTCTTCCTTCTTTTCCAATCTGGATTACTCTGAGTTTTGAATTTGACATAGGGAAACCTGGAAGACAGGCAAAGAAGTAATTCTAGTCTTATTTCTGGACCTAGAAGTATAAAATAATTCACCTGTAACCTGCCTACTCTTTGAATATGATGACCCTGGCTCAGGGAAATATGTGGCAGAATTTAAGACAGATAAATAAATAAGGAGCAAAATTAGAGCAGATTTAATGCCACAATTGGAGACCAGAGGAAGCCCTGATACACAGTGAGCCATCTTCAGATAAGAGCAGACTTCTGCTTCTGGAAATCATGCTGATGACCACATGGACAGTTAACTGAAGGCAGATTACTGTGCAGTTCTTCCTGATTGCTGGATTTTCTAGCTCAGGAAATAATAGACAACCTCACAAATTTATTTCATTGATTTCTAATCTTGGGCATAAGTACTTGGAGTGAACCTCTTTAGAGGGCTTTTGTTGTTGCTTTCCTCAGTTAAAGCATGGAGATTAGAGTGCACAGAGACCCTGCTACACTGACTGGTTTTTTTTTTTTTTAAAAAAAAGAAAGAAGACGAAGCCTGCAGAACAAAGTCCAAGTTTTCAATCAGTCCATGAATACATTGGGAGACAGAGGACAAGGGAACAAAGCCGCTCAGAGCTCCTCAGGACATCATTTAAACAGAACCATTTGATTGGGAAGCTCTGCAGCTGTGAACTGCTCCTAGAGATTTACCCACCCATGTCTCTTTGTATGGACTAGTTTAAAATTAAGTTAGCTCATCTCAATGCATGAGATGCGAGGAAATAAAAAGTCAACTTATTTGCACTCACAACCTATTAGTGTGCCCACATTCCTATAAAATTTGTAAGACACTGTGCATGGCCCATGAATAATGAACCGTGGGATCTGATTTTCAGGAACAGAGTCAGCAGGGCATGAAAACAATTTACATTATAATTCATTGGATGTTTACTTTAAAATATTCACAATGGTCAACTTGCTATATGACCTTAGTCCAAAAGTACCTTCATTTTTATAAAGGCAAATGATCATCTTCATATCAAAATAAAAGAACTATTTGTTTGGCACAAATAAATGGCAGCTGTGTGAGAAACTGATAGAGAAAGGATAGTAAAACAAACACATTTCTGTTGCATCTTTTCTCACATGATATCTGCTATGGCGTTCCCTCTGGTTAGAATTAGAGTTTCTACTGAAATTCAGTTTTGTTTTGTTTCTCTCGGGGTGGTGGTAGTGGGGAAATGAGTAAAAGTCTTCACTTTGATGTTCTCAGAATGTTAAGGGCATGGGTATAGCTCATTAAATCTCCATGAGAAAATAAGTTTCCACACTAAAGAGAGGAAAAATCTTCCTTGACAATTAGTCCAAAGGCTGCCTCTGGCAGCTTCACCATGCTTAGAATTTTCTGATCCAGGTAGAGGAGGAGGGGAGGAAGGAGTGGGGGAGAAAGATTGTGGGAGTGGTTGACCAGCAGGAGACAGTGAGCGGCATGTAAAGTGAATACATAAAAAGAGAAATAATAGTAATTAATTTAAAAGAAAAAGAGAAAAAAAGGAGCAAAACCAAGACAGACAGAGAAGCTTCATTCCACTAGAGAGATGGGATTGAAGGAGCTAGTTATGTTTGAATGCAGAGCTGGACATGGGCCTAATGATCAGGGAACAGTGCTGATGGCGTCACTGAGTCGGGGCTTTGATGAAAAGACAAAGGAGATAAGAGGATTTGGGGAAGGGACAAACAAGTAAAAAACTTTCTCCAGAATTTTTTTCTTATGATACTCTGCTTCATATTTCTTGAAGCCATACTTTATGATGTGTGTGTGTGTATGTATGTGTGTGTATGTCCACTAATAACCATAACTAATATATGTAAGCTATTTTAAAGTAAAAGCTAAGCTGCTGAGCACATTATTTACTAAATCATTTCTCAAAGAGCTGAGTCAATCAAGTACTATCACTGACTTTGCTCTGCCTATGAGGAAACCATGTCTTAGAAGCACGAGTCATGGGACCAAGCAGTGGAATTCTGTTGAGTCCAATACAGCTTGCGATCATCTCTGCAGAGTGGTGGGGATATCACTGAAAGCTACAGGACTGTACCTGTTTGTTTTCTCCATGTTCTATGACTCAAGTCTGTGTTGTCTTCAGCAATAAAGTCTTAATTTCAAGTTCCAGAGAGTAGCCAAGAGTGCTACCAATAGCCTGTAAAGTTTGGGTGTCTCTACAAGACCTTATTATCCAGCAATTCTGAAAAAAATAATCCATTGTCCTGATTAGCTTGTCATGATGTTTGGGATTTATTATCTCTATGTTCACCAAGGACTACAAACACATAGACACACAGACATGTGACAAGAGCTAGTCTAGACGTTAACTAACATACAAGGATCAGAACATCTGCTTTCATAAACTGACAAACTCATCTTAATGTCCAGAACTCCACAAGTAATACTCATCTTTTACCTTTTCTTATCTCCTGAAATTCAGTCTCCATGAATCTCTTGCTTTCTTCCCAGACACCCAAGCAATGACACTTATTTAATTTATCACTCACATTCATCTCATATATCCATGAAAAGCATGAAGATTCATTACATTATGAAAAGGACAGGACTCAAACTAGAATGGAAGAAGGTAAGTACTTTTTATAGGCGAAGGAGCAGATAAAAAAATATGAAGTACAATATCTATAAAGTATAAAACAGGAGGAGAAAAATACCCCTACATGAGTATAATCATGGGAATAGTTGGGGAAAGAACACTGAAAAATAGATAAGTTCGGAATACTAAAGAACTTCCACCTCCGTGCATAATAATGTGGTCTGGATCTGGTGGGCAATAGGAAGGCATAGTGACTTGAACTTGTCTCTGTTATCATTAAATAAGTCCCGACATGGATTTCATGCTTAAATAGGTAGTCCATGAATTAGTTAACAACTAAAGATTTTTTTTGTTGCAAATATGTTTTAGAAAGATTGATCTCATCAAGGACTGAGATATACATGAGTCTAGGTGATTGCCTATGATATGTTGAGGATAAATTCATGTAAAAAGGCAAACTCAGCTGATTGAAAGATGCCTCATAGGCCTTCTGATGATCCGAAAGACAGCAAGGTAATTCCCTTCCTCAGCACTTCAGTCTATAGTTTGAAGAACATCACTTTCATTTCTCAGTTGTTATTTATTTACTCCTACTAATAATCAGCAAACATTTATTGAAAGGTCAGAATCATGTATGGACTAAATACATTCTTTGAGATTCATTTGGTAAAGGCTAATCTTTCACCACCTCACAATGTGACTGAAGCTTCAGATACAGAAGAGATAGTCATGCTTAAGGCCATTAAGAAGGCCTAAGCAGCTGTGATTGTTGTCTTTCTAAGGGAAGGAGGCAGAAGCAGAGGCTAAAAGGACCACAGTGAAAAGGGGAGTATCTTCAAGCCAAGGAGAGCTACTCCAGAAGACTTGAGCCTACTGACTATTTTGTCTTACACATGCAGATACCAGAATTATGAGAGAAGCTACCCAGTCTGTAGTGTTTTTGTTATGGTAGTGCTATCAAATTACCTATGTATATTGCTACTTCAAACCAGGAACACTATTAGGCTCTGAGCAAATCATCTCATGCCTTCCTAGTAAGCTAAAAATCCTTCCTACTAGAGAGCCCTTCTTCTTTCCTGCCTTCATCCTCCCATTCCCTTCTTTCTTCTCTTTCTTAAGATACCTTATGCCTACTGTCTCTTTCCTGCTAAATCATCAAATGAAGGATAAATAGAATAAATACAAAAAATCTTACATATTTGCTTTGACAGAAAGGAAAGAAAATTTAAAGTGTGTGCATGCACAAATCTCATAAAATTTAAATACTATTAGTATTTAAGATTGCATTATTAGTTGAGTATTTTATAATCAGAGTATGAGATAAAAACTGGTAAAGCTTAATTAAATTAGCATTTTGTTAAGGACTCTGCAATCAATGGTAGTAGATTAGTGCTATGCATTAGCATAAGTCATTTTGTATTAATTTTGAAAACATGTAATAGTCTTTCTCTGCTACAATGATCAACAACATTTTAAAAATACTGATAACATAAGGGTTGCAGAGGTGGTTCAGTGGGTATGTGCTTACTGAGCATGTTCTAGAAGCATCTATAGCCTCTACATAGACAAGAAGAGGGGCAGGTACAAGTATATCCTAGGACTTTACTGCCAAGACAGCCTACCTGAACCACTGTGCTCCAGGGTCATTGAGAGACTCTGTGGAAAAACCTGTAGATAGAGAGCAATAGAAGAATCTCATTACTGATGTCTGACATCCATACACACATGTGAATACACATTAAATACACCATATTAACAAGATAAACAATGCTGGAATTATGTGTAGTTGAAAATCAATGTAACTGAATCAATCATTTACTATCAAAAAACTTAAATATGAAAAATTCCTCTGGGCTCGAGAATCTTGATTCTGGATGTCATCGGTTTACCCATGAAAGACGCTGTTCTACCAGAAAAGGGTCCTTTGTCTATACTCTGTTCTCCATTCATTTTGCATGTTCTTTTCTGATGATCTTTTTTAATTAAATTATTTTATTTATTTACATTCCAAAAGTTGCCACCCTTCCCAGTCCCCTTCCCCGAGTTGTTCACACCTCCCAGCCTCTGAGAAGGTGCTTCCCCCCAGCCCATCCCCCCCCCACCTTACCCCTACTATTATCCCTCTTCCCTGGGGCATCAAGTTGCCACAGGATTAAGTGCATCCTCTCCCATTGATGCCATACAAGGCAGTCCTCTGCTACACATGTGCCTGGGGCCATGAACCAGCCCATGTATATTCCTTGGATTTTGGCTTAGTCTCTGGGAGCTCTGAGAGGTCTGGGTTAGTTGACACTGATGTTCTTCCTATAGGAACGTCCCCTTCAGCTCCTTCAGTCCTTCCTCTAACTCTTCCATATTGGTCCCTAAGCTCAATCTCATGGTTGGCTGAAAGTATCTGCATTTGTCTCAGTCAGTTGCTCGTAGAGTCTCTCAGAGGACAGCCATTCCAGGCTCCTTCCTGCACACACAATATGGCCTTAGTAATAGTGTCAAGATTTGTTGTGTGCACATGGGATGGATCCCAAGTTGGGCTGCTCATTGGATGGCCTTTCTTTCAGTCTCTGCTCCATTTTTGTCCCTGTGTTTCCTTTAGACAGGAACAATTCCGGCTTAAAATTTTTGAAGATGGGTGGTCACCAGCCTCAACTTGGGGCCATGTCTATTCACTGGAGGTGGTCTCTTCAGATTCCATCTCCCTACTATTGGGCATTTTGGTTAATGTCATCCACATTGAGTCCTGGTAGGCTCTCACATAGCCCAAGTCTCTGAAACTTTCTAGAGGTTCCCACTACTGCCTAACCCCGACTGCTGTATATTTCAATTCATTCTCCTGGTTCTCTGGGTGTCCCTCCTGACTCTCCCCATGCCTGATCCTGCCCGTCCCTTTCCCCTCCCCATTCCCCTCTCCCACCAAGTTTCCTCCCTCCCTCTGCCTCCCATGATTATTTTATTCCCCTTCTAAGTGAGTTTCAGGTATCTACACTTGGGCCTTCCTTCTTGTTAAGCTTTCTATGATTTGAGATTTGTATCATAGGTTACGTCACTCAGGAGGATACTTTCTAGGGCCCTCCATTTGTCTTCAAAATTCATGATGTCTTTGTTTTAAATAACTGACTAGTATTCCATTGTGTAAATGAACTACATTTTGCACTCTTATGATTGAAGCATATGGGATCCTACCTGAGAAGAAATTTAGTGGAGTGGATGAAGCTTTCCTTTAGAATGCTGCTTTTATAAGTCTTTGGATATAACTGAATGAATGCACTCCATCAAGGAGAGGCAAGCATCACATGCTGTGGTTGATTTAAAGTGGTAATCTAATAAGCAAGGGTGTAAGAACTGGAAAACTGTTTAGAGAAGGCAGGGGCTGATGGAAATAACTAGACTCTCAAGATAATACAAGTCTATCAGCCATTTCCTGGTTAAGACCCATGCTTTCTTCCCATAACTGGCTCATACTGATTCATGAACTACAGAATAGTACTATCAGCCTGTCCTATTTACAGATTCTGCATGTAACCATTTTACCTCGGGAGAGAGAAGACACCTCTGAAATTAAGGGTTTTTCCCCTTTTACTCCATAACCAATATAGCCTTGCAATTGGCTGGTTGAATAGCATTTACATTGTAGAAGATAATAAATAGAATTAAGAATATTAAGTACATGATAGAAGAGGTAGACAGGTTACATGCCAATACAATGCATTTATGCAAAGCATTTGAACATCTGGAGATTTGGTATTATGGGAAAGACAGACTGTAGAATCAGTGACTCTGGAACAGTGAGTGAGCGTGCTGTAATTACAACTGGGTTCTGATAATGCTCTCCTTTGCTCCCATAGATGCCTGGGTTTTGACCAGTTAATTTGTGATGTTTCATGTACTAAACTGTTAAGAGATTTGGTCCTGGTAATAAATTACAGGGCTTCAAATCTTGGGTCTCATACTTACTGTGTTATCTGAGAAAGACACCTTAAAAGCAAAACACACAGAAAATCGGTTAATTGTCGTTTACTAAATGAGGGTGATTATGAAACCTTCCTCATAGGGCATGTTGTGAGGACTGAGGTAATACATGAAAAATTCTCAAGGGATTGCCTGATGTAAGGCATTAGGTATAAAAAGCAAATTTGTTTGGGATTCCCGAGAAACTAGACAGATGAGTTAGTGGAGTAAAATGGAAAGATAACAGGAGAAAATAAAACTCTATATGTGATGATAGCTAGCATGCAATATATGAGGGAAAAAAGCAACTAGAAGAGAAAATACAAAAATTACTAACTCGGGAAAAAAATTAAAACATCAAACTTTAGCTAAGAAACCTCAAGTAAAAGAGCATACAGATGAAAATGTACATCATAGATTAATAATTAAACTTAATCTTCAGCTCTTTATTAAAAATATGGAGCATTTCAAAATTGTTCAATTTTACTTCTTAAGATAATCTTAGTTCCTTTAAAGATCATCCACTTGAAAATAAAGTTTCTATTTGGGATATTTAGAAAATGGTTGGGGTCTATAATTTATGTCATTAGTTTTCATTAGGAACAGAAACGTTTGCTTCCTCTCCCTTTACTCAGTTGAAGGAGACATGGCCTCTCAAAGCAGGGAGGTGCCAAATACGGTTGGAATGAGCAACTTTGGCTGAACAGGAAAGACCAGCTTTAAATCCTTATTCAACACACACTGGCTTTGTGAATATTTGTCCCATGAAAATTAATGGGCGTTTGAAAGTGCCAAACAAAACACTGCTCTAAAATAAAGATCTACATAAGACATGGGATTGCCAAGAAGAAGGAAAAACATGCAGAACTGAAACACACTATTTCAATTCCACTTTGAGTAGTTAAGCTCCTTGCATGCCTTGGCCAGTTCAGAGGGTTTCCCAATCATTACTCTCAACCTGTCTTTAAGAATTTGTTAGCTCTATAAAGAATAATGATTCTGCATCCAGGAGTAGCATACTGGTATTGGCCTCATATATTTTTATCCCAGTAGTTTATGATACCTAATTTTAAGTTTCACACCACCCATAATGAGGCTAAAAAATTCTTTCTGCAAGAGCAACAATGGCAGGATATTAACTTAGCACAACTCATCTCTGTTAGAAATGTCTTAGTAAAGCATTCTGCATGTTCTTCTCTCACTGAAAAATAAATCAATAAATCAATCAATAAATATTTTTGTATATCGGGTACATATACCAGAGGTGATAGAGTCAGTTAAGTTACTCTGAATTTCCTTTTATTAAATTATTCTGATATATCATCAAGATGGGTCTGGGATGGAGGGCTGCATTAAGACACTGGTCCCCTGCTTATTGATCATCTTCTAGTGATCATACCCTTAACCTGGGGCTTAGTGCAAGTCAACTGATCTCTAGGACTCCTTGAGTGGGGACATTATTGGAGCCTCTCCCCAGGCGTCTCCCAGATTTCAAGATTTTTTTATATTTTTTGTAATTTTTAAAACCCGAGACAGGGATGTTGCAGGTCCCCAAAGAAACTGATCACATTGCACCATTAATAAATGCTACTGCTTTCTTAAAATCAGAATATGTACAAAGATGAATAGCCATTAAGGTGAGATGTCTGAAAACCAAAATGTTTCCAGGGTTTTTTTCTTGGTTAATTCAGAGGACACTTAAAATGCCCCTAACCAGCACACCTGCCTGCAGACTTCCAGAGTTCATGTGGAGCACATCTCTGCAATAAGATTCAAAGTTTGACATTGAGAAGACCTCTGGGTGACTTTGCAAGTATTTCAGCTTTGGTTTCTTTCGGCACAGATTTCACTCTATAACTGAGGTTGACCTCAAATTTAGAGCAATCCTCCTGTCTCCAGAATACCAGGATTATAATCACAAACCACAATATAAGGATAAAGGATTTCTTTGTGGTACTGAGCATGGTGGTACATTCTGTAATCGTAGGACTTGGAAGGTGGAAGCAGGAGACTTACTGGTTTGAAGCCAGCCTAGGCCACACAGGGCATCTTTTTCAAAGTCAAACAAAGTCAGGGTTTTGTTTTTTTTTTTTCCTGGTTTCTTTCAAAGATATCTAGAGTAAGCTCTGTTACATATAGTGCTTAAGATAATGAGAGGACTGCATTCTTGTCTGCCAGCTCTGCAGACACCTTGCCTCTGACCTTCACAATAACCTTCCTCTATTGGTAATTTTATGATTCTCATTAGTTCAGTGCTGTTGGTACCTAGCAAGTATCAAAACTAGGAGTTAGTCTCTAGAACCTTGTTTTTCCGTTATTATTGGTTAGATTTTAATTATGATTTTGGTTTTTATTCTTGTATTTTGAGCCAGGGTCTTCAGTTGTTTGCTACTTTTGCCTGAAAGTTGCTATAAACCCCAGCAAACCCTTAACTCTTGCTTTTACCTCTGCCTCCCAGGTGCTGGGATTCTAAGCCTGTGTCACCACACCTGGCTCAGGGTCTGTGCCTTAATATATTGTAAATTGATGTCATTGATACCAGTCTTATTTGAATCCAGTTATATTTTGATAAGATTCATTGATTGGCAGCTTATTCTTAGGATAGTGCCCTCAACTTATTCCCCATTCAAAGTGAATTAAGATGAGAATCTGAAAATAAAGACATTCCAGATGACTATATAGCATGATGTATATGGTGTTTTCTAAAATTCATATCCTACAAATCACTTCTGGATGTTGTTAAAATGCAAATTCTGACTCAGTAATGCAAATCAAGGTCTAAAACATCTGCCATTCTAACAAGATACCAGGTGAGGCTGAAGGACTATCACATCTTAAATAGCAAGGACAGAAAGGAGTGAGAAAGACATAAATGTAAGAAGAAGTGACAGGAAGACTCAGCTGCATGGCAACCAATTAATTAAGTTTTGCATTTTCTAGGTTGTATGACTGTTCTCTTGGGTGAAGTATGCACTATGATAGTAACCTTGTTAATCTCACTGGACTGTGTTTTAATGATCAAATTAGAAAATATGCTATGAAGTATAACAAACCAAAAATGAAACAAAATAACAAATAATATATGGATGCTACCATAATGAATCTCAGACCTTTTTAGTTCAATGTTCCAATGCCAGCCTGACTTCAGATCTCTGTATAAATACAGCTGTTGAGAAGGTATTCTCTGAGTACATATGATCCAGGGCTCATAGTAAATTCAATGGATTTACTCACCCAGAAAATAAGATAAGACCCATAATTTTCCTTGCCCAGGAAGTCATTTTCACAAGCTTCCTATGAAATTTTACCCTGAGAGCACAATATTGCTTTCTCCCTGTAAGGATATCTTATCTCAATTTCATAACTGCCATCACTTCTTATGACTTGAGAGTGTTTTAACAGCACTGCTTTCTCACACTATTGAAGTTTATTGCCAATGCTAGCCCTTTTTGGACCCTCCCCAAATCCTACTAACTGGTATTCTAATGTAAGAAACTCATCAAGAAGGGCTGGTCCTGCCTGAAACCTTCAAGCCTTGGCTTTCTAATGGCCTTTTTCATCTGGTGACAGGTTTGCTAGGATCTGGCACTTCAGATAGTCCCAATGAAATGCTACTTGTGCTGGAAACCCATAGGGGGAAAAAATTATGGCTTATTGATAGATCCACTTTTCTTCAATGAATTTTTTTATCCAGATATTTAACAAACATATATTGAACTTTGTGGATCTTGCTAGGTAGAAAAAGATAGATTAAAACTAATGGTATTCTTACAAGACAGTTTTGTATACATGCTGCATTCAATTCCAAGCTTCTGTTCTTGGATGTGTTAAACATTCCTTTGTTCTTTTGAAACTTATTCAAGATAATATATGTATTATACTACTTACAGTGTTTAGTTATCACAGACTTCTAAAACATGATGGCTTCATTTCCCATGATTCTCTTTATTACATCCCTCATAGATCTGGAAGGGGCAGGGATTCTGATACATGGATTATCATTTATGCCACACATATATGACTAACAACATTGTAGGTAGTAAGATTTTACCACTTCAACTGATTTGATCAGGTGAAAACCTTCACTTATATTATTCTCTAACTGTCTGAATATGAAGCCTTAGTTATATTCTGATGGGTATAGCAGTTACCTAGAATTTCTGAGGTTGTATATATAACAAGGGCCATTTCCAGCTTTCAAAATTGTAATGATGTGTGATAATTTATAAAAAATCCAAATTCTAAGTCTTCTACCATGTTATTTACATATCTCACCTCAACACAACATTAGGCATTAAATACAGAACTCATCATAATCCAGTATAATCTCATTTTAGCTGACTATCTCCAAAGATTCTATTTCCCTTAAAAGGGGTAACATTCTGAGAGGTTCCAAATAGACATGAATTTATTTTTGAGAGACAAAATTCAACTCAAAGCAATGTCCATGTAGAAAAAATCTATAAGAGATTGAAAATCATAAGAAACTAACATAAATGAGCTAAGCAAAGCACACATTCTGTGATATAATAAGGGAGTATGCTGTGGGTAGGCTGAGTATTTCCTGCCTTAAAGGGGCAGCTAACAGCAGACCTAATTAATGCCATGAAGGAATGCACATGGTTTGGCAGATATTCCCACTTTTCATGAGCCAAAAATTTAATATTTTAGGTGACATATATTAAAACGATTGATCTATAACTTTTTTTTTTTTTTAACAAAATGACAATTAGAAGGGATCAACTTTAACCCAACAAGAATCCATTTGCAGCATCAAAATTATGAAAGCGCAGTTGTTAAGGAAATATTTCTGGCTAAGAACGGAATAAGAAATCTCAAGTTTGATTTTGATTTAACTGCTCTACTGTGATTAGACATGGACAATTATCTAAGGAACTCTGGCAATGCTAACAAGCAGGCATGGTATGGATTGCTAACACTTAGCGTCATTGATTACGTTATTGGATTCTCATTCCAGCTTCCTAGCAGAGACCCTTCTTGCCAAATAGTCAATGAATATTTATTGATTAAATTAAAAACTAAATAATCTTATAGAGAAGACACGTTGTTACACAATGAAGAACAAATACAGTGGCCTGAAAGGACTGAAGTAGCATCTCCAACTGGAAGTTATGACGGATTATGTGTTATTGTATCTAGTATTGGAAGAATATCACAGCAACAACTACTCCGTTTGTTCCCTAAATTCTTTGAGAAGAGGGTCATGTATTATTAGTTTCATTTTTCAGATGAAGAAATTGAATCTCCTACCACAACCTTCTCTTTGATTGTGTTGTTATTATTATTTAGTACCAGTAAGAATGTGATGGGTGGTCCAGAAAGTGAAATGAAAGGCAGTGTTTCTAGCAAAGGAATATGAGCCATAAAGGCTTTAAGAGTATATCTAATGCAGAATGAATAGAAAATCTGAACTAATGAGTTGGGGAAGGAAACAAGAATCAGACTATGACATGCAGTTATGCTCTATGTGAAGATTGCACAGCAAGACTCACATAATAAATGAACTTATACATTGTCTGGAGCTATTGTTACTGTAATATCAAACTCAGAAAATCAGACCAGGACTTGGGTCAATGGACAAATGCTCTATCCTTGGATTGCTAAGCACCAGCTGAACACCTTTCCAGCTTTAATGTCCTTGCAAGCAATGTGTCTTTCCTATCAACCACACATGGTACTACTTTAAAAGTTGGATGATATAAGGCATGCACTGTCTCTGGCATGTAGATTAGACTGTCCATCATTGTCCCAGCATTTCAGGAGATGTTTATTTCCATTGTCCCTTAGGGAAAGGTCATCACCAAAGTAAAACATGCTTGTCTTTCCTGTGCTGTGTTAACTCCTCTTGGTTCACATTTGCCATCTCAGCTAACATGTAAGCTGTGTGAGATCAAGGACTGTGGTTTTTGTAAGATCTGGGTAGGGGTACAATGAATACTGTTGAATGAAACATCAAGCTTTATGATGTCTCTGCACACGAAACATGTTTTTACCTGTTTCCCTCAGAGCAGAAGTCTCAGTCATTATGATGAACTAAGAGAGTAGACGACGGTATAGAGAGAGCTTGAATAGAATGAACAAGAGCAAACAATCTGCTTTCATCCCAAAGTTCTATCAAAATACTATTAGTGAAGAGTGGACATGCAATTGGTCAACTATAAAATAGGATAGCCTGGACTACAACTAAAGATACACACTACATATTGTACACAGTGTTGGTAGAATGAGATCATTCATTATATAATAACCATTCTGTTCAAATTGAAACTAAAATTTGTAAACTCAACATGTATTTATAAACAGTTTTCAAAGTGTATCTTGATCTCTTACAATCATAAGAATCAATCTCACTCAACTGTAGTCATCTTTCTGACTGAATACCAGCTCATCTAAAGGAAAACCTGAATTTACATTGACTAATAGTTAATGGTGCTTAAAATTTTAAAAGTAGTTGAAGTGAAGTGTTAGTTTGAGGAAGAGGCATGATACCTTTGTATATAGGTCTGATTCATATGTTTGTATATCAAATAAAGTAATTGTTAAAAGAATAACATTTAAGGAGAGATGTTTGGTGGTGTACCTACTGGCTGCTTTATCAAAAAGGGCTTAGCTGTTACTTTTTAAATTTGTTTTGGTTTCTGAACCTTCTACACACTTGTCTCAGCATTCACTGCCTAAGGAAGGAGAGTCATATCTAGCTATCCAGGAGCCGTATGTACCTTCTCTGAACCTCCTTGCCAGTGCAGGAAAGAGCAGAGGCTATGTTCTTATTTCTCTCCTGGTGCAAGGGAGATCTAAGAGGCTCTGTCAAAGTAGTCTACTTTTCCAGTCTTACAAACAGTGGCATAGTTCTGATTTAAGGCAATTATCTTTTTTACTCTGACACTGCAAGTCTTTCCACTGTGGCCTTTACTGTGCCCCACTCCAATGTTGTCTTTCTTCTTTCCTACTAATGATGCCTCTTTTAGAAATACTGGATTAAATGATGTAGCTCCGTATGGTTTGTAGTGTAGTGAAGTGTCCTTTTAGTCAATGACTGCATTAATGTATGAGAGGGGACTATACTGTTTGCTAATTTGTATGGTCACAAATTGTGCCCTGTGAAATAAGGACATTTTAGAGCATACTAGGAATAGAGAGCAAAGGGTCTTAGGGCAGCTCCCAACTGGCAAGATCTTGTCACCCTAATTATATATATTTTAAAAACTACAGATAAAGTCTAACCCCCATACAAGAGATATCCCCTTATAAGACATTTTAGTAATTCATACATAGAAGAAACAAAATTTAGATTTCAGTGAGGAATCCTAAAAGATCCCAAGACTGGATGGAGATGCAGCTCAAGGGTATAATGCTTGCCTAGTACAGGCAGGTACTGGGCCTGGTTCCTCCCACCACAAAGTGGAATGTTCATCCCATTCATGGAGGAGGGAAGGGAAGGGCAGAAGGAGAGAGAAAGATGAAGAGAGTGAAGGAAGGAAGGATCAAACAAACCAACAAGAAAAACTGACAAATTTCTTTTCTTCAGACAGTAGCCGTTATTCTTTAGCTAAAAATGATTCCTCTAGTAAGCCAGAAAAGTTCAAATAATTTGGAGTGCAGACTGAGCATTCATAATTAGAAAAGTTGACATTTCAAAATTTCATGTTAGCTACAAATGACTGTCAAAGTCTACCAGCATCCAAAATATAAAATGCTTCTGGTCCCTTGACATTCAGATAACAGGTACTCATCCAGTGTTGGACTTGAAAACAGGATGACTTTGACTATCTTTTGTGTTGACATTTGTTCAGGAGAACTTGAAGTTACTACTGGTTATTCTACTGACTAAAGCCATTTCACAATAGTTCGCAAAGAGTAAAATTGACACAAAGGTTAACAAGCTCAGATGAATGAACAATGAATTGAGTCTGGAACAGAGAGAAAGAGTGAAAGCAGAAGCAAGAAGGAGATAAATGCAAACACGGAAGAATGGAGGATACAGTGAGGCAAGGAACAAGAGAGAGTGGGGAGAGTTTCCCAGAGACATAAAAAAAGAGATAGGGAGAGAAAGAAGAAGACAAGTGCAGAGACTAAGAAGGAAACAGAACAAGAGAAACAAGCATCAGGAGAAAGCAAGGACTTGACAGATGCCGTGGAATTCACCATTGAAAGCACCTATCTTTAGTGGTCCTAAATGAAGTCCAATGTGTGCACTTGTATTGCTCTGGAAGATTATTTCCCCCTTTTGATTATATGCTGGTTGACACTTACTTAGTTAACCAATAGAGAAAGTAACTGTTTTATAACCAGGCAAAGCAAAATTCACAGGCCACAAGCAAACATTGTGCATAATTCACAAGCTTAAGTTAGAAGCTGAACAGGTAGTGAATGATGAAGTAGGAGCCTTTATCCCAAAGCAAACCACAAGAAATATTTGCTCCCCACTGTTCTGCAAAAAGAGGGAAGAAGAACATAATCTCATTATGATAAAATTGTTCTGCATTATCACTTTCAGAACTTTTGCAGCTCTGAATGCATGGTCCATCATTCAGCATTGAAACTTTATTTATATACAATGGCATTCCTTGTATATCAGAAATGACAGACAGTGAAAAATGACCACTTGCATACAAAACTTTGCATGGAAGAATCAACTTGATGAGAAGCTGATTTGCTATCTAGAATGGAAGAAACTTTGGTGTTAATATTTTATATGTATACATATCCATATATGTATATTCATATACAATACATACTTTGATAATTTGAAAATGCGTATGATGGGGGGCTGGAGAGATGGCTCAGTAGTTAAGAGCACTGACTGCTCTTCCAGAGGTCCTGAGTTCAATTCCCAGCAACCACATGGTGACTCACAACCATTTGTAATGGAATCTGATGCCCTCTTCTGGTGTGTCTGAAGACAACTACATTGTACTCATAAAATAAATAATTCGTTAAAAAAAAATAGAAAATGGATATGATGCCTTTTGATAAAACATGACTCCAGTGCCCTCAACTCCAACAGTTTTTTAGCTAACATGTTTTTAAATGATGTCTTCTTCTTTGTAACACCCACCCAAGTCTACTGAAAGACATCTATACCTAATCCCTGCTGTTTTTCTGATATACTGTACATTTTTCTATATACTTTACTATTTATTCTTTTTCTTTTATAACTTTTAATCACAAAATATCAGATTTTTTGATGTATTATACTGGGATAGTAACTAGCAGGTACTGAAAAAAACATTTGAATGAATGAATTAATGGACATAGAATTTTATGCCAAATGAATCAGAGTTATCGAGTGGAATTAATAATCCAATCATGCAATGTTTTAGGTGTTTGTGCAGGGATTTGATACCCCAAAGCTGAGACTTTTAATGTAATCATTCCACATATAGTTGTACAAAGAAAATATATTTGTAAATATGCATTTATAACAAACATTTTGAATGCCTTAGTAGATAAATGCTTATGGGATACATGCTAATTCACTTATGAGACCATGTAGTCTGTGATGTGAGGTCTTATGGCAGTTTTCTGGCTGCCTTGCCCTCCCTGATTTCCTAGTATTACCACTGGAGAGCAGAGAGCCATCCCTAACTATCAGCACTGGTCCCATCACAGGAGCTTTACACTCAGCTACCCTTTAAGGATGTGGGGAGGAGCTGTGGGGAAATATATTATGCAAATTCTGAATGCATCTGCTAATTATAGCCCTGTAGATGATGTCAGACTTCTTAACCAGAAAAGATACATAGCCTGATTTCATGCTTTGGTGGATACAGATTGAGCAATTTATATATCAGACACTGTGATAATGGTGGGAATACAGTAACAAATGAGAAAAACACAGTTAAAGATTTAACTGTGCATTTGGCTCTAATTCCACAAAACTTACAAAACTTGGGTTTTTGTCTTATTTTGAATTCACTATATATTTATGTATGCCATTTTAATTCCTCTACTGAAGTTTTAGCCATACTTCCTTGAATTGCTTTAATTGGTATCCTAGCATCTAGAAATTTTAATGTATCTTCTTTTTCATTTACTGTGGGCTACTTACAACTAACATGGCCCTCCTCTGTATGAAATACAAAAGCCACATAGTAATAAATTCTACTTACCTTTCTTCAAATCTCATGCCATTGGTCTCAGAAACTTTCCATGTGTAAATACGATAAACTTCACAATTCATTTTCTTTTAAACATAAAAGACAAGGCAACAAGATTTTTTCTTATTTATTCAGATATTGTCAATTACTCTAATACTTTGTTTCTATCTGGAGATTTGTGTGTCTGTATCACATCATTTCTCCTTAGCCTAAGAAATTGTCTTTATTATATCTTATTAGTGCAGGTTGATTGAGTATGTATTTTTGCACCTTTGACTTATCTGAAGACATACTTTTACCTTCATTTTTCAAAACAACTGTATTGATTGAGTATAAACATCTGTCTTGATGTTCTTTGGATTCTACCTGAAAACACTGAGGAGTCATTGCATCATCCAATCTGTACTGTATCTTACAATACACTATCCTCATTGCTCCCTCATAGGTATTTTTTTTTCATTCGTTTTTAATGATATCATTTTCCCGTTGAGTTCTCTATGATTCTTCTTGAATTTGTCTTGCTTTAGGTTGAAAAAATTGCTAGTCTTCAACAAATGTTTCTAAGCAAATGTGAAACATTTAGACCATTATTTCTTAACAAAGCTCTTATCTCTCCTCCCTGCTTACTCTCTAGTCCTTCTGACATTCTTAGGATTTTGGAGAGATCCCAAGACTCCCATTAGTTATCTATTTCTATTATTCCAACTGATGATTTAATTTTTGTTATCTGTTCAAGCTTCATAAAGCATTCTTTAGCAATCCCTCAAGTGTTGGTAAATCAAACTAAATAAAGATGAGTTTGTACAATTAAAACATTTTAAATTAAATTATAATTATATCACTTTCTCCCTGCTCATTCTTCCTCGAACTCCTCCCATGTCTTCCTTCAGCTTTTTTCCAGGTCCCCTCATTTCCTCTCAAACTGATGGCCACATTTTTAAAATTTATTTCCCACATACATAGGGGTAATGCACATGAGCACACTTTAATAAATGCAACCTGCTTGAATCTGATTTTGTCGTTTGTGTTGAATATGACTTCAGGGCTGACTACCTTGTATTGGATAACCAGTTAGGAGGCTTATTGCTGGAGAGGCCAATTCTCCCACTCTTGGCAGTCATTAATTAGTTACCTGTAATTCTTTGTCTAGAGAATGGACCCTGTAAGATTTTGTCCCTTCTTTTTCTTTAGCTAGTCTATTGCTATTGTCATTGTTGAGGACTTGTTTAGGCAGCCACCTCTAGGAAGCACAGTCCCAGAGCAGACTCCCTGATCCTCTGACTCTTACAATCCTTTTATTTTAAATATTTTACTTTGGACCTTCGTGTTTCTGTCTGTTGCTTTAATTCTGTTTCTGAAAAGTTCCCTAATATCACATTCATCATTTTCTTTAAAGTCATTTATTATTAGTTCCACTATCTGTGCCTACCTTAGGCCTGTTTCTATTCTTTCCTTTTCTTTCCTCCTGATTATAAGTCATTGTTATCTCTATATGCCAAGTGAGTCTCACAACATAACTGACACTCTTACCACATGATGTAGCAAATTTGGTTTGCACTTATATCTTTAAATAGTATTTCATATCATTCTAGAAGACTTTCTATAGTGCAACCAATTGTATCTGCAGCTTTTGTTCTATTTCCTGTTAAAATTAGTCAATTTGTGTTCTCATAGAATGGTCCTCATTCTAGGAAATTATTCTTCCTCCCATGTAGTCTTCCTAATCTCAGAGAGAATAACAGATGTCCTTAATGCATTGATTGTATTTTCTTTACTTTTAAGAGTGGGTCCATTTGGGTGAGTGGTGTGTGTGCTTGTGTGCTTGTGTGTGTGTGTGTGTGTGTGTGTGTGTGTGTGTGTGTGTGTGTGTGAATCTGTGTATGTGACAGTACCAGAACTTCAAAACTGCTAGGTACCTGAGACTTCTGTTATCATCCTTTTTTCTTAGACCCTCAGCAGCTTCTCCTCATATGCACATGACGCCTTATCCTGAGCATCACATTTCCCAACCGTTACTCCTCAACCCACACATAATCATCACACTGGAGGCTGAAACACTCCTCAACATGCACACACAAAAAAATACTTCTCTATTACCTTAAAAATTCTAGCCACTGAAGAAGTCTCAGTCATGTCTAAATCTCAGTCAAGTGAGCTTCGATGTCACTCTGAACTCTGTGGGAAGCATGCCACAATGCTACCTTCCTTGACTTTCTCTTCTCCTAAGCATCACCATCCTATACTGCTTATTCTCTGTACTTAAGATAGTTTACCTTATATTATTTATCCGGTTATATGATTGTTTATAGTGACAGTCAACATATCCAGTAATATTCATTAACCACTAAATGCAACATTCTTCAATAGAATATTACAGTATGAAGATATACTTTAAAAATATATGAATGTGTTACTAATTATACTCCCCATGAGAGAACAAAAAGTGAAACCACAGGAACATGTAAAAGTTCTTGATGCTCTGCTTTATTGTATTAGGCTTAGAACTGAAATTACAAGGGGGAGTAGATATGAACTAGACAAAAAAAAGGAAGAGAAGCAAAATTATAAAGTTCCCATGCAGATAGCAGCAAAATAAAAGCTTCTGGTGCTAGAAGTGCTGTAGTCTGTTCATATGGTATAAAGAAGAAAAAGAAGGTCTACCATTCCTGGGCTCATATTACAGAAATGACACCAGATCAATAGTTCATTGTTATTCCATCTGATATCAACAGCTCTTTAAATTAGACATCCTGACTAGCTTATTTTCCTAAGGAGAAAAATCTGACATATAGAGAAATTAAGTAACTAACTAAGCCAAGGTCTGTGCTGAGATATAGCCTTGGACTGATTGTTTCCAGTGCCCGATACCAAACCACTAGATTTTTAAGGGGAAAAGTATAACAGTGTAGCTTTTCTCATGAATTGATATCAGAGAAAGAAGGGAGGAAGAAGTAGAAGAGGAAAAGAATTACCCATGCCCACATTCTGCTTTTATTTCTTCCTGATTTTGTAGCTTCTTTCTCTCTCCCCGTCTCTCTCTCCCTCCCCCCATCTCTTTCTCTCTTTGTCTCTCTCTATCTTTCTCTCTCTAACAAAATATTTTGTTGATTCTTTGGGAATTGCACAACATGCACCCCAATCACATTCATTTCCCAATCCTTCCATTTCTGCCTCCCAACCCTTGTGACCTCCCCTGCATAAAAACAAAATTAAAATTAAAAATGAGAAAAAGAAAAAATAGCAAGTCCAAGTAGTGCTGTCTATGTACTCATTGGAGCATGGTCACACTCTCTGTGGCCTGCCCCTTAAATAGAACAGAATTGTTTCCCTCCTGCACTCCCACAAGAACCCATCAATTGTGGAGAGCTAACTTTAATATCCCTATCACGCTGTTTAAGTTCTCTTAGATGGCTTCCCATTTTGAGAAAGAGGGACACGGAAGGCTGCTATAACAACCTCTAACTCCACCCAACTCCCAACCCTCACGCAAAAAACTAGCAGCCAAACATCTGGCTTTTTAGTTGCTTTTAAAGGTTAACTTTTCCTTCAGTGAAACCAAAATACCAAATGAAAATAATTTAAAAGAGAAAAGTTCTTTTGGATCATGGTTTCAGAGGGTTTCAGAGCATCATTCTCGGGGAAGACATGGCAGAGCAGGTTAGATCATGGTGGCATATGCATATGGTAGAAACTTCACCGTAAGGCAGATCACAAAGCAGAGTAAGAAAGGAAGTTGCCAAGAAAGCCAAGATCTAGTTGCCTGCCTGAATCTACCCAAAGAAGACCATCAGCTAAAGACCAGTCAATCAAAGTCTCGTGGGGGTGGCATTCTAGTCTTAACACTCACATACAAAATATAAAGATGTATTCCTCAAAGAGACATCTGAACTTGTTTCATGAAGGAAAGATAGATGCCTGGAGGGTAATGATCTCTCCGAGGCCACTTAGAACAAAAGAGTAGAAAGTGGGGACTACAATCTTAAAATTTCTTAAGCTTAATCTAAAGTAACAACGTGTGGATCTTACCAACTAATACAGGGGCAACAGAGGTAACATTGACAGTTCCAAGTAGGGGGAAGATTCCCCCTCCCCACATAAAGCCTGAGCTTGTAAATAGAATTCAGAGACCAAAGAGGAAATCAAGCAACCAGGAAACATCTTGAATTTCTGTCAAAAATTCAGTCTGGCTAGTTGTCAAGAAGTTAAGTCTGAAGCTAAGGAGCTGTGATAGAAGATCCCTTGGCGTCTTCTGTGTCCTGCTACAGAAGGTTGGCAGGACATTGTTCCTCAACTTCTTTGTCTCTTATCTATGACAGGGTATGGTGACATGCCAAAATATGATGAGCTACTAGACCACTAGACTGGGTGAGCAAGCAAGGGAAAAGTCTTCCTCCACAGGCCAGGTAGAGACAGGAAGGGACCATTTGCCAGAGGAACATACCTAAACTGTTTCAAAGGCAGACTGGGAATATAGATGTAGACTATTGACAAAGGGCTTACTACAAAGAAGGATGTAGCACATACCTTACCGTGGCAGCAAGAAAACAGCAAAGACAGAGGGACAGCATGCCTGCCTAAGGATGGATGGAATACAATCCATCAGAGTTTTCAAAGGAGGGGGTGCCTAGGTGAAAAAGTTCTTCCAGAAATGTAAAAGGAGGAAGAAAGTCGACATACACACTATATAAATCAAACATAGGAATTGATGTTGGTCTTTATATGCCCAATGTGAATTTATTAACCTTTTATGTTGTGCCAGATCCTCAGCTTTCTCTAGGTGTTTCTACTAGCTAATTGTACAGGCTGCAAGGATGATTTGTTCATTCTGACCAAGTCAGAAAGGATGACTTAGCCAGTGGACGATGAGCTAGAGCAGTAAGGAGAGTGGCAAAAGTGCCATGGAGTGAGGCAGCCTCGGATTATGTGCAGACGTTGGGACAATGGTCCCAGACAGTATGAAGTTTTAAGAGAGCTCTTAATCAGGAGGATGATCTGATTTGCATATTTACCTCTTCATTTTCTCACTCCTGCCTATAACAGTTTTAGCTCGTATGTTCTCTTGGCGAGGTGGATCTCTAGGTTCAGGGTCAGGGCTTGCTTAAAATTCCAAGGTAGAAACAATAAAGTAGAAAAGGAACAAGGGCCATATTTGCCAGATCCCCAACACAAAGATAATATCACCTTAAATTTAATTGGTTCTCTTGCTTTGCTTTAGATCAGACATCTTCTAAACCAATTTGATTTTTACAATTCATTTTAACAAGCAGATTCATGCTCTCTGGCATTTGGAGTGGCTGAAATGATGCTGAATTGAACACAGTGGGTTTCTGACATGACAAGTTGTCTCAGGCACTTGTTAGCGTGCCTGCAGAGCCACCTCTGATTTTCTGTCTTCTCCAACTGCCTGAAGTCATGGATGTGCTCCTGCGGCACCGGGCTCTATTCCTGGGCTAACATTTCAGAACCGCACCTTGCTTCTTTTTGGAATGGTTTCACTTGAATAAGCTCCATTCATTAATGTCACTGTGTGAAAAATGCGAAGGATTTCTACATATCTGGACTCCTCAATATATGCTAATGAGGCTGCCTGTCAAGGCCATTGATTTTCTCACTTTCAGGGAAGGCAAAAGTACTATCAGGTGATTGCTGTGTGTGTGATTTATGAGAGCATCCACCTCCTTTGTAATCAAAGCCTGGAGCAATGAGAGAGAAAAGAAGATTGAGCTGCGTGGGGCCCTTAACTCTGGTTTGAATATTGAAATTTTAACCCAGGCAACATTTTTTTCCAGTGGTATTTGTTGTGCTTTTGATCTGAGAACCAAAATACGAATCCTTTCATTTGTTTTCGTTTGCTAATCTGCACCTTTAGTGCGACATATGAAGCTTACATAAAAGGTAAATAAGGAAACCAACTTTAGGGGCCCTAACCTTGGCTGTCTGTGATTGCCTGAGCTAGCAGCTACCTGGCTATCTCCCCATCCTGCTTGTCCAGCTTCCCTCGTGACCCTTGCAGCCATGTGGGTCCCTCTGTGCAGAAGGCACTAACAGAACCGATCATGTATTTTCTAGGTTTCCTCTACGCCCAGAACACCACCAAGCGCAGCATTAAAGAGCGCCTCATGAAGCTCTTGCCCTGTTCAGCTGCCAAAACGTCGTCTCCTGCTATTCAAAGCAAGTTTCCTTTTCTTTTCGCCCCCAAATTGTTTGCTTTACTTGTTTAGGTCCGCACGCACTGCAATTTCTGCTTCTCAAAAGAATCGATATATCATCTCCTGCGAAGCAATGTCTATTTACAGCTCGTGTTTATCTGAAACACCGAGGTATAAGCAACAGGCGTTTTTCATTTGGCAGGCTGAAAGCTTGGTGTCAGTAACAGAGGCCCATGCTTCCTGAAACTGACGCATTTCAGTTTCAGCTGAAGCTTGGGGACAAACATAGAGGATTGCTTTGCTTAAAATGGCTGCACAGCAGCTGCCACTTTTAGCTATGTTATTTTACAAGTTTCTGCTTTTCTAGTTGCAACAGAAAATGTCCATATTTATGGAGTGCCATGTGGTGTTTTGATACATGCATATTCTGCATAATGTTCAGATGGATAAACATATTCACAACCTCAAACATTTGATACATATTATCCAAACACCCTACTTCTGGCTTTTCTGGAATACGTGATATATTATAGTCACCAATGGCCACTCTGATATACAACAGAAGCTTTATCTAGCTATAACTTAGTAACCAGTAATTAACTGTCCTTCCTCACCTCTCATTCACAGCTATGCTCCTCACTACCTACAATTATACTCTCAACTATGAGAACAACTTCTCAAAATCCTTTCCATAAGTGAGATGATGCAGGGTTTTGCATTCCGTATCTGGTCTCTTTTACTTAATTATGCCCTGATCCATCCATGTTATACATATGACAAGAATTTATTCTTTTCCGGGCTAAATACGGTTCATATATATATTCCACACTGAATATACATGTTTATCCAGTAAAAGTCACCTAATAGGTTAATTCCTTTTTTAAAAAAAGATTAATTTATTTATTTTATGTATGTGAGTACACTGTTGTTGTCTTCAGACACACCAGAAGATGGCATCGGATGCCTATAGAGGTGGTTGTAAGCCACCATGCGGTTGCTGGAAATTGAACTCAGGACCTCTGGAAGAACAGTCAGTGCTCTTAACCTCTGAGCCATCTCTCCAGCCCTAGGTTAATTCCTTTGCTTGGCTATGCCAACTAGTTCTACAAGAAAGTACGGGTGTCTCTTTAACATCTCAATTAAATTACTGTGAGAGGAATTGCTGCATTATATATATATATATATATATATATATATATATATATATATATATATATTCTATTATGATTCCTTAATGATTTTTTGAAGTGCAACTTCTTTTTCCTTTGTTTATCCTCTGCCCACACTGGTCAAAGTTCTCTAGAAAAACAGAATAAATACACTTATATGCACATATATGTACACACATATATGTTGTATACATATATCTATTTTTCTATACCACATATACAGAAATACAATTGTTTTGCCTTATAGGACAGTGGCAATGGGTGGGTTGAAAGTTAGGCAGCATTGGATACTATAGGATAGAGTCAGGACTCTTCTTGAGGAAGCCTTGTGTTTGTTTAACACCTTGACTTATTGCATAAGACTCACCCACTATGTCCAAAGTAATCTGTCATTAACTTGTAGTCTGCCAATTGTAGACATCACTACTTTTATATACTACCTCCACATCAACACTTAGATTTGAGTTTTATTAAATAATTGAGCATTCTAGGTTAGCCAGATTGACACATGAAACTAACTAACATGCTGGCCTACCTTCTTGTTCATTTCAATTATGTGGCATCCTTGTGTATTAGAAAATAGAAAGCTACTAAATAGAGAACATCAGTTAATTTTACAAAGATAGTAAATGCCACTGACTCTGAATTTACACATTGTCTATGTACAAAAAAAAATGTTTACAATAATTTATTTCCAAGCATCAAACAACTCCTGGAAAAAGATCATCTTTCCTACTAAGGAAATTGAACATTAAAAAATGAAGAAAACAATCCTCATTTGTTGTGGGTCTAGAGACAGTACCTCAACCCACCTTCTTTATATTTTGCCATGTCATTTTGTAGAAACCATTGATTCAATTGGTGATTTAAAATGTAAATATCGTAACTCTACATGAAACAAACAGAGAAAATATGGAAGGAACTTTTAAAGGAGGTATATTGAGTCAAAAGTCCTAGAATTAAACAACAATAAAACCAGTTATTTTGAAAATTGCTATCTCACACTAGTATGATCCAGCAGGCGTACATGTCTGTTTAGTGAACACTTGTCATAAGCCAAGCAAAATGGGCCTTGTGTTGAAAACAATAAACAAACCACATTTCAAAATACAGAGCCAAATCCAAACCAGCAAACACACAGACATCTACTCAACTAGATCTTCTGTTACATTCTTTATAGAAAAAGTAGCAATAAAAGAAATGATTTTTCCAGGTAGAAATTCTGTGCATGGAATTATTAAAATTATTAATACGGTAAATTGTTTTATTTATTTCTTTCATCACACAATGCATACACACTTACAAACACACAGTAGTTCGCGATTATGACATTGTATATCAGCAACAACCCACAAGGCTATAATATAGAGGGATGGAAAACAGTCATCCGATATGATGCTGAAGCGGCAGGGTGGCTGACCTCTGCTTGTCAGAGACAGCTGGCTATTAGAGCAATTGCTTTTCTCCTTCCAATGTGGAGCCAACATTGCCAATTTAACTGTTATTTGCTGAAAATCTATTCATTTGTATCATATAGACATGTAAAATGTAAGTGTCCAATGAGTCTCCATATTTGCTTAGTGAAGAACAAATTGTCAGATTTTGTTAGTGTTTTCTCTGTACCAATATCTAGCAAAAGCATATGTACAGAGAATGCCAATCAATTTAACTCTGTCCTACCCTAAAAGGATATTTCTTGAGAGTACAGCCAAGCAGAAAAATGTTCTAAACACAAATAATGAGGATAATGAAAATCTCATATCTGCTAAATTTAACATCCACCATGGAAATAAAAATTAAAGTTACATTAAAACTTGATTTCATGTCATTCAAGATGGTTATCATAAATAAAATGTATAGTAACTAATTCTGGTAAGCAGAGAAACCCTTATATACCCACTAATGGGAATGTAAAGGCATCCCAGCACTTGGGATACTACTGTGAAGATTCCTCAAGAGTGTACAAGCAGAAGCATTCGGTGGCTCAGTAAGCTCCTTCCCGGGTAGACACCCAAAGGAGTATCACAGGGGTATATACATATCCATGGTCATTATAGCACTATTCAGAATAGTCGAGTTCTGCTATCAACTTAGGTGCCCATCAATAGATGAATGAAGAAAACATCGCATGTATAATAGAGTTCTACTCAACTATAATAAAAAATGTATATAATTTGTTGAAAATGTCTGCACTATAGAATTATCATAAAAATCAAGCTGGATAGAAAGACAAATATTGCATGTTTTCTCTCATTTATGGATGCTAGATTTTATAAAGATACATAATGCCACATACATATAATATATAGATATGGTTAAAATATATGTATATATAAAGCTATCTACATGTTATACTTGAATTAAATTTTTATAAGACCATATATAATTAATATACACCAGTTTTTAAGAACTAGAAAGTTGCTATTGTTTACATTGTGCTAGACATATAACGTGATTTGTAGACCTTATCCATTTTCGGTGTAAAAGTCTCTATCCAGCAGCAATCATTTTCATGTAGCCAACTATCACCAGAAAGCATATCATGTAGGAGTAGCTTACTTGGAAAAGAAGGCAATGAATTCCATTACTATGGTAGCCAAGTAATCATATTAGCACTCTTCTGTGGACTAGATTCTAACAATTGTGCACAATGTAAAAATATACCACGTGAATATGGGGTGAGAGGTAGGAAGGTCAAATGAAAAGCAGATAAGCAGAGGTCTCTAGGCCCCCAGAAGAAAGGTATACATAGCCGATGTCTGGGCTTTGAGAAAGTGAAGATGAGTCTTGACTGAGTTCGATGGTTCTAAGCCTGACTGATTGATCTCTGAGTGGCAGAGGGAGAGTACTCTACATGACCTCATGAGACTTCCAATGCTGTGTGTCTGATAGTTAGCTCCCTATAGAAAAGCCTACATTCTTGCTCAGCAGTGAAGCACATGGAGCCCAGAATTAGAAACTTCAAACTTGAAGGATCATGGGAAGATATCTATATGATCTCTCCATTTAGTACAAAAAAGAATCACTTGTCCTCAACAGAGAGCAGCATTGCTCTCTGGATACTAAGTATGAGGCTGTTCCCATCTTTATTGGTTTGCAGTGAGCCTGAAAAGCCTGTCTGTGTACATGTCTGCGATAGTCCCACCCTGAAAGCAAGACACAGTGGGGCTGCCTGTTTTCCTTTATCACTGCCTGTTCTTCACCACCACCCTCTTCATCCCTCCTCTTTTTTCACTTTCTGTCATTTCCTCAATGCAGACTTGAAATATTCTTGCCGTGCTTTAAAAGAAGTAGCACCTGGTAAAATATTTTATGAAAGACCATATATTTTAAAGGTTTGGGGATAAAATATTTAATAAAAGGTAAAAATTAAAACTCCCCAAATTATCCCTTTAGGCACCTATCTTGACTTTGATGGTTGAGAAACTGACAAATAGAAGTCCAGAATTCCAACTACCATCGAGAAGTTTTAGAGAGCAGTGCATGACTCTAAGAGAAAGGAATAACCAGTTCAGGGGATGCTCTATGCTCTTCTCCACTCCAGCCACCTGATAGTAACTGAAAATTAGAAATTAGATGTGATATTGTATGCATTCACTTAGGATGGAAAGTTCTTCCTGGTGTTAATAACTTCTGAGCAACAGTGCGAAATGAGGTGAGGATAGAGGCTAGGAACTGCTCTCTTCTAAAGTATTATTGTCTTATTCAAGTTTTGGGTTCACCCTACTATCCTCTGACTACCCAATTCCCCACTGATCTTTGAGAATCTATCACAGGCTATTGATGAAACACAGCCAAATGTAGCAGCCCAACTGTCTCACTTGTCAATGGTCCAGGAGTCCCCTGTCACTTGCCTGACACCATCAGCTACCTGCCTTCTGAAGTTGTTCTCTCCTCCCCTTGTTCCTTCCCCACCCTCAACCCTACTGGGCACTGAACTACTGTCAGTTTTCTCTCTGAGATGTAAACTCAGTTCTTTAAATCTCGTGCTAGAGCACTCTTTGGTGCACTTAATTCTTCCCAGAATAACTGAAAGGCATAGATAGATGGACAGCAGCGTCCTGGAACA
The DNA here is from genome assembly GCA_028551405.1 of Uromys caudimaculatus. Classification (NCBI taxonomy): domain Eukaryota; kingdom Metazoa; phylum Chordata; class Mammalia; order Rodentia; family Muridae; genus Uromys; species Uromys caudimaculatus. Next base: position 38,176,533 of record CM052712.1, on the reverse strand, counting down.
TACTGGGTTCTTGTGGCTGTTATGAAACACATTCCTGGGATATTTTGACCCATGGTTTCCTTATTTAATCTTTAATCCACAATACTGTCTTTGTTTTATTTACAGAGTTCATATGAAACAATGAAACATGCAGAATACTCTAAGAGAGAACAGTTTTCAAGTTACATGTTTCTTGGCACTGATTTTGGGAGGGTAGAAATAACATGAAAACAAAGGTAATCCCCTTTTGATGGAAGAGTATTCAGAAGGAACCAAATGCCGCCTTCTGCTCTTAAAAGTAGATGTGAGCTAGTAAAATGTATGGGCTGGGTCAGCGCAAGCATCATTAATGAAGTAATAACTGAGATCCTGAAAAAGAGTCTGGTTTATGGAAGAAAGGAACATAGCACACTGGAGACTCAGAAAACTCTCTGTTATCATCTTGAAATTTTATTATTATTACTATTATTATTATTATTATTACTACTAGTAGTAGTAGTAGTACAGGATTAAATCATATAGTTCACACATAACACTTAACACATGAAGCACCATCAGAATAAATAAATGACTAGTTGTAGCTAAGCTAATATGATCTAAATTAGGCAGATTGTAGAGAAAATTGTAGAGAAAATTGATAGAGGCTCTGAGAAATGATCCAGGAACTTTTGTTTTAAGTTTTATTTTTAGCTATTAGAGGGTAGGTAGATTTTATTACATTTATTAGCCAAAGAATTATGATTACATTCACAAATATTGAACTTATTTTGACATATCCATCATATGCACTGAGTCTAATGCTGTTCTAAGTTCTACACAGATCAGCATATCAATTTACTATAGCATACATAATCATGCAAGATGGACACTATTCTACAGAATAGGACACCGAGGCACAGGAGGTAAATTACCTTACTTGAACACACCATCAGAAAGAGACAGAGAAGGGTCTAGCCTGTGGTTTCACTTCGCAGTCTACACACTTTATACGTTATCTAGTTGTAGTTGTGTTCAATATTTTGACAAATATGTGCAATGTCAACTTTAGGAAAGCAAGATCTTTTACTCCACTTATTTTCTTGAAACAAGCCCATGAGACCAATTTATCTGGATATGTTGTGATAGCCCCTTAAATAAAAATTTTCTCTTTCTGAGATAATATGATAAAAAAACTCTTACCAGGTCTTCTTTCATCTGGGATCACAGGAGCCACTGAGACAACATTTTTCATTTTTGATAAAGACTAATCATGGATATTTTTGAGCTACATGGAATTTCTTCTTTTATTTCTTGGTATCTGAGCATCAATGAGATGCCATATAGGAAACAACAGACATTTATTTTAGATCAGGTGTGAAACCAATTGGCACTACTATTTACTTATTGGTGATATATGTTGCTAATTATATTTGTTCTCTGCCTTTGTTGTGGCCTTTTGTCCCGGCCCATGGGGTTTTCAAAGTAGACCTAAGGAGGGATCGGACGAATGAAGAGACAAGAGACACAAGAATGAGAGCAAGACAGGGTGTCTGATCAAGCTCCAAAAAATTTTATTTCTCACTGGTGTTTTATAGTAAGAAAAGGAGGAAACTTATACATAGTAACATAGTAACAGGGGCATAAAGCAACAGATCACTCTATCAACAGAATATGTCACCACAGCAACTATCTATTGTCTGCTAACTGCCTAACCGTAGAAGGGTCACCTAATTTCTGGGAAAGAACTTCTCATCTGTCGGGAAACAAAAACTTAGGCCCATAGCTACTTTAGGACCATAGCTACTACAAAATGGCATTAGCTAAGCCAAGGAAAATTCTTTATTCCTACTGGCTCCCGGCAGCCTTTTACAGGCTTATCTTTCTCCTGAAAATTATATTTCATCATCATAATATTTTTTAAAATAACTAATGCCAAGGATGGTTGTATCCATTTTCTAAAATGAAAGAAGGGAATGACAGGGAGATGGAGAAAGAGGGAGAGAGATAGGAGAGGTAGAAAGAGAGGGAGGGAGACACATAAAGAGTTTAAATTTAATAGACTTACCCCAAATCATAGAGGTATCCATAGGTATTTAATAGTCTAATGGCCAATGAGAAAGAACATTCCTTGTCCAGGTATATTGTATATATCTACAAAGAATCTTGATTAAATCATTATATAAGCCAGCCAAAGGCAAACAACTGTGGGGAGGTTTAGGTTATTTTATTTCGTGGTGGTAGAGTTATGAAGCACTATATTATAGGTAATAGTACTAAACCAAAGGGAAGTGACAGAGCCCCCACCCCAGTCTGAAGACTGCCATTACAATGAAATAAACGCGTGTCAAGATAGGCCAGGTACAATAATTATAAATAAAATTATGTAAGAAGCACTACTAAAAAGAATTAGCACTGAGAGTGTCATAATGTGTATTAGCTTATTTGGTTCAAACATGGATTTATGACTGATATGCCACAGAAAATTTATAATGTTTTAATCTTTTATTCATTCCCTTATCTATAATATGGACATTACAGTGATAAATATTCTTTGCACATGTTCAAAGGGTCCACAGTGAAGGTTTCATGACTTTTCTGTCAGTGGATAATTTTGCTGCTGTTCTACCACCACCACGGGGGTCACAAGCACTGTCTTCAGTGACATAAGGCTGAGTAACCTCAGGTGCATTGAATGGAAGGTACTGTGTCTGCAGAGCCCTTTGGAGAAGAGCCATCATTTCATCAGAAGAGATAAAGCAGTTGCTTAAAAGAAGAAACTTAACATAGCCTGGTGGAGGTGGGGCAAAAAGCGAGGGAGAGGAAAGAAAAGAGAGCAGAAATGTCAGTCAGAAACCTGCCCTAAAAGTCTATGCAAGAGATGGTCTCACTGTCTACCCTCTATAGCATGACATTAGCAAATATAGTTATTATTAACTTCAAGAATCTGAGATCAGAACAGTTATAGTCCTATTTAAAAGAGAAAACTAAAATGAAATTAGAAATTTAATTATTAACTAACAATCTCATACTTATTCCATGTCAAAAAAGTTTAACTTCATAATACCAGAGCTCATGGAGTATACCCTGGACTGGACTGCCTGCCAGAGATGACAAAGGTCTAACCAACAGGTGAGAGTAGTGGAAGGGGGAAGGTAAACTCAAGTGGCCTGTGAAGGTGTTCATCAGAAATACTGGGAAACAATCGGTGCTGCAGAATGAATAGTAGAAAAGAGATTTCACCAAAGGACCATAGTAGAATAAGATAAGAAATACAGAAGGAATCATGAAATGAGTTCAAGAGAATTTCAGCATTATATCAGACATCATAAGATGTCTGAAGAAAGCATGTAATCCATGAAAAAATTAAGCAAGCTTGAAACAGGCTTTATTGTTAATTAGTGCAACTTTTTCTTTTTTTGGGGGGGTTGCCTTTCAATGAAATTTTGAAATTTTTTGTTTTGTACTTTTTATGACTGTTATTCTGAGTCAGATTTGTCAGCCTAATAACATATATAGTAATACAATGGAAAAGATCTTAATACAAATGTGGAGTCTGGTTTGCCACAATCTTAATTCTATTAATACTGGGATACTGTTCATCTCTGTAGCTAACATGAGTTCTTACAAACTATTTTCCATTTGCATTGACCTAAGAAGTAAGATTCTGGCTAAATAAGAGTCCAGTCAATAAGGCTGGATTTTGCCAGTTTCCTTTAGACAGTGAAATGGGAACTGAATACTTCAAACAGACTCAATTTTCCGCTCCACCAAGTATATAAAATACAGTCTATGGCTACATTATCTGCTTCGATTGCAGGATTAAAGCTTAGCTGCTTACTTTCAAATTGCCTTCTTGCCAAAGGATTTGGAGTAGCAGGGCTGATGCACAGCCTCCCTTCAAGAAACACTGGCCCAACTTTGCCTGCCAAGTTTCATTATAAAGATAGAAGATAAGACAACTTATGAAGATGAACTTTCCAGGAAAGCCTTATTCATTTTCTAGTATATACAGTTCCATCTGAAACCTTGTCTGGAAAAACAATTCCATGTTATATGATAGATTTAGATTCTCGAGTCTACCTTAAAGTAGACATATCCCTGCTGGATATCCTGGAGGTAATAATAAGCACATATGGTTTACCTTAATTACCACTTAAAATAATTAATGTTTTACGTGAGTTAGAAGTTTCAATGGCAGGATCATGTTATACAAGCAGAAAGCATGTAGGGATACCTTGAGATGCACTGTGCACTGTGCAACATCTTACAGTCTTTAACATCTACTTAATTGCAGTTACTATTCAATTGTTATCACCACCAATATATGGATGAGAAACTCGATATTGACCTTTTTAGTGAATTTACCTAAATTATACAAGCACTGCATAGCAGCAAAGATGGAATTCAAGCCAGGATCATTTAATCATTTGACAAAATCTATATGAAAATCTATATGACATGGTAGTTATTTTCCTAGCTGCAAAGGATACACCCACAAATGAAGCATTTCATGGTCAAGTGACTAGTGGAGGAGATCTGGGATTATAATTTGTCCCTTCATAGTAGCCTTCTAAGGTGTAGTTTAAAGTAATTAGCAAACAGCATTTCATTTCATCCTGCCACCAACAGTGTGAAATGACATCGTTAGAGTCTTAATCACTCTGCCCAAGTTCACACAGCTAAGAGTCAGAAATCAGCTATTTCGTAGCCCCCACTCTTGTAGAGGCTAGAAAAATGCTTCGCTTAGTAAGTAGGCAAGAACCTGAATTCTGCTATCTATTCATTAATTAATTAATATCTGCCAGTAATTATTTCAAATATTCTATCAAAACAACTTTGTGAAGTTTACACAAATATTATCCAGTTTATAGATTTTTTCAAAGGTGAGGTTGGTTTGGAAAAGTTAAATATTTTCATCAGTGACAGGATGGAGAAATAGATCTAAGTGAAAAAAATAAAATTTTTGTGCTAACTGCATGATTTCCTAGAAGTAATGAGGGCCTATTTCTAGTCATTGTGTTGAAGAAAACATTAGACTTTAACATTGAAAACAGAGTACAACAAATAACAAAAAATCACATTATCACTCAAATATTTACTGGATGCCAAATGCACATACTATATGACATTCTATTTAGTATGGTCAGGCACACAATCCTCTTTTTTTTTAAAAAAAAAAAAAAAAAAAAAAAAAAAAAGGAAAACATTTAATTGGGGCTAACTTATAGGTTCAGAGGCTCAATCCATTATCAAGGCAGGAAGCATGCAACGTCCAGGCAAGTATAGCACTGGAGGAGCTGAAAGTTTTACATCTTGTTCCAAAGGCAACTAGGAGAAGACACTCTGGATCATACAGGCCAGACTTAAACATATGTATGAGGCCTCAAGGCCATGCCTCCACAGCACTTCCTCTAACAAGGTTATACCTCCTCCAATAAGGCCACACTTCCTTATAGTGCCACTACCCGTAGGCCAAGCATATTCAAACTACCACATTCCATTCCATGGCCCCCATAGGCTTGTTCAAAGACATATGGAGGGGCATACCTAAACATAGCCTACTGCAAAATATATTTGATCCAATTTCAAAAGTCCCCATAGTCTATTACAGTCTCAACAATGTTAAAAGTTCAAATTCAAAGTCTCGTCTGAAACTCATCCAATCACTTAAGTGTCAAAAAGCAGATCATATAACTCCAACATCACAAGATACACATTACCATTCTAAAACATCAAGTGAGGAAATACTGGACCAAAGCAAGCTGCTCAAACTACAGTCTCCAAATCTCCATGTCCAATGTCAAAACATTCTTCAGATCTCCAACCCCTTTCATCTTTGTTGAATGCTGGTGGTGGATCTGGCACTCAGCAGCAACAAACGTCATTCTCTTGCATTGTTTCATTCCCTATTAGTAGCTTTACCTGGCAGGTATCCCATGGCTCTGTTATCTCTAACAACTTGGGGTATCCAAGGCAACTTCAACTTTACAGCTACTTGTTCTAAAGTCTGTGATCCACACATGACCTGGCCTCCTCCAAAGGGCTTGGGTCACTTCCCCAGCTCTGCCCTCTATAGCATTCTGGTTGATTCCACTTCAGTGTTGTTGATGTTCTAAGTGGTCAACCCCTGGGTACTGGCATCTCCAGTTCCCTGGGATCTTCCACTACAACTAGACATCAGGAAGAGCCTTTCCCTGGCTCCCTTCATGCACACGATCCTCTTAAGGACTACTTTATGTCAATATTATGCATTAAGCATAGAAGGCAGTAAAGCCATGCTGAGTTTTGTAAAGTTTTACATGGCCATATAATAAATTTCTAGTGTTTGCTTGTCCTCAACAATCTTAGATTTTCTGAAACAGAAAACTAGCTCAAACACAGAAAGAATACAATAAAAAGTCAGATTGGTTCTCAATTTATTTGATATTTCATTCTAAACATAGCTACGATTGATAAACATAACATTTTAATGTTAATGTCATAACTGAGTGAACCCCAAGACATCACCTACTACGCAGCACAAAGACATCACCCCTACTACACCCAGTACCATAAATTTTATTCAGTTTCTGTCTACTCTTAATGATAATGACTGAATCAGCCACTACATTTTTAAAAAGTAAATTTTCTTCAAGTTTTTTCCTTACAAGTCTTATAAATATACATCTTAAATTGACACTCTAAAATGTCATTTTTTTTCACTTACCTTCTTGAATAAAATTAGTAGGAGAAAGTCTTTTCCTAAAGATTAAGGATCAATATTTTCTGGTTATTTCCTATAATACACATTTGTCCATCTACAACATTGTTTTCTCTTGGTTTTCAGACAATTTAATGCCAATTCTAGACTTAAGAATTTTAGGAGTTAAGTCTTAAATTTGTATCTTCCATTTCTATGTCATTCACAAATTCGATCATTCCTTCCAAAAAAATTTATGTATAAAAACAAGGCAATAATATTTAGAATACTTAGAATATTTAGAGCAACGATGAAAATTGAATAATTTTGTTTAATGTAAAAAGCCACTTTGTGGTTTTCTAATCATGTCCTCATCCTTTTGTATATGATGCTACAGAGAAACCAGGAGGTTATTGAAAACCACCAATGATATAGGGTGAAGATATTTTTATTGCTAATAGATATTGTGACTGCCACATGGCAAACTACTATAGCAAGAGTCAAGTAAACAAATATTTTCAGCCTAGTTCTGTCACTGGTAGCTTTTAATGTATAATACTTGAAGGTAAGACTATATTTCCATAGGAAACCATAAGTACAAGACTTGATTCCAGGCAACTCTCACTTCCAATATAATTCTATCTTCTGCTTAGAGAACTTTGATACTACTTTTGTGATTCTTCAAGGACGTATATTTCTACTTAAGTGTGGTATCACTTCACTTTCTTCTCTGGATGAAAGAGCAGCAGAATAATTAAGTCCATGTGAGAGGCCAAACCTACTCCATCTTGGGGCCTGACTCCATCTTAAAAAAAAATAAAAGCCTGAGAAGTTGACCTGCAGCTGAACCCAAGCTGTACCTAAGTACCAGAAAGGACCCCACAGCTTGTCCTTGGCCCATGCCCCAGAGTTATTCCCTAGCTTCTTCCTAGCAACAGTTAATCAAGATTATTCTGATTGTTACAGACTATTTGTGATTGTTCATGGTCTTGCTTCAGAACACTTATCTACTTGTCACCTTGGCTTACAATAGTCATTCAATTAGATGCTTGCAGGGATGGACACCCCTCAGTTGCCCCCATTTTCTATAAAACCTTGTCCCAGTGAGAGTTTGGGGATTCTTCACCAAACCATCCTGCCACATCAGAGTCCACAGTGAGTAAACCCAAGCTGGAGCTTGTAAATTAAGACCCTAATGTGATTACATCAGAGTTGGCTCATGGTTGGTCTCTTGGAGCTCACAAACAAGGCACAACATGTGAGCCCAGAAGCCTTGACCACTGTCAAATTGCTTAGTTTCTTTCTTTGTGTTAGTGTCTTCATCAATAAAGCTGGAATGCAGCATCAATAGAATTGTATTAATGTTTATAAGTTAATCAAAGTAAATTGCTTAGACACAGCAAATTATCTAAGTGTGGTTTGAGCATATAAGATTTTTAGGACAACCAAGGGAAAGTCTGTCACAATTCAGAAGAAACTCCTTTCTGAAAGCATTAGTTTATCCTTTTGGGAATTCCATACATGTATGATGTTTTGATAAAACTTGTCTCCTATTCTTTCTCCTACAAAAAAGAAAGAAAGAAAGAAAGAAAGAAAGAAAGAAAGAAAGAAAGAAAGAAAGAAAGAAAGAAAGAAAGAAAGAAAGAAAGGAGGAAGGAAGAAAGACCCCTGCCAAATGCTCTCTACCACTTCTCCTCCTGACTTCATGTTCTATCTCTCTCTCTCCCCTCTCCCTCTCTTTTTCATCCCATGCTTTCAATACCCTCTGAATGTACTTAGTGCAGCCAGCAACTGCATGGGTATGGGACCCTCTGAGAGGTCATGAACAACCTCTCAGGGCCCGCATCCCTGAAAAAAACCAAACCAGACCAAACCTGACATTACCTATCTGAGCAGCTGTCAGTTACCAGAAGAGCCTTAGATAGGAGTGGAACTTTGTGAGTTCTTCCCCCATCTATGCTTGCAATTTCTGTGGCTTTGTCTTCTGCGGGCCTTCTGCATGCAGTCACAACTGTGCAGAATTGTGTGTACCTTAGTATTGTCAGGACCAGTGAATACTGTTTCTCTGGAGATATCAAGTTCTTCTGGCCTTTTAGAATCTTCTGTCCCCTCTTCTGTGTTGACTCCTGAAGAAGCAGCTGTAATATAGATGTCCTACTTGGAGCTAAGCACTCCGTAGCTTCCGTTATGGCATTTTTCACCAAGTGAACTGATCTATGCTATACTTCTTCCTCCCTCTGTGTTTCACTACTTTTGAAAAAAAGTATTGACTATAATCACTCTCCGAGTTTTCCTTTTCTGATTAGAATACTATTTTTTTCTGATCTGTTTTTATGAGCAAATTCAATCACACTCTCTGTTTCTATCCACCTCTCTCTTGTCAGCTCTAGTATAGATTATGTCTGTATATGTAGTATTTGGCAATATTCTTTTTATTTCCTTCATCTAAAAAAAAAATGTTCCTTGTAACTAGATCAGCAAATAAACAATAGCTACTGTCTTAATAGGCCATATGATCTACTATGGTAATGGTAGGCTTAGTGCTAATAAAATGCAATCCAATTGGGTGGCTTTAAAAAAAAGTCTGATTTTGTTAGAAAGTTATTTATGTTTACAAAGAAAAAAGAGACAATCCATTCATACATGCTGTGAGGAATCGCTCTGGCAGCTCACCTCCGGGTTGTTATATTTTGTAGTGATTGAATTCAATCATGAAATTGCAAAGCAATTCAAGTTCTCCTAAAATGGAAATTGCTATGTCATTGCCAACAAATACCTCTAATGGAAGATGCTCAAAATAATTGACCATTTTCAAGGTACTTTTCATTTTCCATGTAATATATGAATATAAAGTAGGATACTGTACTAATTAAAATCTTTTTATTTTGGTCTTAAAATATTCAATGCCAGGTGTAAGAAAATATTTTCATACTAAGAAACATCAGGTCTTCTGATGCTCAGGGTGGTCTGTGCATGCCTTGGAATCTTTCAACATTCCTGATGGTTTAATAGTGTTCCCTTCATGGGTTATGTGTACATCATCAGCTTAGAATTAATTATTCACATATGCTTCGTGTGCACTTCAAAATAGTTCCTGGTGGGTGGATGGATGAAAGGTTGCAAAGACAGGAAGAGTCAAAGGGTTGCCAGGTCATCACCTTCTTGACATTAAATTAAAAAAAAAAAAATTAACATTGTCAAACACTTTAAAGAGATGCTTACAAGGCCTGGCCCAGGTTTGAACTCTGCCCGTGGATGTCAGATGCTAGAACAGTAAGAAGAAATAAGTAATTTATGGCAGGTACTCTCCCGTCCCTCATCCACTGTACTGTGTGCAGACTTACGCTAATTCCATAAACCCTGGTACTATTTACTAACTGATCTTCAGGTCAATATTTGTGAGCAAGATGAGAAGAACTGAGGCATGGAAAACCAACTATCTGGGTGTGCACCATGTGTCTGTGCAAGTCTTTGAACTAAAAATGAAAGGAGAAAATGAGTTACCTTGTTGGCAGAAAAAAATACCTTTATATATTATTCTTCAAATATCTTTCCCTCAGACTGTGTGTCAAACTGGGACACAAATCAAAGAATTGTGTAACCCCTTCATTCTAGGGGCTCTGGGGATATTTTCCAATGATGAGGTACCTTCCATATAGTGCAACATTGAGATAAGGCCTTGATGAAACTTTTGGGAATTCCTTTAATACTTGCCACTTGTCCAAGATTCTCCCTATTTAATAATAGGGAACATATTAGAAAATATTCAAGATTATCATGACATTAATTATCTACTAACTAGTTTATCAGATTAATTTAACAAAAGGTACACATTAGGAATAAAAGCTCAGGGGATGTTTCTGTAGAAAGAAAAAGAAAAGGAGATCCAGGATTTGGCTATACAAACTATTTCCTACTCAGATATAATCTTTAAGTTACATTACTAATAGAAAATATAGATGGTTTTTGGTACAGGATCTCATGAGTCCCATTGGCTCTTGAAATCATTAGGAATTTGGCCTTGAAGTCCTCGTCCTCTAGTTTCAGCCTTCCAAATTATGGGATTATAGACATATGCTAAGCCTCAGTAGACACATTTTTAAATAAACATCATGTTGAATTTTGAAGGGTATCTGTACTGGCTAGTTTTGTGTGTCAACTTGACAGAAGCTGAAGTTATAACAGAGAAAGGAGTTTCAGTTGAGAAAATGCCTCCATGAGATCCAGCTGTAAGGCATTTTCTCAATTAGTGATCAAGGGGGGAGGGCCCCTTGTGAGTGGTATCAGTCTCTCTCCTCTCTCCTCTCTCCTCTCTCCCCTCTCCCCTCTCCCCTCTCCCCTCTCCCCTCTCCCCTCTCCCTCTCCCTCTCCCTCTCCCTCTCCCTCTCTCTCTCTCTCTCTCTCTCTCTCTCTCTCTCTCTCTCTCTCTCTCTCTTTCACTGATCAATCCTTCTAATATATCAAAGTTTGTGCTATAGGAGTAGCAGGTCAATGGTCTGGTAATTTCTAAGTAAGAAGGGAAATAGAAGCCAGCAAGATGGATCCACTAGTATGAGTGGAATGTTTGCCTTTAAATCGAACAACCTAAATGCATTTCCCCAAACACCCATATAGAAATGGGAGAATTGACTCCCAAAAATAGTCATTAGACCTCTATCTGTGCACGCTGATATATGTGCTTTTCACTACCACTACGACATATATTCATACACTAAATAAATTTAAAGTAAAATTATTAAAAAGGAGGCTACGGCTTCCTAGGGAAGAGGCCTCTTCCATGTGAGTGGAGCCTGCATCCAGAAACCACTTCAACAGCAGCCTTCTCTAGTGGATGATTTGGTTGTTGCTTTAGAATCACTATGCACAAGCTAGTGCCATTAAAGTCATGACACTGGGGATGAAGAGATGGTTCCACAGGCAAAAGCATCGGCTGCTCTTCCAAAGGAGCAGAGTTCAGCGTCCAGCACCCACATGGCAGTTCACAAGTGTCTGTAACTCAAATGCCAGTGGGTCCAACTCTGTCCCAGACACACATGCAGGCCAAACACCAAATGCACATAAAAATTTAAAAATGAATAAATAAACTAGTTTTTAAAAGGTGAGGACACGCATGCTTCTTTCTATAGAACAATCCTTGGTAGTTATATTCAGGAGGACAGAGACTTTAGGTAGGTCAAATTTGCATAATTATGACCAGCTATAATGGGCTTCTACAGTGTTTTAGGAAAAGTTGTTGGAAAGATACCTATTTTAAAACTCGTCTTATTGTTCCACAGTGATTTAAATTCCAGTTTCTAGCCTAATTGTGCCATAACCTGCAGGCACTGTTGACTCAAATGCAGGATAACTTTGGTCCTCAGAGACATAAATCTAAGGAATAAAAAGAGACAGCCAGAGAGCTCAACAGTGTCTGGGTTCAGGAATCTGTTTTCTGATCACCATTAAATCTATTAGAAAACTCATGAATTAAAATACTATTTGCATTCATGGTATCTCAAATGCAGCACTTGGGTCAGTTCCTTTGCAAGGTGCCTGAGTTTTTCTAGTTTGCAAAGGCCTGGGGATGCACGTGAGTGCAGAGCTCATTTGGGTCCACTGTTTTTGTTCCAAACAAAGCAGCACCTCCATACACATCCACCTGTCTTTCCTAGCCCCAGTAGCCTTAGCCCCTCTGCACCTGTCTTACTCATATTTCTCATTGGCAGGACATCCTTTGCTTGCTGAAAACTTCCACACTGTACTTTGGCCCATTTTGCCTGGTGATCGCACAAGGCACCTCTTATCTCTTAAGATGATGGAGTCTACCATTATTATCTCTCAAAACAGCTGATGACTTCAAATTGACTAAACTCCGATCATTGGTGATAAAAAGCCAAGGATTTATTTTCAGGTGCCACATGGCCTTGAATAAGTTATTTCAACTTTGAATGTTCCAGATTGCTTCTTCTAAAACAAAAGGCACAGTGGGTATTTCACTGAATTTATGTTAGTATTGAAATGAGATGACATGTTGCCAGGCTTATGTGATAGTTTCATTAACAGTGATGACTTTATTACTTAAGAAACAAACATCAACAACCAACAAAACCCAAACAAACAAACCCAAAACAGCATTTCATTTAAAATACTTGGATGATCAGGTATTAGGCAGATGGACACACCTGTCTGTTTCGTTTCTAACTAGCAACTTGACTCTGAGCTACTTAGGCGAAGCCCAGCAGCATGGCCTTACCACTTAGTTTTTTTTATCTGAAAAGGTGAGGTCACTAATTCTACTCTTGAAGAATGTTGTGAAAATAAAATGATAGAATTGGCTAGCAAACTTCCTAGGACCCACTGGGAATCCTCAGCAGCAAGACATACTTTAATTAGTTTTGTGTCTTACCTGAATTTCATTGGATGAGAGAGTACCACAGAGCAAATGTGTTAGACAACAGAATTTAACTTTCTCGAGAGTCTGCAGGCTGAGGATCTAAACTCAAGAAGCAATGAGTCTCTGTGCTTTTCTTGCATCTATATGAAGAATTCCCTTTGTGAGCAGGTCTCGGTTGTCTTTTACTGTCCTCATTAATCCCAGCACTCGGGAGGCAGAGGCAGGCAGATTTCTGAGTTCGAGGCCAGCCTGGTCTACAGAGTGAGTTCCAGGACAGCCAGGGCTACACAGAGAAACCCTGTCTCAAAAAAATAAAAAATAAAAAATAAAAAAATAAATAAAAATAAAAAAAAATAAAAAATAAAAAAAAAAACATACAAGACTTGGGGAGTTTATGATGAAATCACATGGTTTTCTAGATAGTTTCAGAGACTGAAAAGTTTAAATAATAGGATACTAGCTCTGATGAGGGCCCTTTTACTGTATCACGGCGAGGGCATTATGGAGGAAGCCCATGAAAAGAGCAGGCCGTGTGGTGAGCATAGATCCAGAGCAGGAGAACGAAGCGGCCAAGAGAACCTTCCATTAGCCCCGCCTTTTAAAATTCCCACCATTTTTTCATAGCAGTGCTAGGGAGAAGATGTTTCAGCACATGAAAACTCTGAAGGTAGCCTCATCTAAGCCATAGCAAAACACTGCGCCTTCAGCAAATGAATCTGGGTGACATGGTTCATTCCATACAAGTAAGGATCAGATACAAGTCAGATAGCAATAGATGGAAGGGAGAGTAGGCACCAGGAAATGAGTATTGTTTACTTCTCAGACATTGACAGTCCACAGATGGCAAGAGGTTGCCGTTATTTTTTGTCACTGTGATTTCTCTCAGGATCAAAAGAGAGACTGTGGAAAATGAAAGAGTCACCTTGAAGCATCAAAGTTTGGGTCTAAATCAGGTCCCTGTCTTTCCTTCAGTGTAAAATCTGGCTATGAATTGTTTTCACTCTATGAGGCTCAGTCTCCACGTGTGTGACAAATGGTCGGGGATACTTTATTTGGGGGATTGTTGTAAAAAGATCTCATCTATCTCCTGGTGCACACCAGGAATTTAATCAGCTTTAGATACTGTGTTAGACTCTTCCAGAATGGCATTTGAGTCAAGGGTTCCCCTGCAGGATCCTGCTGTGCTCCTAGGAGAGTCACCACTCAGGAACCAGAGTTGATTGCATTCAATGCTGCTGCTTCTTAAACCTAGCATACGCTGGCAATTGTTGGTAATTGTAAGATCTTTTATGGAACCTGTCAGGTGCCTCAAAATAGAAACAGCCCTTTGGAAGGTCAATTTCATAAAGAAATACTAGTCAGTTGGGAAAACAAGGGAGCCCACAGGCAGACACGCTGAGCATGGTTCCTTTTGAATATCACATGAGATAATCACCCGTTATACTACTTAATTCAATCACACTGACCTCCAGCCTTAGGCCTTTTGTCTCAGCTGTAGCATCTGCAAGTCTGTGACAGCAGGAGAAAGAAACTGTCCCTAGTGGGTAGTACAGTCAGACTTGCTGCATGGTGCATAGGTGGGAGGTTAATGCATTGGTTTGTTCCTCACTACTGTAAAGGTCACTGGATCTCTGCAAGGTCAGCCTGTGATTGAAAAGAGTGTTTGGGAAATTCGATTAAACTCTCTTCCACTTTGGCTTATGCCATATTTCTTAGAACAATGAAAGGAGCACGGTGGTTCTAAAGAAGACACTTTAGGTCAACTGACATTCTGTACATCACAGTTTGAAAAGTTCTTCTCTAGGGAAAATGTTTAAGTTCACAGGACTCCAGAACAACGGGAACAGCGTCATCAGCAACAGGTCATTCATTATTTATCCAGTCACCAAATCACTGTGACTCCAGGGTAAATATTAGACCCAAGGATATTCAGATATATTAGGCTAATTATATTTTTAAGGAGCCCACAAGGGAGACATCAAACATAAAAAAGTTATTATGTCATGCTCACTGGTTTTCAACCTTCCCAATACTGTGACCCTTTAATCATGTTGTGATGACCCTCAACCATAAAAGTATTTAGTTGCTGTTTCATAACTAATTTTTCTTACTTCTATTGCCGTGAATTGTAATGTAAATATCTGACATGCAGAATATCTGATATCCAACTCCCAAAGAGCTCGTGACCCACAGTTTGCGAACTGCTGTGTAGTATACATGACAGATAGGACCTCATGTGGGGCTGTCTGGATAGGTTTCATAGAGGAGGCAGGAATGCTTGGACTGGATCTTTGAAAACCTATGCATTTTAACAGAAGTACAAAAGGAAGAGGATTGTGGGTTGAAGAAATTCTACTTACATGATACAAAAGAGGCATGTAAGTGACTTTATGAAGTTAACATCTTTCTACGTGACGTCATGCCCTCGTGCTATGTCTGAAGAATGGCATTTCTTTGTATCAGCATATCTAAGAACACAACACACATCAGGCCACTGATCCACAGCTACCTTGTGAAGTAACTTTTCCTACTTCCTTTCCACTCTATTTCCATCTACTGGAGTTTCTCTTTAAATCCCAGTCTACAGTCAGTGTGTCAATAAATACATGATGTTAACCTACTACTTACTTAGAGTTTTATCCTTTTCTTTATTTTTAAGAATGTTATATATTTATAAGATAAAATATGATATCTCTTCTTTGTTTCTCCCCTCAAACATCCTCAAACTCACCACTAACATGGTCCCTCCCAACTTCATATTGCTTTTCTTTTATAACCTACAAACCCCAGCTATTGTCTACCCATATGTGCATAAATATGATTCTATTTAATGAAGCATGAGAAACTTACCTGTGGACCCATCCTCAAGAAATAATGATTCTCTATTCCACAAACAAATATCCAGCACCAATAGATCCTTGGTAAGGGGTTGGGCCTGGATATGCTCTACATAGTCTATGCTAGAGTTTTGCCTGGCTTTATCTGTATTGGTCTTATAAAGACAACCACATTTACTATTGAGTTCAGGACTGCATTAGCCATGTCATGGCTAGAAGACACTTTTCATAGTGCTTCTCTGCTTTTTCTGCCTCTCACATCCTTTCTGTCCTATTCATCAGTAGTGTTCACTGAGCTTCATGGTAGTGGAATAAGGGTGATAAAGATTTTTTTAATTTCTTTATTTTGGTAATTTGGCTACATTTATGTCTCTGTGAACTCCTGGAACAGGAGTTGAGAGCTGCCATGTGGATGCTGGGAATTGAACCCAGGTCCTCTGGTAGAACAATCACTGCTCTTAACCTCTGAGCCATCTCTCCAGCCCTAAGAAAGATGTTTTATATAGACCCAAATACTCAGCCTCTTATTCTCAACACTTTAGCCAGTCATGTGGTTCTCCATTGCCTACTGTCCTTTGTAAAAAGAAGCTTCTCTAGCCAAAGAGTGTCCCAAATCTATGGGAATAAGCATAAATGTTCTGAAGGCAATTTGATAACAAGGTAATTTATAAAAATAACAATAACAGGTTTTACCCTAGGGTCTATGATCTCCAAAGATTTGGGATTTCAACCAAGATTACAATGCAAGGCATGAAATTCTGCTCTGCAGAGCAGTTCTCAAATCTAATAAGAAAGAAACTTCTTTCTCTTTAACAGTCATGCAAGTAGCAGTATGCATGTCTTGCCTGGTCAGTATTGCAGTATGCAGGGTTCAGTGTTAGGTAAGACCATTGATGTCTTTTCTTCCTCAGCTCCCTAAGTAACACACCCATGCTATTGTGAAAGTTTGCCAACAGGAAGGACATTTTTTTTATCATTTTAAGATTGGTTTCTCTATCCTGTAGCCTGAAGCTTGCCAAGTTTATCACGATGGCTAATAAAAAACAATAGGACAATACTGTGTTGTTTTAGAGACCCGGGAGCCTCCCTGTCAATGATTCATATGGAGGTATCCCATGCCTTGCACTGGGAGTTTCATTTAGCAACCCATGTCTTCTGGGAGAGACATTGTCCACACATATGAGATAAATCTATTCAATTATTTTTCAAGTTGTATTTTGAAATGACCTTACTGAAGTTTTCATAAGCCTATTTCAGAGACCTTGAGTGTTGCTTAACACACCCATGCCCCTCCTCTTTCCCATTCCGTTATCACCAGCCCCTCTTAACTCCTTAGACTCAGTATTCCACAATCATCCTTCATTTTAATGTGTTCTACTACCCCTCCAGTAATTATTTCACTGGTAGTGACTAGTAGGCTTCCATGTGGTTTTTTCCTACTATCTTGCATTGGGCTAGCTTTTCCTTTATGCCCTGATTTTTTCCCCATATCCCCACATCTTCCCTGTTTAAACCTTCTGTCCCCAGCATCTCACATCACTACTTTTATCATAGTTATAACCTACTTTCCCCTCTCAACTAGCAAGCCTTTGTCAAAGGCCTGTTTCTAGCTCCCTGGCTTCCATCCATGATCAAAATTAAATACACAAAAGAAACTATTTAAAGCTGGAATTTACATATTAGGGAGAATAAAGGGCATTTGTCTTTCTTTCTGAATTACCTAATAGTATCCCCTTTTCCAGTTCTATCCATTCAATTACAATTACAAATTATCATTTTTATTATAGCTGAGAAATAGTCCATTGTGTATATGTACAACATTTTTATATCCATTCATCTTTTTATGGACAACTAGGTTGATTCTTTATTCTAGATGTTTTAAATAGAATCTAAATGAACATTGATATGCAGTGTCTCTGTCTTTTGTAGTAGGATATAAAGTCCATAGGATATATGTTTAGGGGTCATGTACCTGTATCATAGGGTAGTTCATTGCATTATTAATATTAAACTTTTTAGAGTTACTCATTTCGTTATATGTTTTTCAGTGTCATGTATGCCTGTGTGTGTGTTATGCACCAAATGAATGTCTTGTGCCCACAGAGATTATAAGAGGACATCTGATCCTGGAGAACTGGAGTCAAAGATGGCTGTGAATCTCTAAGTGGGTGATGGACAATTAACTCTAACTCCGGTTCCCTGCAAGAGCAATAAATGTTTTATAACTGAGAAGCTATCTCTCTCCATCTCCTTATATGATAGATTTTTTTCTAGATTATTTTAAAAGAATATCCAAATTAATTTCCAAAATGTATGCACTTGTGTTCCCATTTCCAGGGCTAGAAAGTGGGTTATGTAGTAAGCACATTTGTTGTTCTGGTGGAGGGCCCAGTTTTGATTCCCAAGACCTACATGGTGTGTTATAGCTGTCCATAACTCCTGTTTCTAGGGATACTATAAAGACATGCAAGCACCAGACATGCACATGGTGTACCGTAAATAAATCATTAAAAGAAAAAAGAGTCCCTGTTTTGCCATATCATACCAGAATTTGTTGTCTTTTGTATTACTGAGATGGTCATTCAGGTTGGGGTGAGATAGGGTCTTAAAGTAGTTTCATTTTACATTTCACTGATGTCTAAGGATGCTAAGCACTATTTTAATTGTTTTATAGCTATTTGAGTTCTTCTTTTAAGACTTTTCTGTTCCATTCCATTGCCTATATTTTAGAGCAATTTATGTTCTTAATGTTTATGTGGTGTTATTTATTTATTTGCATATTCCTGACACTTATCCTCTGTCAGATTAATGATTAGTAGACTTTTTCTCACATCCTGTGGGCTGTCTCTTGATTCACTTCTCAGTTTCCTTTCCTATGTAGGTTTTTAGTTACATGAGATGCCATTGTTGGTCTGTGGTCTTATTTCATGTACTACCAGAGACTCATTTAGAATGTACTTCACTATGCCTACAAGTTGACATTTGATAAATGAATAAAAAGATGGTGTTCCCACTAACATCTGAAATAAGGCAAAGGTGTCTACTTTCTCTACTCCTATTCAACATAGTGCTTGAAATCTTAGCTAGAGCATTAAAACAGAGAAGAAAATAAAAATAAATGGTACAAATAGGAAAAGAAGAAATCAAGGTATCCCTATTTGCAGATGATATGTTCTTTAATATAAAAGACTCTAGTTTTTAAAAAAAAAGCCCCTTTGTGGATAATAAATAATTCCAGCAAGTGCCAGAATAAAATATTAAAGACACAAAAACCCTTCCTATAAACCAATGACAGACTGAAAAATACATCAGGCAAATAATCTCATTCATGGTAGTCACAAAAAGTAAATTGCCTGGAAATAATGTTTTTTTTTTATTGTTTCATCTTATATTTTATTTATTTTTTATTTTTATTAATCATTTTATTCATTTACATTTCAAATGATATCCCCCTTCCTGGTAACCCCTCCACAAACCCCCATCCATTTCTCCTTTCCCTCCTTCTCTTTGCCTTTATGATGGTGTTCCTCCACCCACTCACCCACTCCTGCCTCACCACTCTAGCATCCCCCTACACTGGGGCATCAAGCCTCCACAGGACCAAGGGCCTTCCCTCCCATTGATGTCAGATAAGGCCATCCTCTGCTACATATGTATCTGGAGCCATGGATCCCTCCATGTGTACTCTTCTGTTGATTTAGTCTCTGGGAGCTCTGAGTAGTCCAATTACTTGATACTGTTCTTCCTATGGAGTTGCAGTACACTTCAGCTCCTTCTGTCCTTCCCTAGCTCTTCCATTAGGGACCCCAATGGCTCAGTCCGATGGTTGGCTGTGAGGATCTGCATCTGTATTAACCAGGTGCTGGCAGAACCTCTCAGGTAACATCCATACTAGGCTCCTGTCAGCAAGTCATACCACCCTGAATGTGCCCTAGCTTGTCTGGTTTTTTTTTTTCTGTCTCATGTCATTTGTTTTAACAAGCACACATTAGTTCTTTTGCCATTATTGGCTTCCTGCAAAGTCTTGAGAGCAAGAGTTAGGAGATGGTTGGATTCAGTTTTTCCTCACCCTCTCCTCACCATTGAGAGTCCTACCTCTAGTGCCTTCAGTTAACAGTTGGAGCTTGAGTGCCACAGATGGTACATCTCCATAGCAACAGCTGCATATCTGTACATTTCTAATTGACCTGTACCTTGAGTTGTAGGACCCGCAGGCATGGCATGGAAGGAACTGTACAGTCCCTGTTCTGTTTAGCCTCACTCTCTTATGTCTGCAATCTGTAGCCAGTGACTAGGCTTTCCTGCTGAATGCTTGTGAGGAGCAGATGATCTTTAACAAAAAATATTCACTAACGGATCCACCACATTCTTTACTGTAAAGATATTGGACTAAGGAGTGCTATCCTTTGAGGCACAATTCCTTCGGACTTGTGTTTATATGGGCATAGGTTAAATATACACACAGTATTCGATGTTGCTTGAGGACAGAACATTTCCTCTTGACAAATCTTTGGGATATATCGCATTATACAAAGCCAAACAGACTTTGCAAGTTCTGAAAACTGATATATTAAAAATGAAGATATATTGCATTATTGTATTCCAAAATTGCATTAAAGTTTATATCAGTTCCCAGTCATATTAGAACAAAACTTTTTTTACATAAAGAATATTTGATAAATTACACTGTATATATAGTCACAGAGTAAGATATACTAGTACAATAGCACTCATCTAAACTGTATTCACCGCACAACACACAATAGATTATCAAGTTATAAGTACCTCCAGGCCCCAGTCCTTCTGGCAAGCTGCAGAAGGCTGATGTTTGGCTAGACCAGCTGATTTCTCTTGCTTTGCCTTCCTCAGTACCTGGTTATTACATTTCATTTGTAGAGACTGGAACAACAAACAAAACAAATGAATAAACTAATTTAAAAAAAACACATCATTTGAATGGAATCCTCAGAAAGTACAGCAGAATCCTGTGTGGTATGTATATGATATATGAAATGGTGGTATGTTTATACAATTCTACACTTAAAACTAGTGCTTAAGATACAAACAAAGTTCAGTTGATGAGTTTTATACATTCCAAGTTCTTCTGCAAGAATGCTAGAATTATAAACGTTACACTGATCAATGGCTGTTTAAGGGAAATCACGCCTTAGTTTAATACTGTGAAACCTGAGGAATGGAGACAGCTTCTGTCAGTGTGAGGATCCTTCCTGAAGGGACAAGTCACTGAAATGTACGAAGTGTTTTGCCCTGTTTTTCTGCGTTGCTCATTCTGGGTCTCAGGGAGCAACAATTATGCTCAAGTGTCTCTCTGGTTTCCCTCTGCAGACAGCGTGGAGGATGAACTGGAGATGGCCACTGTCAGGCATCGGCCTGAAGCCCTGGAGCTGCTGGAGGCTCAGAGCAAATTCACCAAGAAAGAGCTTCAGATTCTTTACAGAGGATTTAAAAATGTAAGGATGTGCTTTCTTTTTAACCTCACCATTACCCAGTTTTCAGAGCAACACTAAAAATGCATAGGGAAGGGGGGAAGGGGCCACACCATCCTGTGAGAGTCCACAGCCTATGCACCCCTTTTCTCATCCCTCTTAGATCTGAATACAGCCAATACCCACTGCGACTTCGATTGACTTTGACAAGCCAATGCTGAGAGAGTTGAATTAGACAAGGATGGGTCCTGAAAGTGTTTACTTAACTAAATTCTTTTTTTGAAATTTATTTTCTTCCTTGGATATAAGAATTCCAAAAAGCGCTTTATGATTATAAAATATTATTTGGGGCCACAGACACCCAAACACACTGAGGATGCCTGTAAATGGCAGGGGCAGAGTTCAGCACCAGGCTGTCTGGTTTCAGAGTCCATGTGAGAAACAACTAGAAAAGAAACCACAGGGCAGGGTCAAAGAGCCACCTGGTATCCAAACAAGGTCCATGGCCTTTCCCTGGTCAAAGGAAACATCGGGAAATTACATCCAATGAAAGAATAACCACAGGACCAGAATGAACTTGGAGGAATAAGTGTGAGAAAGGGACCTGGTTTTCCTTTATTTCACGTCTCTCCTCACCACCACCCCCCCACTTCGTGTGGATGTGGGGGGGAGTATGCATTTGTGCATCCGTGTGCCACAGAGGTCAAGCTTCTGTTTCTTTTCTTAGGTGTCACCCACCTTGTTTTCTGAGACATGAACTTGTTTAGAGCTTACTAAGTCAGCTAGGCTCCTGTTCAGAAAGGTCAGATGTCCTACTGGAGTCACTTCCCGCCATGTTGGGATTACAGACATGGTTCACAACACTACCATTTTTCCACATAGATTCTGGGGATAAAACTTAGGTTCTCAAACTTTTAAAACAAGCAATTTATTGACAACTGTCTTCCCAGACCACCAAGCCACCTCTCTCTCCCTCTTTCTCTCTCTCTCTCTCTCTCTTTCTCTCTCTCTCTCTCTCTCTCTCTCTCTCTCTCTCTCTCTCTCTTTCTCTCTCTCTCTCTCCCCTCCATTCCCTCCCCACCCCACCCCTTTGTGCACACACACACACACACACACACGTGTGTGTGTGTGTGTGTGTGTGTGTGTGTGTGTGTATGTGCGTGATGATGAGTCTGTGGCCCCATCTTTCAATAAAGCATTTCTTGTATACACTGCTCCTTTGGAAAGAAAAGATATGGAATTGTGGGTGGAATTTGATAAGCAAGGTAAATAGCCTTTACAAATAGACCATTATTTGTTATTTATAAGTCCTGTTTGGGGCAGCCTCAATATATGTCTCTATTGAAAGACCAGTACTTTAGAAAATTAGGCCTCCTCAGTCTTCAGTGTTTTGAACTGAAATCGGGATTCATCACATGAATGATTGCCAATTTTTCTTTGATTATTTCTTCGTCTGTGGTAGTGGCCTGTACTCGCATTGATGAATAATGCACTCACTTTGATGAATAATGCTCTCAGTGTTAAAGGGAAAAACTACACAGTGTTTATCTTATAGGTTGAAGCCTGTTAATTATTTCCATTTCTGCTACTAAGAAAATTACTGTGTTTTATTACTTGAAGAAGACAATACTGTCAGTCAATCCAAACCTCAGGGACCCATGGGTTGTCACAGAGCATGGTTGTCTGTTATCCTGATGTGTATGTGACCTCCTTTCCAGATGTATCATCATCAAGGGAAGTGATAGCACGAGTCCCTAAAAGGATCAGGCTAAAGATCAGTGTCTCAAAGCCAGAGAAATCATGGTCTTCCTTTAAAGAGCTAATGGTTTGAGCAGAGTGTCCAAGCTTACTGTTGTAAATCCATTTAAACCTAGCTTATGTGAAATCATTGTGTGTGCATCTATTGCACATCAGCCCACTATTGTGATCGTGTATATACCTACACCAAAGGAGGTAGCTATAGGCATTTGGTTTTGTTTCTTTCTATTATTTTATTTTCAGGTTTTCTACTTGGGATATAAAGTAGTAAGTTTCATTATAAAATTTCCACACATACTTTCTTATTGGTCCTCTTTCTCTTCTCCCTTCATTCAACCCTCTGCCTCTCTCATGCTGGACTCCTTCCTGCCCAAACAAGATCTCCTTCTCCTTTCATCTCATGTGTATTCTATTGTAGTATCTGCTTTCTTAACCCCCTTTCAATAATCATTAAAGACCCCTCATGTTCGCCATTCCAGTTGCCTGGCTTCCACTCCTCAACACACACTCTTACACATACACTCACACTCATATACTACACACACACACACACACACACACACACACCATATATATATACATATATATACATATATATTCAGTTATATATATATGGGGTGTGTGTGTGTGTGTGTGTGTGTGTGTGTGTGTGTGTGTGTGTGTGTGTTAAAATATAGCATCTGCATACAAGAAAAAAAGTACCTATCTGGGCTTGAAATATTTTCGTTAAGATAATAATTTCCAATTCTAACCATTTTGCTCTAAATGCTATTTTACTTTTTTATGTCTACAAAATTCTATTGTGTACACATTCACTCTCCTTATCCATTTACCTGTTGATGGGCAGCTGCTTCCATTCTCTGAGTATTATGAATAGTATATAGTAAACATCGGTATTGATATACCTCTAGGTTGACTTGGAGTCCCTTAGATATATATACTCAGGAATGTGTCTGCTTAGGCCATATGGTAGCTTTTTAAGTGATTTTTTTTTTCTGAAACCTCAACACATCATGATTTTTAAAGGGTTTGAAGAAGTTTATGTCTGAATCAACAATGAGCAAGATTTCTTTTTCCTCACAATCTTACCTGCATTTGTGAACGGTATGATATAGACTATCAAAGTTATAATCTTTACTTCACTTTTGGCTAAGGAGCAGAAAACATTTCATACATTTGTTGTTTGTGGTTATTCCATGAGCTGCCTATTTCGTTCATTGGAGCATTGATGGTTGAAAAGATTTGAAGTTTCCTTTAGTGAAATTTTTTATAGTTTTTACATACTGTAGATTTAGGTCTTCTCTGAAGTATAACTGCTACATAGTTTGTCTTAATCTGTGATTTGCCCTCTTTACTCTGCTGATGGTTTACCTTGCTGGATAGAAACTTTTATTTAATATAATTCTCTCTCTCTCTCTCTCTCTCTCTCTCTCTCTCTCTCTCTCTCTCTCTCTCTGTGTGTGTGTGTGTGTGTGATTTTTATCATTTATGTGATATGTCATAAGTGTACTGGACCATTAGGTAGTTCTTCAGTAACAAGGTCCTGGGGAGGAGGGCCCAGGGCATCAGAAATAAAGAAGACAGACCAGGTGGGTCCAGGAGGTTTGTATAAGCTATGTCTTATGTCAAGCAAGTTTATTAAGGGGCTGTGTCAGCAGGCAACTATCATACAATAGAACAAAGTCATCTGAAAGTTAATCAGTGCTCCACAAGGAGAACAGGGAATACCTCAGTGGCTTCATACAAGTTCACGTCAGCCTTGGGACTGATAACCAGGATCCAAAGCTGCAGCTACCCTAAGGCTTTGTCCCCAGGCCATTACTGGCTCCATCAAGCACTTTCCTTGTTTTGTAGGAGGAGCTCTGTTTCTTCTCTGTAAATCAGGACCTTGGGGAAAATCTTCCAAGGCCCTGGCCCCAGGCTAGTACTTAGCTCTGCCAAGCAAGTTCCTAGTTTAGAAAAGAAGCTGTGTTCTTTCTTAATACAACAGGACCTCAAAAAAGCCTTATATCACCCTTGCTTCCAAAAGGAAGGTTTTATTGGGCACACAGTATGTGGTATTTCATCCTCTGATCTCTTGCTACATTGTTCACGGCTACATTGTTCAGTGAATTAGAACGTTGGATTAGAAAACGCAATACAGCCAAGCTGCTCACTTCATATCAAGCATGAAGCAGTGAGAACTAAGCAGGGCTAAGCACAAGACATACCCCTTAAAAGCAGGCTCTCCTCCACCAGTGGTCTACTTCCACCAACCACTACCCGCTCCTGATAGTTCATTCAAGGTAAGATCATCAATGGATTATTAATACAGCGCATGCATGATCCAATCACCTCTTTGTAGTAGTAGTAGTAGTAGTAGTAGTAGTAGTAGTAGTAGTAGTAGTAGTAGTAGTTGTAGTAGTAGTAGTTGTTGTAGTAGTAGTAGTGGAAGCATTCAACACATAAGTCTCAGGGCAAGGCTTTATATCCAAACCAAAATACACATAGCTATGAGGATTTGGTTAAGCAGGTAAGAGATTTTTTTAGTTACCCCTTTCTCTGTACCTATCTCAGAGAGAAGTGACTTCAATGACAGTAGAAAACACCGATTGCAACCTACAGTTGGGAAGGATGTAAGAAATGTCAAGGCCTAGACAAAAGTCAATACCAGAACAGGTTATTCACAGAATAAAACTTTAGATATGTTCACTTAGAAATTACAGAAACAATTCAACTTTTTTTCTCTCAAAAAAAATCAGAGATGTCATAATAAACTTTTTAAAACACCAGATGGTACATTATACCCAGAATGGTTAGTACAAAGGGCTCCTCAACCTACACTAGCATCCCTGGGTGCCTTGGCTGCTGCTATGTTTTTATTCTCTTGCTACCTCTGCAGGTCTCTCCATCTGAGGTCTGAAAGCCTTTCATCCCATTTGTTGTAAATTGGAATCAAGATTATTACCATCATTAACCTTTGCAGCCAGCAACTCAGCAGCATTCTCACACAAGTGGCACTTCACAATAATTGCCATTTATTTATTTATTTATTTATTTATTTAATTATTTATTTAATTATTTATTTATTTATTTTCTCTCTTCTGTGCTCTCTTTTTCCCATGACTACCCTGAGTCTGTTCCATTCTTAGAATTATATCCTTGTCCCCATTTCTGTCTCTTCTTTTCTTTTCCTCTCTTCCATTTATCTTCTTATCCCTTCCCTCCTTTAATTGTTTTTTTTTCCTTCCTCGGCCTTTCTTATTCTACAGTTGTCTCTACTCTTTCCTTGTCTTGTCTTTTACACCTGGTGTAATGTGAGATTACCTTTCATCAGATCTGAATGTACCCAACACACATTTCACATACCCCTTTTTCAAAGAAAGAATGTTGGTTTGCTCAAAATGTAGTAATAGAAAATCAAACAACAGTAACCTTTGATTTTGTGTAACTCTAGTGAAATGTACAACTGTAACAGATGTGCCCGAAATCATAGCAAGGCAGACACGGGAGAAGGTCAGAAAGGCTCACAAGTTATTGGATGGCAGCAATCAGAACCAATTTCCATCAGAAAAAGCAAACCAACTACTCTTGCTTCCTGAATATTAATTATCTTAAGCCCTCAAGCTCAAAAATCCATTTCCCTGGACACAGTGGGAAAACATATTTTTAATGAAACCTTTAAAACTCTCCACATTTTTGATTGAAAGGATAAACCATTTGCCCACATTCAGAACAGTCACACTTGTCTGAAAGTGGCTCAACTTGGTAGTCACCCCTGCAAATCAAGTTTACCATGAACACATATGTTCCCATGAACACATGTTTTCCCAAATGCAGTGCACCTGTTTGTTATTATTGTCTGTATGCATTGTGAATATAAATGGAGAACTGGAGAAGAGAAAGCAGAGAGTAGGTTTCTTCTCTTTTCTCTCTGATAGACTAATTGAGTCTCCACATATTCTTGTTTCTCTTGACACATGCTGATTCTTCAAAGGCAAGCATCTGATGGACATAAAAAGATCTTAACAGAGCTTTTGACTGCCATTACTGTGTCATGGAACCACCTACCAAGCTCCAGCCTGAAAGAATATGACTTAGTAGCTCTGGGATATAGGGAGCATATATTTTCATTTCTTATACTTTCACAGGTGTTGTTACTGCCGCTCTGAGGTCCTTACTTGGAGTGTCATTGCTGCAATCTAAACAGCATATGCATGGGTTATTCAAATTCAGGGCTGTAGTTTAACTGTTTGGGCAGCTCCTTCAGTCTCTGTGAACTACATGCCTTTGTCTTTATAATCTGAGACAATGATTACAGAATTAGATTGATTTTAATAGTAAGCACAGAAGTAATAAGAAAAAATGAAATATGCAGTACATCTCCACTTAGTCTGCTGTTATATGTTCCATCAATGTGGAGTGTGGAGTATTCAGGCCTGGCCTCACTAACTCTGAGGAGTCTCTTGGGTATTCAATTTCATAAGTATTCGTGAGGGTGGATGTGGTAGAAAAAATACAAAATATTATCTACAGATTGGCAGTCTTAAATTCCACTGCATATTGTAATCATCTGGGGGACTTTAAAATTTACAAATTGTTGGGTACTGTGCTTGGCAATTTTGATGTAATTGCTTTGGAGGAGGCAGGGCTGGAAGATCAGAATTTACAGAGCACTTTGTAATTATGAAATATAGGCAAAAGTGAGAACCATGGAATGAAATATAAGAATCTAAAAGGTTCTTTTTATCATATAAAAGCATTTCGACCTAATTGGGATGAGTCTGAAAATATCAAATATCAATGATTGCTGTGGTCACACTGGTATCCCACCAGGTTTTCAGTGTGTGTCTGTGTGTGTCTGTGTGTGTGTGTGTGTGTGTGTGTGTGTGTGTGTGTGTGTGTGTGTGTTTAATATCTACATGGGTGGAAGAAACTACCAGGTTTTAGTGATTTTGGTACTGTTCATTCTGGGGTTAAACTATGCTCAGAAATTTTTGCTTGTTTCAAATGTCCAAATTTCTACATTAAAAAAATCATATCATATGTAGTATCCAGAGAGCCATTTTAATTTTAAGATTTCATAGGATTACATTTCAATGCAGTCCTGTCTCCTTGGTATTTTCTTTCATTAATTAATAACTTACAGGCTACTTTTCCTGTTTTGTTTTGTTTTGTTTTAGGGGGGGAGGGGTATTTTGTTTTGTTTTGTTTCCAATACATCTCAACAACAGCTTTCTCTCCCTAAATCCCTTCCATTACTTCCACCCTGCCTCCCTTTCCCACCAAATCCACACCTCTGTTTCCCCTCAGAAAAGAACCTTCTTCAAATTAAGAAAATATCCATCTTCTTATTAAGGCTCAGTGAGGAAACCAAAAAGGAAGAAAAGGATCTCAAGAGCAGATGAGACTCAGAGACGCCCTCCCCATTCTCACTGTTAGGGGTCCCACAAAAATAGCAAGCTAGACCAAGCACTGACCCACAGGGTCTGCGGTTCCTGCTTTCAGTCTCTGTGAAGCCCTGCTTAGTTGATTCTGTGGGCTATGTTCTCCTAATGTCCTTGACCCCCCTGAGTTTTGCAATCCTTCTTCCCCAACTTCCTTGGGGTTCCCGGAGCTCCAAGGGGAGGGATCAAATGGAGATCTTTAATTTGGGCTCGCTTGCTCTCTTTCTCTGCCTAATGTTTGGCTGTGGGTCTTTGCATCTGCTCCTATTAGCTGACAGCAGAAGCCTCTCTGATGACAACTAGGCTAGGTGCCAAAACACATCATTCATCCTGCTGGTTTTGAGCCTCAGGAGTCCAGCAACTACTTGACATTGCTCTCTGATAAGAACCTTTCAGGGCCACAGAACTGCATCGTTTGGTTTGCATTTCTATTTCCAAGCTCCATGGTTGCTGACTAAATTCAATCTCATGGCTGTAGCTTAAGAGCTCAGTCACGTGCTGTTTATCATGAGTATATAAGGATATTCTTAGGAATCATTTCATTGATTTTTTTTCTATCATAGATCACTGAGTTCTACACCCTCCAGTTCCTGGTCATCCATGTGGTGTTAGCCATGGGTTCTCTCTTGTGGTGTGGGCTCAAATTAGACCAGTCCCACAAGTTCTGTGCCTCCATTTTGCACACAGGATAGATTATATGCCTAAGTTTTGTGGCTGGGTTGGTGTCCCAGTCCCAAATCTAGAAGCCTTGCCTGATTACCAGAGGATGGCTAGTTCGGCCACTGAATCTTCCATTACTAGGAGTCCTCACTAGGGTGACACTCTAGAATCCTGAAAGTTTCTACTAGATTGAGTTTCCACATTATCACCCCAAATACCCTCCAATTACTGTCATTTCACCCAGTATTCTCTCTTCATCTCTCCCTCCCTTTCTCTGCCTGATCACTCCTGTTCCCCATCTTCACCCATCCTCAATCCATCCATAGACTTTATTCTATTTCTTCTTCCCACAGAGATCTATGCATCCTCTCTAGACCTCTCCTTGGTATTTAGCCTGTCTGTGGATTGTAGCATGATTATCACTGACTTAACAGCTAATATCCACTTATAAGTGAGTATATACCATATTTGGTTTTTTTGGCATTTGGGTTACCTCACCCAGCATGATGTTTTCTAAATCCATCAATTTGCCTGAAAATGTCATGATGTCATTTTTTTAAAACAATTTAGTTTCCCGTTTTTAAAAGCATAGGAAGAGATCCGAACATAGAGGTCAGCCTCTCTGTTTTAGTCAGTCCCCTCTTCTCTTGGATCTCTGCCTGCTTCCTTTTCTTTAAATGCTTTGAAATCTAATAGGTCAAAGTGTCCAGTAGATTCAAGTATGTTTTAAGCCATCACTTTAATATTATTTAATATGTTTTTACTTAAAATGATTGCGTTAATATTTGTTTTAACTAAAAATGTAAGACATTTGCATTCTATTTGATGCATAACTGGTTCTAACTGATGCATCACAACTGCAACTTACTTTGTAGTTTAGAAACACATCATTCATCCTGCCGGTTTTGAGCCTCAGGAGTCCAGCAACTACTTGGCATTGCTCACTGATAAGAATCTTTCAGGGCCACAGGACTGCATTGTTTGGTTTGCATTTCTATTTCCAAGCTCCATAGTTGCTGGCTAAATTCAATCTCTCATGGCTGTAGCTTAAGAGCTCAGTCCCTTGCTGTTTATCATGTAAGGCCACTCAGCTTCTAGCAGCTTCTATACTCCCTTGCCAAATGCTTCTTTCATAAACTCCTCTCCCCCATGTCAGATCACTTCTTTAGGTCCAGCAAAGGACAGACGTTTGACCCTGAAATCACAGTTGTATATAATGTAGCATAGTCGTGATGAGTAATGTATCATGCTCTCACGTTTGTGTACTTCAGTACAGAGCATAAGGAAACTCAAAAAGATGTGCCTCCGTGCATAGTGTGCCATCTCAGTGGGAGTGAGTGATCAGGAGCAACAGCACCATGTGCAAAGTCCTGAATGTTGGTCTGGAGTTACATCAAATGCAGCCTCAGGACTCCTCACTTTGCCTGTAATTCATATATCTCCTCAGGGAAGTCATCAAAGACAGCCATCTTTGTTTGTTTTCTTGATCACTACAAGAGTTTTATTTGACATTGTGGCCAAAGGGACCAATGTGGCCCAAGAGTTCATGTACCCCATCTCTACATGAAGATCTTCCTGACTCCTGTACTAAGACTTTTAAAATAGATGAGGGAGAAATTATAGGGCTCTATGTTTTTAACAAAGTGCATTTGCATGAAAAGCACTGAGTCTCACTTTTGGTATGACAGAGGGAAGGGAAGGGGAGCAGAAGCATGACGAAGACACAGCAGTGAGGATAGAGACACAGGCTGATTGTGCAACCTTGAGAAAGTCATTTCACTCAGTGGCTTCTGTCTTCCTATCAGAACATTAATGATTGCAATGGTCTCTTCCAGTTGTCAGAGGATGTGGGAATAACTAGATTCATTCATCTCTTGAAAAACGCAGACAAAAGTTAAACCCAGCATTACTCGGGTAATTTAGTAGTCAAGTGTAAGAGCACTCTTAAATGTTATTTCTGATACCGCAGCTAAATTTCTGTCAGACTTCCAAGAAAGAGAACTTCTGGGAGACTATTTCACCAGTATTCTGGGGAGACAGTAAATGGTCCACTATACTTTGTATATGATATTACAGTGTCTACAACCTATGAACATATGAAACAGAAAGAATAGTTAATTCATAGGGCACATGCCTTATTAACACATTTGTGTTATAAGAATTCTACACACACACACACACACACACACACACACACCAGAGACTGGGGAGAATATTCATATATCCTGGTCAGTCTATAGTTCTTATCAGAGTTCATGAATCCTTTCTGTTTTTCAAGCATCAATATAGAATAGGTGGTGTGATAGTTTGCATATACTTGGCCCAGGGAGTGGGCGTGGGCTTAAGACCCTCACCCTAGCTACCCGGAACTTAGTCTTCCACTAGCGGCCTTCAGATGAAGATGTAGAACTCTCAGGTCTGCCTGCGTCATGCCTGTCTAGATGCTGCCCTACTCCCACCTTGATGATGATAGACTCAACCTCTGAACCTGTAAGCCAGCCCAATTAAATGTTGTGCTTTATAAGATCTGCCTTGGTCATGGTATCTGTTCACAACAGTAAACCCTAAGACAGGTGGTGTCCTAATTCAAAATCTTCTGCAGGCATGGTCAACCTCTCTTGTGTGGCTATGCTTCTATATTTGGTGTATCACGTTACAGAAGGTTTTTCAAATTTTCTTTCTGAACACTGGTGTATCTTGGCTCAGGATGTCAATGTTCATGTGTGTGAGACAATGAATGGGAATTTATGTTGCTAACCATGGACCGTGTAGCACTTCAGTTATTTCTTCATATTGCTCTAAGTTCACAATGAAAACTGTGTGGTCTCACCTTCAAATCTTTTCATTTAAGCAGGAATTTTTAATGTTCAAGATAGTCTACAGTACTTAGATCCCCCTAGCTTGTTTTTTTCTTATTTTAAACTAATAAAATGTCATATTAAATATGTGGGAACATATGGAGGAATATAAATAAAAGTACCTGTCTTAGCGACAAAAATTTGTCATCACACCTTGATAGTAGAAACCACTTCTAACTAGATAACTTCTTATTTTTGTAAATGTATACAGTTACACACACACACACACACACACACACACACACACACACACACACACACACATGCGTGCATATACAAACTCTCCCCACTGTGTGTGTGTGTATGTGTGTATGTAAAAATTCTTGAATTCTTTTGACGCAAACATTTTAATAATGCATGTATTATATAAATTACCTATTCTTTCTTAACCATCAGCAATTAATCATAAACGTTTCATTTGATGTTTAAACTGCTAGAATGCCTTGCTCTTGGACATGTTGAGTGTGGCCACCAGGTAGTCTAGTGAGTTGACACTCCGCCACTTCAACTTCTTTTGCTTAGTTGAAAATTTCTTTGGGGATGGCAGGATGGCCATGCTGCTGACCTGCTCCACCACTGTTCCAAAGAAGAAATTCCTTGGAAATGTTGTAGGAGCAATCTTTCCCCATATAACTTCTCAGTCTCCCTCATCCACCTCTAAACACAGAAATAAAAGTTGGCTTAGGACTATGCTTCTTCTGTGTGGACTCGGTTCACTCATGTGGTGCCTAGTTTTTACATTTATTTTATTTTTTACTTTTATCTCATTTTACAGTTCTCTTCCTCCAATCCCTGTTTGATATTAGTAAATGGTCTACTACATCATGTATATTATAGATTCTAAAATATATAATAACTCTGAAACAACTGCCTCTTTCTAAACTCCTAGACTTACTTTTCAGAACCTCCCAAACATAATTAACCACAAGCGTGGTCAGTAATCCAGGCTCCCAGCCTCTCGTTGTCCCTTCCTTTGTTTCCACTACCCTGCCTCTCATATGCTCAGTTGCCACACTGCTGTGGCATTTCTGGTCCTGGTCTTGTCTCTCTCTGGACAGTTTTCCCTAGTAAACCCAAATGAGGTATTCTACAGAACAAATAGGATCCTGTTCATTCCTACTTAAAACCAATTGATTTTCTATTACCATTAGAAGAGAGATCCAATACTCATATACCTTACTATCATTTGAATGTCCCCACTAAAATATTTGTGAAAATACCATCCCTTTATTCATTATTAAGAGATTCCAATATTAAATCAATTATGGCATTGAGAAGCATGGCCATGGAAATAATTAAGGTTAAACAAATCTCTCAGGCTGCAGTCATAATCAGAGGAAAGGAGTCTTACAGGGATGGGAGGAGCACGGGCTTCTCTTGTGGATGCACTTCACAGCTTGGGACATACAGTATCTACTTCAGTAAGAAGGAACTTGCTCAATATGGCTATGTTATCTAAAGCTTTCCATCTGTGGTGGCTTGAATATGCTTAGCCCAGAGGGAGTGGTAGGCAGGAGATGTGGCCTTGTTGGAGGAAGTGTGTCACTGTTGGGGTGGACTTTGAAGTTCCACCCAGAGTCAGTTTTCTCCTGTATGCAGTCAGATTAAGATGCAAACATCGCAGGTCCTCCTAAGCCATGCCTGCCTAGAAGCTGCCATGCTCCTGCATTGATGGTAACGGACCGAACCTCTGAACCGGTAAGTCAGCTCCAATTAAATGGTGTCCTTTATAAGAGTTGCCTTGCTCATGGTGTCTCTTCACAGCAGTGGAAACTCTAACTAAGACACCATCCTTTGGAATCATAAACTAAATAAATATTCATTTTTTTCTAATTTTTTCTTTTATTGAAAACTTATTTTTTATACAATATATTGTGATTATGTTTTCTCCATCCCAAGTCCTCTGGGACTCTCTCCATGTCCCTGCCATCTAAACCTGCACCCTTTATATTTTTCATTAGCAAACAAATGGACATCTAAAGAATAATACTGAAATAAAATAAGATAAATAAAAAACAACCAAAACAGAATGGGACAAAACAAACAGAATAAAAAGGGAGGCAAAGGAGTAGAGAGAGAAATACACATAGACATATAGACATATACATTCTTATTTTTCTGCCTGTAGCATCAGTTGTATCCATGGAATGAGGTACATGCTCATCCCAAAAAATTTGTTTGGAACCTATTGGCAGTAAAAACCTTGAGCTAGGTATTCCCGGGGCCTCAGGGACCATGGTAATTCAGCCTGCTGTCTTTGATTTTTCCTAGACACTCGTGCTATGCCATGTTAGCATTGCTGAAGTCATAAGGTATTGCTTGAAACCCATGAGCTTCCTCCTCATGGCTTTAACTTATACTCTCTCTTCTTTAAGCAAACCTACACTCTGTGACTCCTACACATTTTCCTCTTTAAAGAAGCATTGTTTCCTGGCCTTCACAACCAAATATACATAAATGCATGTGTATAGATTCCAATATAGGAATCCATTTATACACACACACACACACACTCTCTCTCTCTCTCTCTCTCTATATATATATATATATATATATACATATATATATATATGTATATGTATATGTATATGTATATGTATATGTATATGTATATGTATATGTATATGTATATGTATATGTATATACACACACACATTCATTCCATCTATATACCTATCATCTATATGTATGTATATATATATATATGCATCTATCTATCTATCTATCTATCTATCTATCTATCTATCAGTCTGAAACTGCTGTAGCTTCTTTTACCTATATGGCATATTTCAAGAGTTGCAAGAAAGAGATGGGCAGCAGAGCTTTGCTCAAGTGAAAATTCCTACTTATCATTTCTTCTATAGCAGATGCATTATTACAACTGTCCATGAGTTTTAATGGCTTAACACTATTGATTGATGCTTTATTTTGTAGTCTCCTGTAGGTCATTGGGTACCTAGTAAGAGTTCTGCTCTACAAGTTTACTAAGGACATTTGTTTCCTCTAGTAGTTTTATTCCTGCCTATGGTGCCATTGCTTTCTGTCGAGGCATCTACAACTGACTCATAATTGAGAGAAAAGAGATCAGGACAGATCAGCTGAGTATTTCATGAGTATACATCTCTTCTGCTTCCAATATGGTGGCTGGAATTCAGGACATGATTTCATTGAGACTCCTGATGTCAAGAAAGAGGCAACTTATACATTCTCCCTCTATGCATAAAGAAAATTAAGTTCTCTTTTCTCCAAAGGGAAAGGCTGGCATTGGTGATAAGTATGTCAAGAGTTCCAAACTTGTCCATGGTTTTGATATTTGATGATTTGCTAAGAAAAATTACAGGACTTAGTGAGGTCTTATTTATAATTATGCTTTTATTATATCAAAGTGTTTTAAAAATTCACAAAGGGAGAGAGCTTACAGAGCAATGTTAGGAGGAAACCCAATGCAAGCCTCTGAGAAGTCTTTCTTAGTCACATGAAATATGCTTAGATCTTGCAGCCATGAGTCACGATAACACTTGTAAAATGTTGTCTAGCAAGAATGCTCATTAGAAATTCAGAACCTAGCATACTCAACTTCTGGAATTCAGGAAGCAAAGCAGGTGTTCAACATAAACTTTATCCTTTGCACAAACAGTTTTGGCGAATGAACTACGCAGAAGAAATGCTAGAATCTCTCAAACTTCAACTTTTCAAACAATGACCAAGGTCAAAATTTATAAGCAGGCCTTTCTGATGACAGTAGTGTCAGTTCTGCTAAGATAATATTTTTTCTGCATGAAAGTCATTCTATTACAAACTAAAGATTTTTTATGGTAACTAGACCCTTGTTCCGGCTATTTAGTGTGAAGCCCATCTCTCTAGGCTTCATTTATCTTACCATATAAGACTGTAGGAACAACACCTCACATATTCTTTGCAAAGAAAACGAATATGAAGCATAGAACACAGACTGCCTGTCTTAATAACACTCGAACTGTGGCTGGTATTATTATTACTCTATTATCATCATGAGCGCCATTGTTACTGCTCTGCTACTCTGAATCCCATCTCTCTCTAAAAACTCTTCCTAGAAGAGTTTTTGCTTTACCCTCAAATTTTGATGTATGATTTATATACTCATACCTCATAATCTATTACAAGACACAAATCATTTTACCTAAAGACAAATGTAGACAGTTAGTACTCTGTTGTGGTGGCTTTCATTCTGTCTTTTGAATTCCTGGGAAAAACTAGTATAACTTTTCTTATAATTATTTTTCCCTGGGATTTAAAAGACAAAGGGGGGGGGGGGGAAACAGGAAGGCTCAGTAGGTAAAGGCCCATGCTGCACAAGGCTAGTGACTCAGGATCCTTCTGTGGATCCTGTGCAAAGGCAGATAAATGTCCACAATGATGCCTTCTAATCTCTACACTCCAGAGTGTGAGTGCTGAAATACCCAGCATGAATATGCACAGGCACACATGCACACACACACACACACACACACACACACACAGAGGGAGAGAGAGAGAGAGAGAGAGAAACCATAAATAATTTTTTAATCAAGAGATAACCTTTTTTAATATTTTGAATCTATAATATAACACAACAGAGGATATAAGTATTTTCTAAGAAAAATAAAGACAAATTTTGTATAAAGCAAAAATCATCAGAAATATTTCTAAAGATGCTAAGCTTAGTCATTCCTTGGAAACAATCCTGTAAGTAAGATAGTGTTTTAATTTTGCTTTAAGTCACAGCTGCTTTGGGTCAGATTGATAAGTTAGGTTTGCTCTGTCCTGCTGTCCAATGTAGAGTACAGTGTCCTGCTGTGTTATATAAACTGATCTATTCCCATATTCCAAACCAGCAGAAAGGTAAAGGTTACCATCTGGAGGAATTAAAATAACATTTTCATATCAGGATACTGCAAAGATTTTATTCATCACTTTTATTTTCATTAATGGCTCAAATTTAGTAATATGGAGCTTGCAATCTAACTGAACAGTATATGTATGTAGAAGGAGAAACTAGAGTTTTAGAGTCAATTAGAACTATCATGAAGTCAATAAAACCTGCTTAGATTTTGGGTGGGGTGAGTGTTTCTAAAGATTCCCCAAGTTCTGTCTAATCTTCCCCACACCAATGTTTCAGTCTGAGAATATCAAGTGGACTGATATCACTTTGAGGACAAACATTTAAAACAAGAAATTGCTGGTTTATGGACGCCTCGAGGTCTGCTGCTTTTCTTAGCACTGGATTCTAGAACTAAATACACAGTAAATTCAAAAAGAGCTTTTTCCAAGGAGGCTGGTAACACAAATTGCTGTCCGTAGAACACAACCTTCACAGCACAGATCTCAACCACAGAGGCTGGAAGGCTGTTGTGTGGATGAACCTGATCCAAGAAGGCTGTTAACAGAAGTGGCCTTCCATGGAGCCCAGTACACACAGAACAGATCTCAAGTATGGAGTGTCAGTTAGGCTGCTGCATGGATGAACTTCATCCAAGGAGATGGTGAATGCAAGGTGTATTCCTTGGTCCTCAACACACACAGCACGGATCTGAAGCCTGAATAGACTGCTATGTGAACCAACTTCCATAAAAAGGTCGCTAACACAAGAGTCGTCCATGGAACCCAACACACACAGCACAAAATCAAACATAGAGGCACAGGCAGACTGTTGTGTGGATCAGCTGCAACAGGAGTTATCTTTCGCTTTCTTTTTTAGAAAACGTAATTGGTTCACAAAGGATGTATTGTTAGGAGCCTAATAAATTATTTTTCAAATTCAGCATACATTCCTTAAATAGCATGCTGTGCAAGTACATATTTTGTGGTTAAAACTAAAAACAAATCTAGGGCAGTATTTATCACTGTAAGTTTCTGGCAAAGAACCACTCCAGAAAAAAAAAATGATAATTTTCCATTTTTATAATATCCACCTAAATGTGTTCATTAATATAGGTCTAAATGGCAATTATTCCAATGATCCTGACAGGCAATCAAATTTCCATTAAAATAAGTTGCCAAAACTTCATGAGTCTGCATAATGTTACATTTGGTTTGAGTGAATAAGACCGTAAATCATCATAGCTCTGTAGTGATTGATTTAATTTGACAAAAATACAAGGGATGAAAATGTGTCAAAAGAAAATGAAAATGAATGGGTTATTCCCTTACCTCTGCACTCTATAATGAATTATATTTAACATGCGGTATTCCTGTTCTAGTAGAATATTAGATCGAGCCAACATTTCTCACCGCAAGCTTCATCTAGTTTTAACCATTTCCCACAAGCATGTTGAATGCACTAGTGCTTTGTTAAGTAGTTAGCATGCTTCAATGACTTTACTACTCAGAGGTATATATTAATGAGGAAAAGAGTTGACCAACAAGAAGAAAGTTCAATAGAAGTAATGAAAATTAATATACAACTAGAGACAAAACTCTATGAGGGAAACCTGGAAAATATTCAGAGGTCAAGTATGTTGAGTTGACTAGGCTATGGTGCTCATTTTTTGGTCAAATGCTAGTCTTGTTATTGTGAGGGTTTTTTTTTTTTTTTGAGTGTGTGTATGTGTAATTAGCATCTGTAGTTAACTGGATTATATTTAGGAATATATGTGTATATACAAATATTTATATGCATGTAATAACAGTTGATGAACAGAGAAGAGGCCCTGGGTTTGGAAGAAAGAATCTTTGTGATTTTAAAAGTCTATATACCACCAAATTCTTTTCCTATTTTAAACACATTTCATTTAAATTTTCAAATAAGTCTGAATGAAACCTGCATAAGTTAGCCAACAAAATACATATTATAAATTCTACAACATCAAGAAAGAAGAAAATTGAATATACCCTAAACTTGATTCAAAATAATTACTGCTACTTAGCATCCAACATGATATTTATCTGATTAAAAGTCAAATAAATATTTAGAGGTATTTTTCCCCATGCTGCTATTTATTTTTTTAAATTTTTCTTCTAAACCTTTCTTTTCTTTTTCTCCTTTTCTTTTTTTTTAAATTAATCATTCAATTCATTTACATCTCAAATGATACCCCACTTCCTTATTACCCACTCTACCAATCCCCCATCCCATGATATCCCACTTCCTGGTTACCCCTCCACCAACCTCCTATTCCACCTTTGCCCTCCCCTCATGCTGCTATTTAAATATACCAATGACAATTTCTCCTATTGTATTATTTATTTTAACCCCCCCTTCACACACACAGTGGTTCCTAGAAATATCAGGGAACTCTAGGCAGTTACCTAGTTTTGATTCTGCTCAGCTTTCTAAGGTATCACATCCTGTTTTTGCACCAGAGAGAGAACCTAGAGTTTGCCAAAGCATGTACAGAAAGAAAGAACAATATACTCCAAACATCAGTTTAGTGCCTATTCCAAGAAAGCACATAGTGTAATTTATGCACCTAAAATCCAAGTTAAATCCTCTTCCTGTAAACACAGTCAACACAAAGATCTATATGAAAAAACAAATAGCTGGACATCATTTGCAATGGGTAACTTCCAGGAAAGGGTATGATTATTACCTTCATGGCTTGTGCTACAGAATGTGGTCTATAATTATTTTACAGTCTTAGTAAGTCATCCACCATGGTTGCAGGTGGGATAAGGGTGGGTAGTAACACTCCTCATGAAATTAATAGCAGATTAAATATATCTCAAGCAAACATATACAAGTGGGCAATTTGCTGCTTGTCAGAGTCAGAATCAAAGCACCGTGTAATCTGTGCAATGAAGCAAACGTGAATAATGCTTACTTGTGGTTTTTTTTTTTCCTGAAACTCCACATAAAACCACATGTTAGTTCTCTAATGGAAAAGAAGCTTATTAGTGAAAATATTTTGTATAATATTTATTAATAAGTTCTAATTATCGATTAGATAGATTATGTTTATTGAATACAGAATGGTAGCATGCAGTTAATCACCCTTTTAAAAATTAATTATTTTATGTGACTAGACCACTCTCTAACTGATCATATCACTCTCTGCTGGAGTTGAAAGAACTTGGTGTTCAAGGAACAAGACTATTTCCTCCCATGCATGGGTACCTTTTCATGTGCTTCCTTAAGCCTAGAGGCTTAGGAGGAACATAGTTCAATGCAGAAAAACACTAAGGTGGCCAGATATACAATCCTGGATTCCCGTCTCAGCTCTGACACTGAAGTTTCATCCTGGAGAACTTCCCTAGTATTCTACTAATGTGTGGATAGGGTCATATTAACTACATCACAATATTTATGAAAGAACTGTAGGAAATAATGTGTGAGATAGAGATATTTCCATGAGGGTGCTCTGTGACTGAGCCCTTACATTAAAAACATCCAACAAAAACAAAACTACGTGGATCCCCTTAATGTTTCCTATTGAAGGTAAATTTATGGTCACTGTTCTCCTATGGTACCATAACTGTCAATTAAAACCTACCCTCTCATTACATTAGAGGCAAATGAAGAAGCCAAACATGTTAGGGTTCTTGAGGTGAAGTTAAGTAGCTTAGCCTTTCTTCTGTGTCACAACTAAGGACCCTTTCTACTACACCAAGCTACCTCTGAAATTCCAAGACCACACACTAATCCATGTAATCATCAACTGATAGTTCCCACATATTTACTAGGTTTCTTCTGACGTTACAACTCCATTAAACACTTGGGAAGTAGATCGTCAGCTAGTAGATGCAAGGTGTACACTCCAGAAGTAAAGATCCAATACTATACCTGTTTGTCTATATTTTCTCTATTATTGATATGGAACATGAACTACCTCCAGTGAGCTTGTTTTGTTGTTGGTGGTAGTTTTTTTAGTTTGTTTGTTTAATGTAGAAACCAAATCTTCAATAGCATGGAAACTTCCCAGGGACATATAGTTAATTAGTAACTGAGGCAATTATAGTAAACAGTCTACAGTTCTAGTCTTAGAATTTCAGTAAGAACACAGGGAAGATCTAACAATATACAGAATAAATAATTAAAACATCTTGACCTTAAAATAAAGGTAAATAAAGGAATATAAAATTCTCCTATATGTCAAGTAGATAGAACCATAATTCACCGTTCTTCCCAGAACCATTGACCTGATGATATTGGCAGTCAGCATCTCCTATGCACCTGCTCTCTGGGGTTTCAAAGTGATCTGTAAGGCAACAGAAGAGCTCAAGAGAGGGTAAATCATTCAGAGAGGGTTTGCAGTATGTGGAGGTTACCGCCTGGGTTTATATTCTGATTCCTGCAAACACTGTTTAGCCTATTCATACATCAGTTCCAATTATAAAATGATGTTGGCCCTTTTGTCTAAGGATTCACATGGACTAGTTGATATTCTGAAATAGGGAAAAGTGAAGGACAAAACTGAAGAGATAAAGAACTCCATCCATCCTATTTGGGGGTTTAAGCCATCACTTGAGCTCCAAAGAGAGATATAGAATAGGTAATAGCTCAAATACATAAGCCTAGGGTTCATGGGAGAGTTTTTGCTGGCCAATAAATATTGTGACATCAATACCTAGACTGATCTGATATCCATGAGGCTAGGTGAGATCACCAAGCAAGCAGGCTCAGATAAGGTCACCCTGACACTTTAGAAATATCATTTCAACAGAGTAAGGGAAATGAGAGTGGAAGCTGTTAGACCAGCTGGAACTGTGTTGCAGTAGTTCATGCTTCAGGTTTTGTAGGATAACAGATGTAGCCCTGGTAATACCAAAATGTGAATCATACATAGGGATGTTATCACAGCAAGAATACAAATATAGCAGCATGTTACAAGGGCAGTCCCGTTTAAGTTCTTTGGAATTCATGCTACTTGCCTCTATTAGTTATTGTTCTATTGCTGTCATGACCAAGGTAATTCATAAAAGAAAGCATTTAATTGGGGGATTAATTAGGGCAAGAAAGGGGGCAATATGACACGGGGCCTGATGAAAAGCTCACCCCCTATTGTCACATGTCCTTCAACAATGTGACACCTCCTAAACCTTCCCAAAGGATTCCACTAACTTGGAACCAAACACTCAAATATATGAGCCCATGGAGGCCATTTTCACTCAAATTACCACATGATAGCATAAAGAAAACTACTCTCCCATCTTAAAGCTGAGTTTACAAATTTTAGTATTTCAAAGAAAACCAGCTTTTTGGTGTAAACCATCATCTCCAACCCATATTAATTCAGCCTTCACTCTCTCCCTGCTATTGTCAGCAAACCCTACCTCCATACTGAAAAGACTTGTAGTAGTAATGAGAGAAGCATACAAAAGGTTTCTGGTATTTATCTTCTTTGGGACTTTTCTCTTTTCAGGTAAGTTTAGATATTTGTAAATCCATGAAAATATGATTCTCTACTTCTCATCACTCCCAGATTCAAGTTTATCAATGTAATTCTTTCTTGCTTGTGACCAACATTTATACATCAAAAATCATTTAAGTGTGTGTGGTAGGATTATGAGAGGGAGAGAGAGAGAGAGAGAGAGAGAGAGAGAGAGAGAGAGAGAAGGCACATAATAAAATAGAGAAATAAATAGAAGAAATTAAAGCACACTGTACTTAGAACATGAGAATAACTAAGAAGTAAATGCATTTTGCCTGTCATATGAACTTCTTACTACTAACCTCAGCCCTTGTTTTCATTGACTGTGGCTGTGTCAGGCTACTTTAAAGCTTGATAGCTTCAAACAAAGAGGACGCATGGAGATTGGTACTCAGAGGCTTACCTTCTGCAAGTGATGTGTCAGGAGTCTACTGGGGCATTCTACATGAGGTGTCTGTGGAATGTCGATTTCCAAAACGGCTTGTTTACTCACAAGCTGACTGTTCTATTGAAGACATTGGAGTAGCTAATTGCTAGTTGAGTGTCTCTCATTATCTTTGCTAGTAGTTAGTGCTATATGATGATGAGTGTTTGCCCATTCATACATCAATGTCACAACCCAGTGCCTTAGAATACAGGCATGTTTGGAGAAAAGGTTTCAAAGAATTAAGTTAAAAAGAATACATTAGGATGAAACAAGTCCAACACATGTGCTCATATAAGAGAGATATTAGGTATGTGCTTGTAGATATGCACCTTTCTGAAGAGGCAGCAATCAGAAGAAATTGGCAAGTCCAAGTGAGAGGTCTCAGAGTAAACCAATCCTGCTGGGACCCTGAGCTCAGAATTCTGGGCTTCAGAATTTTGAGGAAATACATTTCTGTTTAAGCCACACACTCTGCTGAGTTTTATAAAGCTAATACAGCTAAGTTGAAATTGCTCACAGCATGGGGAATTCAATGTAGTTATAGTTCTTACATGATAGATCGATTCTATGTGAAAATAAATGGAAATATACCAGTGCTTACAAAAAGCAGAGGCTGGAGTAACTATTTCTTTTGTTTTCTCTTGACCAAAGCATATCACACAGCCCATGAGCCTACGAGGGAAGATTTGATTTAATTTATTTTGTTTTGTGTGCTTTTGGTTTTTCCGGTTTGTTTTGTTTTTTGTTTTTGTTTTTCATGCAATAAACATTTACTGCTCAGTGTTACAAGGATGGCAAGAAGATAAATCCTGTTAGGAATATATTTTTTTAACTTTTTATTGATTCTTTGTGAGTTTCACACAATGAACCCCAGTCCCACTCATCTTCCTCTGGTCCTTTTGTATCTACCTTCTGGCTTGCAACCTCTCCAGGTCCCCAAAATATAAAACATACAAACAAACCAAAACAAAAACAAAAACAAGCAGAACAAAGCATAGCAAACACCTCACAGGGAAGCTGTAATGACTTCCACAGTATAACCCTTGTCCACACATCTTCACTCGCTTATATTCGTTGCAATGAGTCATTGCTTTTGTTTGAGGTCTCTGGCTTCTATGATATTGTCAATATTGAATCCGCTGCCTTCTGTGGGACCCCTGGTTATTTATTCTGTTGTTGCTCTGCATCATGGAGATCATGCAGTTTTGGATCAGCAGGCCCTGCTCTTTTGTGAGCCCCAACAGATGATGTAGATGTAGATTTTGAGGTGATCTAACTCAAGATCTGGATCTAGGCCTGGGTGACAGCTGAGCTAGTTAGCCTGCCTGGTCTCCCTTATTGGCACCACGAGGGCTAGCTCTCCCACTGCTCAGGCTAGGCCTCGCATTGGCAGGAGGAAGGGTCTGCTCTTCTGTTCTCATGCTCTCGGGCAGGCTCACCCGCAACCACACCTCCAGAGTCAGCTCTACTGTGTTTCCCAGACAAGGTGAGACTGTTTCTCCCAAGCGCTGCTACAGCCAAGGGGCTGGGCCAGCTCTCTTGCTCTCACACACTCCAAGCTGGCTCATCCAGGCCTTTGCTATCAGGGCCTGCTCCAGTGTGTTGCAGAGGCAAGGCACAGAACGGTTGGTTGTTTGTTTGTTTGT
Organism: Uromys caudimaculatus; assembly: GCA_028551405.1. NCBI lineage: Eukaryota > Metazoa > Chordata > Mammalia > Rodentia > Muridae > Uromys > Uromys caudimaculatus. Next base: position 38,132,139 of record CM052712.1, on the reverse strand, counting down.
TTGTTTGTTTACAATTTTTTTTGATACTTTATTTACATTTCCAATGTTTCCCCCTTTCTAGGTCTCCTCTTTGGAAACCCCCTATCCCCTCTCTCTCCCCGCCTCTATGAGGGAATTTTCCCTCCCACCCAACCACCCACCCACTCCCATCTTGCCACCTTGACATTCCCCTTTACTGGGGCCTCTAACACCCTCAGGCCCAAGGGCCTCTCCTCCCCCTGATGGCCAACGAGGCCATCCTCTGCCACATATGTGGTCCAAACCATAGGTCCCTCGATGTGTATTCTTTGGTTGGTGGTCCAGCCTCGGGGGGGGGGGGGGTGTTAGGCCCGTTGATGCTGTTGCTCCCTCCGTGCAGAAGGGATTTTTTATTCAGTCTCTTTATGTGTGAGTTGTGATGTATGGTTTCAGAGAAAGAAAAAACTGGCAGCCAATATATTGTTTTTGTTTGTTTGTTTTTGAGACAGGGTTTCACTATGTAGCCTTACCTGCACTGGAACTCACTATGTAGGTTAGGACAGCCTCGTACTCAGAGATCTGCCTGCCTCTACCTTCTGAGTACTGGGATTAGAAGCGTGCACTGCCCCACTTGGCTGCCATTATTGAAGAGTATCTCTATGGCAAACGCTGGTCAAGGGACACACCTCTCTCTAGCTCTTGGCATTGCTATGTATATCAGTCTGTCTTCACATTGATGACCACCATCCTATCTCTGCCTCCTGAGCACCGGAAGAATATGTATGTGTCTCTATACATTTCAAAATCAGTTTGTATTTTTAATGGCATTGCTTTCAGGACAATTTTTATCTTTGGTGTGTATTCTGAATTTCATTCATGCTGGCTTCTGAAACATGTTTTAATGCCCCAGATACTATAAAAGGAAGTGGAATGTCTTATGTCTAGATTACAATCCACTTAGTTGTTTACACTAAAATGGAATTCACTTTTAGAACTTAAAAATTAATTTTATGTGTTCCTCTTTTTTAAACTTATACATTTTCTGAGACAACTTTATAAAGCATTCATATTTTTCAGTGGATCTTTTGGTTATTTAAAATTTACACTTTTCTGTCTTACATATTAATATTAAATCATCGCCATTTTAATTTTTGTTGACAATAAAAAATCTAATTTTAAAAGGTTCTTAAATCTGTCCTAATCATTTGTAGACTTTGTGTTCTACTTTGGTGAGACACTGATGCTATTTAGTGTCATAAACCACATTTTTCAGGTACAAATTCTATGGCAGAATCTACTTTCTTTCTTTCATCCTCATAGTTTCTGTTCCTTCTTGTTCCCTATCCTCCCCCTCCATCCCTTCCCCTTTCCTCCCCTCTTGTTTCCCCCTTCCCCTCCTCTCCTTCCCTCCTCCATCCCCTCCCCTCCTCTTCACTTCCTTTCTGTTCTGTCCCAGTCTATCAAGAGGGAAGTGTTACTCTCACTTACTCCCGAGTATGTACTAATCATGACCCAAATTCCCAAAAACGTTCTCTTACCATAATCTCAGTTTTGTTATCCAAATGTTTATGGAATTGAGACTTATTCTCTTTCTTTTGTATCCTTTCCTAGGACTCAGGTTTCACCTGTATATAAGTTGTCATTTATTCCTAACACTAGAACTATAATTAACAAGTTATTTCTTAAACAAAATATGAGAAAAAAAAATGGTTGAGCAGAAATATTATCAAATGTCATATGTCCACACAGGGGAACACGGGGTGCATATACAGTATAATATGCATGGACCTAAAGCATGGTTACTACGATTCCACTTACACAAAATGTCCTGCAGGAGCAAGTCCACAGATGAACGCTGTAAGTCAGTGATGATCCATTTGGGGAGGGGAAACGTGGAATAAGTGCACATCGATGTAAAGGTCTTTGGGGTATACAGATATGATGTAACCTTAGGGTGTGATGGTTATTGTACTGCCCTGAGCCATCATTTCAAGCAACTAAACTCTCAAAGTTTAAAATGTGTCACATTTGGTATTGTTCAAAATTCTAAATGAATTAAATGTCATTGAGTACTGAAAAAAAAAAAAAAAAGAAAGACGGGAAGGGGGATAAGAAGGGGCAATGGGCTGGAAATGCCCTGAACTTGATATATACATACTCATTAAAAAACATTCACCTGAAAAAGGAAAAAAAATCTTTTAATTTTATGATTATGGAAGCCTTTAGCATTTATCCAATTGTTATTTACATTATCAACTTTAATATTTGTCTAATTGAACATTTTGCAGCATAGAATGGATATCCTCCTGTCCCAGAATCACTTCTGCTTTCTTGGTTTCTATGCTGCACCTCCTGACTCACTGATTTAGAGGGTTTGTTCATCTGAGAGCTTCCTTCCCTACACATATCGCTGAGTAGTCCTGCTCCATACAGGGGCACCATGCACCTTGTTCCCAAACTATGCTCTACAATAGCAGATACCCTTTACACTCAGTGAATCCTGTGAATACCAACCCACTATTAATACACAAGAATCCATCTAAATAAATACTAGTTTTCTACAAGTCATATGGTTGGTTTTATGACAATTCTGGCAAACTCAGATGTTCCTTTAGTTATCAGCTATGCCAGCCATCTCCTGGTATGAACTGTTGAAGGAGTCATTTCATGGAGCAAAAGCATAACAGAAAGATTCTGATTACACAGAAAATATATTTTGTTTTGAACTTTAAAGTCAATCATACATATTTAGCATTTCTGAAAATATTGGACTTTGGCCAGATGCATACAAAGAAGCCCTTGGGTAGTTGTAATTAAGAAGGTCAGGAAAAATGATAAAATGGCCTACTGTCATAAATAGCTGCAAGATGAAAGTGAAGGCACTGTGGGGGAAAAAGAAGAATTGGTTTTCTGGGCAAAGTGAAAAGAATGAAACAGGATCTAGGGGAGAGGATGATGATTGAATCAAAGCCTAGAAGGTCAGAGAACAGAGCTCAGTAGCAGGGCACACTATAGCTATTGTGATAACCCAAGTCCAATGAAGAAAACTGAGATCAATTGGGCTTAAGAAGAGAGCACGGTTCGCAGTGAAGAAAGCAACTAGTAGCTAAAGAAGATGGCATTATGTACAAAATGGAGGTGTAGGAGTTTCTAAATGAGGGGTTTGAAATCTATCTAGAATCCTAGCTTAAGATTAAAGATGCTTAAAGAGGCAAAACTTGTACAAATTCTGCCGATATAATGGAATGCCAAAAATTACCATTATTAACAGTTGATTGCTGCTTGGAGAAGTATGTTTGGGTTTCTGGACACTGGAGGTTGTCCAAGCTTCAGGAGATGGCCCCACACCCATCCATTTATGGGCAATACTAAATGGACTTAGGGTATCTTTTTTTAAAGTGCTATACCACTTTATTTATTTATTTATTTATTTATTTATTTATTTATTTATTTGATGTTTTCTTTATTTACATTTCAAATGTTATCCCCTTCCCTGGTTCACCCACCAAACCCCCTATCCCATCCTCCCTCCCCTGCTTCTATAAGGGTGCTCCCCCCAGCTGCCCACCCACTCCTGCCACCCCACCTTCGAATTCTCCTACACTGGGGCATCCATCAAGCCTTCACAGGACCAAGAGTCTTTCTTCCCATTGATGCCTGACAAGGCCATCCCCTGCTACATATGTGTCTGGTGCCATGGATCCCTCCATATGTACTCCTTGGTTGGTGGCTTAGTCCCTGGGACCTCTGGGGGTTCTGGTTCGTTGATATTGTTGTTCTTCCTATGGGGTTACAAACCCCTTCAGCTCCTTCAGTCTTTTCTCTAACTCCTCCATTGGGGACTCCATGCTCAGTCCAATGGTTGGCTCTAAGCATCTGCCTCTGTATTCGACAGGCTCTGGTAAAGCCTCTCAGGAGACAGTTATAAACAGCTCCTGTCAGCAAGCACTTTTTGGCATCCACAATAGTGTCTGAGTTTGGTGACTGTATACCGGATAGATCCCTAGGTAGGGCAGTCTCTGGATGGCCTTTCCTTCAGTCTCTGCTCTACACATTGTCTCTGTATTTTCTCCTGTGAGTATTTTGTTCCCTTTCTAAGAAGGACTGAAGCACCCATACTTTGGTCTTCCATCTTTTTTATTTTATTTTTTTAACGAAAGTCTTGAAGTTGAGAAATGTACAGAGTTGAAGAGAGGAGATATGTGGAGTGAGTGTGGTCATTCCTCACTATATATGTCCTTGAATAAACATCAAATTCTTAAATAATAAAAATAAAGGCAATTTTAAATTACAATAACTAAAATAGACATATATAATATTTTTAATTTTTAATTTTTTGAGATTATAATATAATTACATCATTCCCCCTTCCCTTGTCTCCATTCAAAATCTCCCATGTACCCCTCATTGCTCTCTTTAAAATTTATAGTCTCTCTTTTTTTAATCATTGTTACATAATTGTGTGTGTGTGTTTCTAAATACATAAATATAACATTCTCTGTTTCTATAACTTTACTTGTACGTACATTTTCAGTCTTTGTTGATATTCCTCCTCTCCAGAGATTTACAGTTCTTTTGTAACAGTGTTTTCTCAGCAGATAATGTGGCTGACCTAATACTACTTGCTAATGTTTGCCATGAGTAAAATAGCGCCTCTCCCTTCTCCATTAAAATTCCTTTGAATGCTTCTAAATTAAAACATTCTATAAAACCAATCTGAACATCAAAGCATCATTTTTTTGTTTGTTTCTTCATAGATGTATTTCCATAGTCACACCTCTATGTCCTCCAGGCCAACACAAATTCAGTTTACCAAGAAAGAAAATAACGGCAAACTGAGACTAAATAGTGAATCCTTGATTTTAACAAAGATAAAGTTTTAAAAGTGCTGAGTCTAACGGTGATCAACAAAAGCTAAAATGTGTCAGTAGAAAAAGATATGAGGCTATTTGTTTAAATTATTTATAATTCCTATTAGATAAGGAAAATGTATTTCTGGAGACCTATAATGTATCCAAGTGACTATTATTAATAGTAATATATTTTGTTCCTAAAGAATGTAAAAAGAAGCTGGCCATGGTGGTAAACACCTATAATCCTAGCACATAGGTAGCTGAAGCAAAATGAATTGAATTTAAAGCCATTCTGTGTTACATAATGAGACTCTATTTCAAAATGCTATACCATAAAATGAGCAGTTCATGTAATAAGGGCTCAGTACAAAAATGATAGCTGAGTGTGCACCACAAAAATGACTGCTGAGTGTTGCAATGCCTTTGTTAATGATATGAAACTCAGTATCTTAAATATTGGAATTCAAAAAAATTATATTACCAAAAATAAAATTATATTATCTACAAATTTTAAAAAATATGATTTTCAAAAGATGAAATTTTTTGTGATGCCAACCTATAAAATATCCCCAAAGTTTTGTAAAGTTTTCATATCCCTCTCATTTTTGTTTAAATGTTTCAAGTAAAATATCTCTAGTTAGTTTGAAAAGACAACCTTGGCCCTGTCTTAGATGCAAACTTACTGAGTTAATAAATCCTCAGGATCAGAGAACTGCTCCAGGTTCTTCAGCTCTGTTTGGGGACTAGTCATTTTCCCTTGAATTTATTTTCCCAGCTCAATGTACAGGAAGCCTATAATAACAGAGAATAAGACCTTCCAGCTAGACACCCCCAGGGAACAAGAAATCTTGATTTCACATCCCATGACAACTGGAGGGGCTTTCATCCTACCCCAAGCTGCTCCTTCAGAGCTTGCTTTGTAAGGAACTGTCCCTGGTGTCTGCGGCTCTCTTGTCAGCCACAGTTCTGAAGATAAGGCAGTTAACTCCCGAAAGCATTCTTTCTGCTGTCTTGGAAAGGAGACAGTGAAATTTCAATTTCAAGGTATCTTGGGAAAGGCTCTGGCATCTCCATTTTCTGACAATAGTTCTAAGAGTGTTCCCTGAACCAAGCTCTCTACAGGTGACATAGCAATGTGGTTTTGGAGGCATGAGCTGGAAAGTTATTTGACTTTCAATTTGTCCTGTGTCTTACTACTAGAAGGTAATGAGCAACTTAAGATACTTCTGTCTTTCTATTCCAAGGTTAATCATTTTTTCATCCTTAATATTCCACCGAACACTGCTACCACTTCATTAATTAGTTGATCAATGAATTATCAACTAATTTTGCTGATTAGATCTTGAGGAGTTGACAGAGTAAGTAAGAGTGCATGCTCTGCAAGTGCCCAGCATCCAAGTAAAAAGTTGGGCTTGGTTACATATGCCTACAACCCCGCCATTGTGGGAAGAGATAGATACCCAATAATTCCCTGGCCAGCCAACCTATCCAAATAGCTGAGTTTCTAGTTCAGTGAGAGATTCTGTCTCATGGCAGTAAGGATGTTTTCAGGATGGAGTAGCAGCTAAGGTAAAGATACCCCTGGCCTTGAAATGAAATTTCTCTCTGAGGGTTATGAGAACCAGTGAGACCAAGGATTCTTTGTTGTTTTAGGCCATTGAGTTTCTCTGCTAGACTTCTGTTAGGTCTCTTGTGAAATTTCCATCATCATCTGAAGCTTTACAGACCTAAAGGCCACTACAATTCATTTGCTCTATGGTATCAAGCATGGCTTATAAAATGTGATTGAAAAATAATTGACTAATGCTTACAATCCTTTTTATGTAATTCTTTGAATATCAAGGCATTAGTGAGTGCATCACAGCTATGACGGTTAGTCTGGATCATCAACTTGATTGGACTGAGAAGTTCCTAGGAGCTCAAAAAACCTCACTTCTAATGTGGCTTAGAGGGCATTTTCAGAGTCAATTTAAGTGCAAAGGATGACTGTAAATGTGTGTAGCATCATCCAATAGGGGAGACCTAAGAGGAATTAAATAGGGAGTAGAAAGAAGCCTTTATCCCAGTTATACATTCTCTGCTTCCTGACTACCATGAAGGGAGCAGCTGTGCTCTGTAGTCCATTCCCTACGATGCTCTGGCTCACCACAAGCAATGAGGCATTAGACCAAGATGAACACAGACCTCTCCAAATATTCACCAAAGTAAGCTCTTTCTCATTTTGTTTTTCCAAATTAACAGTGTGCTTATTGGGTTATAAAATCATTGCTAAGTCAAGGAGTCAAAGAACATCGGAATGCATGCCTGACATACAAAAGCCTTCACAAGTATGCCAATGCTTGCCTTATTTTTTTTTCATTTCCCAGAAATTACATAATCTGATTTTCCTTTTAAATTTTTTGTTTATAATTTTATATATGCATCCTCTATTTATATCATTTCTTTCATTTTTCTCCTATATCCATCTAACTTCCTTTCAAATTTACAAGCTTTTACTTCTTTAAATGTTAGTATTACATATACACTATTAATTATTAATTAGAGTTACATATAAATATTAGTGTTACATATATATGTAATCTAATAACTAACGAAAATTATTGAGGCTTCAGGGGTGTGGCTTCATTGTCACATATAGATGTCACTGTCTTATAGCATGTTCTGGTCCTCTGGCTCTTACAGTCTCTATGCCTCCTCTTTCACAGTGTTCCCTGAGCCTTGGGTTAAGGGGTTGTATCCTAGATATATCAGTTCTCATCCTATTATCAGTAATGTATCAAGGTGTATCAGTTATCAGCCTTCCAAAGTGCCCATGTTCCAGATGAAGGCATTACCTCACGGGGTCCTTTTGCATGGGTGCAGGGTATCCAAGCCCATATGTATCATAGAAACTATCCCCCAACCCCTCCCCACCCCCGTTCATGCTTGATATTGACTCAAGTCCTTTAGCATCCCCCATTGACTTCCCCCGTTGTCCTTGCTTCCCCCATTGACTCACTTGACCTCTTAGCTTGCACTTGATGCTATGCTTTATCATCCACCTGAAAAGTGAATTGATTCTCCTACAGATTTTTCTCCTCTTTTACTTCTTATGGCAGAGTAGAAATGTTAGAAGCCCGTCTGGTCACATTTAACTCCGCTATCTTTTGATTATGTTTTTATCATTGTCTTCCTTTGTGTTAGTCGGTTAGTTTGCAAATGCTCTCAATGTCTCAGGTGTACTTCCTAATATTTTCCATAAAGTCCTAATCCCATGTGGACCCCAGATGTGCTTTGATTTCCCTCTAGCAGATTACTTCCTCTGTACATTGGTGAGAAGATGAAGATGGCTTTCCTCCATAACATCCCTTATGTGTACATACTTATGAATGAAATATCAGAAAACACAAATGGAAATGGTTAAAACAGTGGGAAAATATGTCTATCTCCAAACAGGAAATTAGAGATAAAGCCCTTTCAGAGGAAGGACACTCAACTTTGGTCATTACCCTCACATTTCCCATTATCCGCCACCCTAATCATTATGAGACTTGCAGCTCATGGTTACCAGATGTTTCTCTAATCCCAAGTATCCTGCACTTATATAAAATACAAAGTTTAAGAGTAAATTGTTTAACATGGAACAAAATAATCCCAGAAGAGCCATCAGCAGATATTTACTAAGTGAGCATTTGACCCAAACTTGGTCTGTTTTCCCTCCACAAACTAATCTCTCTCAGTGAAAGGAAGAGACATGCTGACTCAATTGATCTTAGTTTACCCTCTGTAACTTGGGAAGAAAGCACCCTTCTCTAAGAGCATGCATGCTCTATGGGCAGAATGAATAAGCTTGGCTTCTATACTCTGAGGAAGGGAATATAGCATGGCTTCTGGATGAGCAGGCTACAGTGGTTAATTCATTTCAATCATTTTCTTTACTCTTCAGTTCCAATTTCCCTCTAAAGGTTGTGTTTAGTATTCTTCATTGTTCTGGCCTCCTCCTTATCCAGGCTATTGTCTCGACCACACCAGCACTCTTGGTAAAATTTGTACTGGCTTTCTCTCTGCCCCCTCAGGGATCAGCTGCTCTTTTACTGTCTTTCAAATGGGTTAAAAATCTTCCCTACATAAAAATTCACCACAAGAAAACCAAATCCAAAGATACACTGGACTTTCCTTACCCTCATGAAATCTTCAACTGCTGCCTGAGCTCGAGCTTTTTTTTCTCAATGCTCTGATTTTTCCAGTTTTCATGGCTCACTCACAGAAGACTCCACTCTGGCTTCTGGAACCAACCCATGAAGGGGAAGCAACACTTTAATTTTCTTTTCAATATAATCATTGCACTTCCAAGCTCTGTCTTCTCCTATGATCATTCTTGTTCCTATTTGCCTCTATTCCACTGCAAACTCCCCATCTATCTATCCCTCACCTCCTATTAGACACTTTTGTTGTTCTCCATCTTTAGATCATGCATTTGGATATTCTTTCACTACATCGGGAGTTATTTTGGGAGATATGTGTCTCATCATTCGTTCTTGTGCACCACGAGGTGCAAACTGTAGTTAAAGACTTCACCCGTTTCAAACCTCAACTTGACGTCCATATCTCCTCTCTCTTCAGTCTCTGAAGTGCCTTGTGACAGCATTGGTTACTCATTTAAAAACATAGGCTCCTTAGCATTCCATTGAAGTTTCTTCACAGAGTGACTTGAAAACATTATGTAGCGCATCTCCTCTCTACATATATAGATGCCCACATAGACATAAGCACACCACCTGTATCAAAACTCATGCTTAAACTGAAAACCCTAGGTTTCACGTAATACAAACTTAATAAGAGTCATCAAAATTAGCCTGAGCTGGTTATGTATGTTCTCAGCATGCCTCTAGGATATATACTGACCTCTAAAGCCATGGCTATATCATTTATACCAGGTAAAAGTTAACTCAAATAAATATGAGTTCTACTTCTTTATTAGCACTAATATTATACTTAATAATTCCATATTTTCATTCATGAACATAGGACAGGGAGTCTATATCATCAGGTTAAGAATGAAGTAAGTATAAGTAGATTAGACACACTTTTAAAGGGGGTGGATTCTATTAGCACCCTGATTTACCTGGAGGAAAGGCACTGCCCCATCATTCTTTTAGTGTCATGAGTTTCCTTGATGGCATCAGTAGTAGTATGGGCTCCAGGTGGAAACCCAGCATACTCTCCAATTGTGCTCAGTTCATCTTTTTCCCCTACTTACATGCATTAGTTATCTGTACTGACATCCAGTGTCCCAGGTCTTGGAAGAATCGGTGCTGTGGAGCTTAGCAAGCACACAGGTGCATTTCATGAGACCATTCCAGAGGTCTAGGTAAAATTTCGTTCAGAGGAGTTAAGAACTCCATAAAGATAAAATATATTTACTGTCTGAATTTTTATTTTAAAAATTTGCTATTTTGATTGCAAAAGATAATTGATTCATTCTTGCTGATTTTCCATTCATTCTCCTCTTGTTGGTCAAATACATTCATGCACCTTAGAGCCCACAGATATATATAAACATGAGTGGATCATCACAGTAGCTTTGATCACATGGAATAGTGAAAGAGTATAAACAGGACCTAGCAGAATTGGGAAGATGGTCAGAATTCCTGATTGATGTATAGGAAGCGAGCATATGTCTCAGTTGGTCGCCATCTTTCTTTCTTCCCCTTCCTCTCTTGGTACCCCTCTCATTCTACCCCATATTGTTCTCTTCCCAACCCCTCACCCTACACTTCTACCGCCCTTTCTCTCTTTTGAGGTTTTGTCTATGAACTCAGACAAATAGGCCAATCAAATCACACTGACATTGAGATTGTCTCTGACCTGAGGTCACAGAGAAGACTTAAAATGAAAACAGAAATCAAATCAGATCTATCAAGAGATGCCAGAGGGTACAATAAAATAAAAACCAGAAAGATGAATCCTAGCATCTCGATTTAGCCACAAAATGACTTTCAGTTTGAACAATGGCTTGTTTTTGTGGTCTTTCTCCCCCAGTGACAGCAACCACAAGGAAAATTGCTTCAGGTGATGAATGGCCTGTGCTGGGAGCTAGGGTGAAGCTAAGAGGCCCCAGTTGCCAAGTTGCTGCAGTTGCTATGATCCTCTCTGGACTCACTGTGGTTGGAGTGAGTCAAACTGAGTGCACACAAGTTCACGAACCAAGCAGCACTGCTGGGAGAAAGCAGGGTTCTCTGACTACTTCTGCATGCCTGGCCTATGAAGAAACCTTGTCAGCACTACAGCATGCAGGAGCCTTTCAAGGTCTGATTTAAGAGTGAGGGCTGAGTTCCTGCTGTAGCGTAGGGGGGTACAAACAGTGTCAACACAGAACAAGTCCTAGATGAGCCACCACTGCTTGCCACCCATGGAGCAAGCCAAGCTTGCCAAGGCTTCCTGCTTTCAAATGTCTGATGATACTAGTTCCATACTAAATTGCAAGAAAACACACTTTCATCCTTGATTGATAACAGTAAAGCAGGATATGGCCCCTTCTTACTGTCAGTCAAAATGACTGAAGCTCATCCTAAATACAGTTGGCAGCTAGAGAAGATAGAATTTATATATCCTGATCAGATGGGATTTATTTAATTTATGTCAGAAGTCAAGGCAAAAGAATACAGGAAGACGGACAAGGAGAGGAGAGGAGAGGGCAGGGAAGGGAATGAGGGGAGGAAAAGAGTGGATGGAGGGGAGGAGGCAGAACGGACGGGGTGGATGGGCGGAGAGAATATGAGAGGAGAGGAGAGGAGAGGACAGAAAGGGGAGAGGAGAGGAGGGGAGGAGAAGGGAGAGGACGACAGAGCAGGGGAGGGGACCAGGCTCTAGCTCTTGAATTTCCTCACACTAATAAAATTTCCATGTTCTGACCTCTCACAGTAACTCCATGAGAGCAAATATTCTCTATTATCACCTTGCATGGATTCAGAAGCACTCCTCTGAGTCTGTTTGGGATGTTTCCAGAGAGAATTAACAAAGGTAGAAAAACCTGGATGTGAGCAGCACCAACCCATAAGCTGTTTCTGGAATGAATGAAAACGGTAGACAATGCCCCACCCCTTTAAGACAGGGGCTTTGTCTCCCTCTCCTTTTTTAGCTGCCTGGATCAGGTTGTTCTGTTTCTCCTCCCTACTGCAGACTGCAATCCTTAGCCAAAACTAAGCTGGCCTCCCATTCAAGATGTCTATGGCAGGCGTTTTGTTAGAGCAAGCAAGCTAACTCAGTTCCTAGTAATTGTAGAGTATGAATGGTTGCTGACATTGAAGTTGTCAGGCAAGTAAATCAGTGTCTTTTCTACCACAAACCATGTCCATAGCAATATCACAAACAAGCTGTTTTAGGTTTACCACTGTACACAGGGTACAAGGGCTTAACAGATGTGTCTTCATCCCATCCACATGCTAGCTGCTATAAATAAGAAAACACACACACACACACACACACACACACACACACACACACACACACGTACTCATATACATAAGCATACATATAGCATTATACAGACTTAGCAGGCCATACTTAGGAAAATATATATACATACATACACATATATGCATGTAACAACAAATAATGAACAATGAAGCCATGACATTGAAAAAAGAGCAAGGAAAAATTTTGGATGGGAGGGTGTCTTAGAGAGAGAAAAAGAAAGTGAGAAATGTTATAATTATAATCTTAAAAGTTAAGGAAAAAAATCACAAAAGAAAGGATATCAGTTCCTTACCCTTAGCACTTAACTACTTCTGCTGTGGGTGAGAGGGGGCAAGTCAGAAATCGGGTGGAGTAGATAAATGATTGACAGTTGTTTTACAATCTACGCTGGGGCTGGAGAGGTGTTTCAGTGGCTCAAACCCACGTGGCAGCTCATAACTGCCCATAACTCTAGTTTCGGGGATCCGACACCCTCACACAGACATACACCAATACAGATGAAAATGCCAATGCACATAAAATAAAACTAAAGAAATCATTAAAACAAAACAAAATCTAAGCTGAATCAAACTTCTGGCAAAATGTTTACCAGGCAGAATTGTAGAGGGAAATGTGTGCCTCCCAATAGTGAGCCTCTTTAACTACCTGGCACACACTTGTGAATATAAATACATAAGCATAGATAATTACAGTCTTTTAAAACAGGTTGATTAATGAAATTATAGACCATTCTCTTGGAAAAATCCATCTAGTTGCTAAATATAGCATACCGGACATGTTAACTTATCACCTACTGATGTCATTTCATTGCTGGTTTGCCATTCTGGGTGTGTCTACTGATGATTTTGTATTAATATTATGTGAGCAGAAGCATGGGGTCAAGCAGTAAAGTCACTGCCTTCATTGCATCAAGTGTTTCCCTTCACGTGTTTAGTCTCGCCAGCTGGACTTTGTATTGTCACACTCCTTATTACAGGCTGTCCTCCACACTGAGAACCTACATTTGGCATGAACCCAGCACAGAGCAGAGCACTTTCTTGTGAACAGCAGAGGGTTTCACACATTCAACGTCATCCTGAAAAGAAAGGAAAAGGGCACCCATCTCTCCATTCAGAGTCAATAGTGTAGCTTTGCCTCAAGACAGAACCACGGAAAGCCAGATAGCTGATCTGTACTCCAAGGTGACTAGAGATTTCATGTCTGAACTTGAACATTTTGAATGAAAATCTTGGGGTACATTTGAAACAGTTCCATAACATGTCCCTCTGAAGCCTGCAGATACACCTATGGCAGGCATTCTGATAGGAAGCTCATTCCTTTCCTTGGTATCATCTTTTCAGCACTGCTGGGAGGGGTTCTCATCAGGCCTTATTAATAATATTTGTTGTACCTCTCTTCAGTAATGGTTGTGATTTTATATCACAAATAGTGTGCAGTTGTTAGCTGATTATATTTTCATGGAGACATTAAGTTTGTGTTTTCTTTCTCCACCTGGTCTTACATGCCCTAAAACCTTCTAAACGATATTTTTAGTTTTGTGTTTTCATACAAAACATATGCAGAGATATTCCAGGACAGGGATCAGTAAATTTATTCTATAAAGTGCTACATAGTAAATATTTTAGACTTTGTGAGACACATGTGTTTCTGCTGCATCTTCTATATCTTTTTCAAATTTCAAGACTCAAGATTATAAAAACCATTCTTGAATGCAGGCTTAGACTTTTCGAAACCTACTTTAATAAGGGCTCTCAAACACTTCTACCTCCCTTACTAGCCTACCATCCAAAGGTAGGGGAGAAAAGATAATAAATAGGACAAGAGGAATATAGACCTTTTTAGTAGTTCTTTGGGGCAAATTCAATCTCCATTGGACAGGATACCAGCTGTCCAGTTCAGTAGTGTCAGGATACCCAGAGTCCAGTTCAAAAAGCGTCACCATACACAAATAAGCAGCAGTGGCAAGATCCAGTAGAAACAGTCAGGCCTCTGACAAATTGAGAGGAACCAGAATCAGTTGGAATCCCAGGAGAAGTTCTCTGCTGTGCCTCTCTCAATGAAGTGAAGATCAGGTAAGACTCGAGACCAAAGAAGCATTGCTCCACTAGCTATGCAAGCACTTCATCACTGTCTCTTGGGCCCTCCTTATGCTCTTTCCAAACATCTTGTGTCCTCTCACGGGTCTGCTTCTGCTAACCATCACATGAGTCTGCATCACATGAAACAGCCAAAAATGTCCACTTTACTTGACTCATGAGCCTTATGTCTCAGTGTCAGATGGATTTAGCCACCTATACTGAAAAATTTGTGATTATGGAAACTTCACTGTTGTGTTAACGTTTGGATTGTTGCCCCCAAAATTCTGTTTAGATTAACCTGAGCCAATGAAAAACACAAAGATTAACATCAACTATGAATGGCATGTATGGTCTTAATGAATTTCAAATGCTAAGAAGGACATTGTGCAAATCAAGATCTCAGTATTTCCAAAAAATAGTGAGAAATTAACTAAGGCCATAGACCCCCATGCTGAGAGAACCATGCAAATTCACAGGGATGTGGATCTGTCCTACTGGAGTGGAATTCTGTTTATGTTCACATTGTAAAAAGCAACTACATTTCAGAAAAGCAAAATCACTCATCATGTATAATATATGCCCTAGCTTGATATCAATCAGCTTTGGAAGTTTACTCCCATAAAATTTGGTATTCAGGGAAGAACATGACAGAGTTCATAACCAAGGCCCTTGGTTTAAAACCCACTTCTGCCTTTTATTATCTTGGTGCCCCTGCTTGTTACTGAAGTAAAACTAATTATTTATAAATGAAATTCTCAGAACATATGCTACTATATACATAGTTAAATAAGTAATGGTGGAAATAATGTAGGAACACACAGATGGATAATCAAGGAAAAACTGTACATCTAAACTTATCCCATATGGTTTTTAAAGTTGCATATCAACAGTAACAGTTATTCAGCTGTTGATTTTAATGGGACCCAGGGTGTGGCTCAGCAGTGATGTGCTTGGCACTCATAGGTTAAGCTCCTGTTTCATTCACATGCAGCTCCATGAACTGATCTCCATCTTAGCTGCCTTCTTTAATTTTTATTTATCCCAGCCTCGTTACTAGTAATTTAGCATTTTCTTTCTTTAACATTCTTGTCTCTTCCAAATGCACACACTCATGTACCATGTGACAAAAGTATATTAAAATTGTAGAATTATTTTAAGTAGCCAAAATAAGACATGATTATAACAACAGATCGTTAGGTGGAAAATAAATGTGATGGGGCCACTTACCAGGTTCCGAGAGGTTATGATTTCTAAGTGTCACATTGGTAACCATATGAACAACAAGCTGCACATTTGCTATAACTCATTTATTTTATTTTAATCTATATTTTGCCACATTTTCCTACAGCACCCAGTATTGCTAGGTGGTCTCCTATCCAAGTACTAACCAGGTCGAACACAATTGGAATGGGGCTGTCTTAGACTCTGTTCTCTGCCATTGTATCCCATTTGCCATTACATGGTCGTCCTGGTTGGGCCTCATTTGGATGTGCTTAGACCTACTATGTCTAGATGCCCTAGGGTGGGATGGTGCCCAAGGGGACAATGGGGGAGATTTGTAAGGGTGGAACTTGGAAGAGAGGATGGAGGGGGCTGGGATTGAGACATAAAATAAATTTTAAAGATTACTAAGTGTGATATGGGGCCTATGCATTTCTATGTCTAGTTTCCATGTGTGTGCAAGGAGTTAATACAGGAATTACAGTCTGAAATATATTAGGGAAAGCAGTAAAATATGAGAAAAATAAACAAATATTTTGCTACCACATAGAAGAAGCAAGAAGGGATGAAGATAAAAGGAGAATTTGGGGCTAACTCTTACATTCTGAGTCTGTTACGTGATTGCTAAGATGGGGATGACAGAGTAAGAACCATTAAAGAGTAGACACTGGCGTGATGGTAGTGACAGTGATGAGTTAGGAAGCCAGCAACAGCGTTTAAGGATAAGCAGTGACATCTAGGCTAACAATGAAGCTTACAGTCATTAAGAGTCAGATCACCAAGAGGACAGAAATTTTATAGGTAACAAGAGGGAATATATGAAGCAGAAAAAAATGAAGGCCCAGAATAGTACAAAAACAATACAAATAGGCATTTTGAATAAATTAATTTTATTAGTTGTTTACAATTTTACTCAGAAAATATGGCTTCCCTTCTTAGCTTAAAGTAGGGAGAGATGAGACTAAATATGCCTACAAAGTCAACTGGCTAATGAATTCGTTCTACCATGCCATGGAATGAAGAAGTCTCACAGTGGACTCCCTTATCATAGATTGCCCTCGCTGATGTCACCAGTTGATATTCCCAGGCACAGTTGATTACTGTGATGGAAGACCCAGTGGTTCAAAACCAATAAATCATTTTGCTTTCTCTTTGTGGTTTGTGAAATATATTTTATAATCTTGCATCTGTGTACCTCTACCATAGCCTCCCTGGCAGATAGAAAACTGCTATTACTTCCCTCCATAGAATGTGCAGAATACAAATGTGGACAAAATCAGAAAATAGCCTTTGAGAAAAACTTGGTGACACTTGAGCCCTTCCCAGCTTGTAGCAGTGAAATTGAATTGTTATATTTATTGTAAAAGTTGGCAATGGAAAATATTATTACACAGCCTAAAGTCATCTAGGGCTAGAGGGCTTGTCCTCACATCTATAGTATCAGAGCAACAGAGGTCATCTCATGACTTAAGGGAAATGGAAAATATGAGGTTGCTGTTTATTTGAAAATGTAACATTTACACAACGCACAAGGTTCCTTGAGTACAGATGTTGTTATAAAAGCTATTTATTGAGAAATTCAGTATTCACATAGTTGACTGATGATGTAATCTGGGTTATGGCCATCCATCAATATTCACTGTACCTACTTTGAGCATTTTATATTCAGTTGAAACTATTTCTATTGGGGATCCTAAAATGTTTGAGAATGTATTTCTTGGTTACTCTGCCACCTAACATCTTCCAAATATAGATCATTATTTTAGTTAATGGTAGTAGTAAATAAAATTAAAATGTGTTGTCTGCCTTTATACCCCAGTGTTCAGTACTCGGCACAAAGGCAGAATAACTGTATATTTAATTTACTCATCCTTAATACCTGTGAAATATTATGATCCAAAATAAAGCTTAGAAACCCCTTTTCTCCATGTTCTGGGTGACATGGACAAGTGATAAGCTACTTCAAACTGTGAAATTTCTAAGTCAGAATGAATACTAAATTAACAAAGTTATCAAAATTGGATTCTCATTATTTTGAACCAGAACGTGCGCTATGAATACTAACTTGGTAAATTTTGTCTGCAGAAAAGACATATTTAAACTCAAAAGGGGAAAAGACCTCACAGATTTCCCTACTCTCTATTCTAAGCGCTTTGTATGCAGTTACTCATTTTGACAATATGACAAAAGATACATCTCAATGATTGATAAACTTTCTAGCATTAAGCTAACATTATGGAACTTAATAATACATGTGTATGAGGGTAATTCAAGACATCAGTCATACATAGGCCCATATGCACATTTACATACCTTACTTTTTATTTGGAGTACATTAGTTAAAAGGTAGATTTAGTGTTTTTCTGTGATATTGGACTTTATGTTCATTTATGAATCGCCTTGTGAAAAACACAATAGGAAGAAAAAGCTCAACAGTGAAAAAATATACCATGAATAAGAGCCAAAATTATTGAATATATAACAATTATAATAACAAATGCTTACTTAATCCTATGTCACTTACATTTAATAGTACTATGATTTTTAACTAAAGAGCAGACTTTTTAAGATAAACTCGTCAGCATCATAACAATTAGAAGTTACAAAATTTTTGTGCTTCTTTTATTCTTTTTATTATTTAAAACAAATATGTAATTTGAATAAATTTTGATATTCTTCTCCTCCCTGAAGTTCTTCCAGATTCTCTCTCCTCTTCCTATCCACCAGACTTTAAGTTCTTTCTCAAAAAAAAAAAAAAAAAAAACCCAATACAATTATAACTCCCCAGAAATAAATAAATAAATAAACAAACAAACGAACCATTCCCCTGGCGTGGGCTGTAAGTCTAACCAGTTATTGGGTGCTTATTTCCACTAGTTTTGTGCCACCACTGCCATAGCATACCTTGAAGACATTACACTATTATATATAAAGGGATTGCAGCTGGCTTACTTTCTCTTTTGCTTGTGCAGAGTCTGTTCCCATACCATAGATGCTAGTATGTAGGGTTGAAGGCTCTATGTAGGGGCCAGACTCAACATCTGCATCTAAAATGAGCTGTGTAAGTGTTGTCTTCAGAAATGAAGCCTTGATGTAATTTTATAAACAGCAACCTATAGTCTTGAAAATAGCCTGGTTGTTTGGGGATTTCTATGGGGCCACTTTGACCAACAACTTATGTAACCCAATCCCAGTACTCCAAGGTCGTTTGGTGACAAGAGGTAGACATTTGGGACTCTGTCACCCCATTATTTGGTGATTTCATTTAGATCACCTTCATATGTATATAATTTAGCATATTAAGTGCCTTATGTTTCTGTACTGCCCATCAAATAACAATTGTAGCCATCTTTCTCTGCATTCCCCCTTACAACTCCATCCTCTCTCTCTCTCTTGATCTTACTGGTGCAGAGCACCGCTTCCATCTAGAACTTTCTATTCTATGTCCCTGTTCTGAGGAGATTTATCTGCGCTCTTTAGTCTCTTACTCTATACCTACCCTTGTAGCTTCATTATCATTGACTTCACAGCTAATATCCACATATAATCAAATACATACCATATTTGTCTTTCTGAGTCTGAGATACCTCACTCAGGATGATTTTTTTCTAGTTCCATCCATGTTCATGTTGTCATTTTTTTTTAATAGCTGAGTAATACTCCATTGTATATATATACCACATTTACTTCATCCACTCTTCTGTTGAGGGATATCTAGGGTTTTTTTCAAGCTTCGGGCTATTATAAATAGAGTAGCAATAAACATGTTTGAATAAGTTTCTCTGTGGTAGAAAACAAATGCCCTTTGGTTATCTGCCCAAGAGTGTTATAAGTGGATCTTGAGGTAGATCGGTTCTCATCTTCCTGAGGAATTGCCACACTGATTTTCCTAGTGGCTGTATGAGTTTGCACTCCCATCAGCAAAGAATAATTTCTCCCTTTACACTATATCTTCAGCAGCATGAGCTGTCATTTCTGCTCTTGGTATGCTTCTTTAACAACAAATGAACAAACCAAAACAGAAAGAGACTCCAGACAAAAATTTGTAGTGACTTCAAGTTTAAAAAAATAGACACGCTAGCTTGAATCATTAGGTCAGGACTATTATAGCTGTGATTCAGAGACATGGAATTTCTGAGAATGAAATTAAGAAATGAATAAACAAAACTTAAAATGGAAAGGAGGACATGCTGAAATTAATGGAGACAAATCTTAAAGATTGCATCTCTCTGTCTCTGTCTTTCTGTGTCTCTCATCTTGTGCAATCGCTATAATCTAAATACCATTTACAATTACTTTGGGTCCTGATCCCTATATGTAGGGGATAAATGCAACTATTTCTTTGTGACCTGCCTCAACAGCTCTCCTCCTTATGTCTCAGTTGCTGTCTGTACAGCTTACTTACACATGTGCCTGTGTAAGTTGGAGCCTCGATGATCTTGACTAGAATTTCATAAATGTCTTGTGGTTGGCAACAGACCAGCCAGCCTGTCTGTCTTCACAGGGCAGGAGAAGAGCAGCAGAAGGCTATTACAAAGTACTAGTAGTTCTCAACCTATTGTCATAGCAGGCTTCCTGAGACTAACATGTGGTCCATGCTGATCTAGAATGTTTTGTCTACACTCTGCTTCCCTACCATTGGGATTACAAGTTGTACTATCTGGTTGTAGCAGTTTCATGGTTGCTCAAAGCAGACTTGGCCAAGTCTCCTGAAGTTATGGAAGAAAACTGACCAAGAAGATGAATTTAGGAAAAAGACAAAATTGGGTATAATGTTTGCAGTGCATTTCTTATAAATAGCCCCATTTTAAGTCATGAATATATTTTCTTATATTGCTTTGAGGTGTTTTGTTTTACTTTGACCTGAAATCTCTTCTATGTTTGAATCGGTAAAGGTATTCATTTTAGTTGTATCTCTTAGCATTTGTCCTTTATGACAAATTCAAATGTAAAAATTCTGGATCTTGCTGGGCAGTGGTGGTGCACACCTTTAATCCCAGCACTTGGGAGGCAGAGGCAGGTAGATTTCTGAGTTCGAGGTCAGCCTGTTCTACAGAGTGAGTTCCAGGACAGCCAGGGTTACATCGAGAAACCCTGTCTCAAAAAACCACAACCAAAACCAAAAAAAAAAAAAAAAAAAATCTGGATCTCTCAGAGAATTCTTTTTTTTTAGATGATAGAAAATCACAGTGGTCTAACAAAATATGACTGACAAATATGATGATTCTTAAGCTAAAGGAATAACATCATAACCAAAGAGTTTTAACATAAAAAACACTTGCTAAGTTTAATGGGGAGATAAGCACTTTAGTGAAGGGAAATTCCTTTCCCCTTGGATTTTCAATATAAGCAGCATCCTTACAGCTGTGCTAAAAAGAGAGCTGCCAGCTACTTAGGCAGAAAGCTACTGTAATACACACAGTATGGCTTTAATAAGTTGTTTAATTTGTGAACTTAGTATGCTCAGCTTATTTGGGGAAGGTCTAAAGATACGCTATACAGAGACATGCTGTGCAGACAGGACTTAATTTACGGCGTATTTGTCTTTAACATTCTTTTTATTTTTCCATATGATTAGTTTGTATTTTTCCATGTGATTAGGAAATTTTCATGATTACTTCTTCAGTATAGAATTCTTGGTTTAAATCTCCAGAATTCTTATTTTATATGTCAAAGAAAATACATATTTACTTCTTTTCCCTCTGCTTGAATTTAGCTACCTACTGAATTCTCTTTGGAATATCTTTCTCCTCTCCTTGATGACACTGAGCTATTCCTGGTTTTAAAAAAACAGTCAGAACTATTATTAATATTTGCAGGTGATTTATAGCCTTTGCTTGTGTGATCACTCAGCCTTCTTTGTGATTGTTCATAGCTCCCTTGCTTGGAGTCTGCTCTCCCTCGAGACACTGGCCTCCTCATGGCAGGCCTAGGGATGTATTTTCACAACTGTATCTATGTCATAGGACTTGGCCCTGTGTCTTCTCTACTCTTCTATAGATCACTGCAATGATAAAGTTACATAGCAGTATGCTCATTTGGTGTGAGAAAGAGTTGTGGATTACTATTCAATGTATTCCCCATTAAGTAGAGAACTAGCAGTCATGAAGTATCCAGGAAAACATCTTTGACAATTTTCAGAAGCATTCAGGGTTTTAGTCAGTATAATGTGTTCATAGTTATGTGAATCACACTTTTCTCTGATAATATGGATATTAACTCCTCGATCTCATACTATTTATAGTTCCTTTATTAATTAATTACAAATACTTACCAGACTGTTACTTCTTAGATTCTATGCTAGATACAGGAATCTAGCAGCAAACAGGATGCATGAAAATATTCCTCTGACACAAAGTTTAAAATCCAATAAGCCACATATATGCAAACAAATGAGCAACTTCAGTATAAACTGAAAATAATTTGATGGAAAAATTAAGTATTTCAGGAAAAAAATATACAAGAGTGTCCCTGTAACATTCCTTTCACCACTGGAGAAGAAACTCAAGTTTTAAAATAAACAGCTTTTAAACATCACCAGATAGTTAAACCTGGCAACCTATAAATATATATGAGTACTTAGACAATTCTTTTATAAAATATGTTTGCTTTCAATGAAAAATATTCCACATGAAAAGTCCAATTAAAAAGTAGTAACATAGGTAAGTAATATAATTTTACTATTATAAATATAAAGGAAATTATGGATTACATTCTTCTAATTATTAATAGCATAACTCATGTGGTCAATAAGCAATAAACTTCTTTAAAATTGTAAATGACTACCTTTGATTCAGCAGAAATTAGAGAGAAGATTGTGAATTAATCATTAGATAATAGCTTTGCACTTAAAGTTAATGTACACAGAGATATCCTTTTATGTAGAGTTAAGTGCTTATTTTGCCTAATTCTAAAGTGACTTTTCATTGAGAGTTTCTTTAATCATGCTACACAATAGAGTCAATAGGAAAAGAGTAGAAGGAAACTCTAAAAGGAAAATTAAATCACAGGCAGAAAGGAAAAATTTTAAAGGGGTATCAGAACACAACATTTAATACTCTTATATAGCATTCTCAGACAGCAACACCAAAATGTCCAAATAGACCATTTTCATCCAAATAATGCTGTCTAAAAGATAAACTGCTAGTAGCAAATTGGTTAGTAGATATGAGAGCTTGAAAAGAAATTTCCAGATATAAATCAGGTTACTACTGTGAAATGTGAGAACTGCTTGTCTGGATGTAATGTGGAGACAGAGACAACAGACTATTACAGTTTGTTCGTTTCCAGTGTAGCTAGATGGGCTGCCATCTATGTGTTAATATTTCATAAGGTCCTTCAGACCAATTTAATAAAAAGTGTGTCTCTGGGCAAGGGCCATGGACACCGTATTTATAACTACACATAATTATCCTTAAGCATGTGTAGACAAAAAGCATCTTTCACCTTACAGTATCATGCTCCCTTGTGATCATCCAGGGTAGAAGATGAGGATGTTTCATTTGGCTTATAATTACAAAAATGCTATGATAATATGGGGATTGCCCGAAACAAGAAAAAAGATAAGGAAAGAATAAGGAGGAAATGTAAATTCTCTAATTTCTACTCTTGATAGTTCCCTCACCAACAAATAATAACTATTTTGGCCACTCATCCAATATACCCAAGAATCAAAACTAAGAAGAAATTACTTATGACCAGATACTAGAAACCCATAATATACTTTGGACTTGTTATACTTCTTTAAAACATGACATATGAACTAAATGGAGTATACTAAGGTAAGTATTTTGAAGATGCTAATAATTCTGCTCATTATATAATAAGCATTTTATTTGATTTAACAATGAAACTAAAACACATGATACAAATATGATAAAATGGAGAAGACTGTATTGAAGACAAGTAGATGATGCTAATTAAATTGCATTATTGTGGTTTTCTGTGAAAAAATAAAATATTCACATTTTTATCAAATTATTATAAAAGGCAGAATAAGTAGATGCAAAATATACTGTTCCAAGTGTGCTCTGAAGTTGTCTTAAATCAATTTACAGAGCCACCGTGAGAACTGTATGTGTTATCAAGTGCAGCGATCTGAATAATTGCCAGATGTCTCAGCAGACAGAGTCCTAGGTATTTGGTTTTGAACAGTGCTCTTTCTCTAGCTCGGAATGCAAACTCCAGCTTCCCATGCGCATAGATATTTGAGAAGCAGGTTGGGTCATAAAGCCATAGTTAAGACTGGAAATAGTAATGGAGTAAGCTTACAGAAATGGGGCTGCACAGGGAACAGAGAATGAGAAAGAAATGAAAAGGAGAATGAGGAGGGGGAAGAGGAGAGGCCAGGGAAGGAGAAAAGAGAGGGGAGCAGAGAAAGGAAAGAGGACCAGTCAAGTAGGGCTGTGTCTGGGAATTACTTTAACTCATAAATCTGTTCCCAAGACTGGTAGCACTAATCCATAAAATATGCAAGAAAGAAACTTAACTAATAATAGAATGAAAGTTCACAGTTCCACACAATTTTATATCTCAAGGATATCTTTTCATATAATGAAAGTCATATACTGAAATGGGAAGACAGCTCATATTGTTCACCTTTCTCTTTTAGTTTTATTACTGCACAGGCCTGATAGAAAATCAGTGATCAGACTTGATATGAATGAGTAAGAATAATGCTGAAGTTTCCTTGAGATTGTAAATGTCCTATATATGAGTTTAGGTTTTGGGTACTGTTTTATTGTGACTTTATTTAGTATTTATTTGCACAGTTTCAATGACATTCTGATCTTTGAATTAGTGCCAAAGTTTATGACACAAAATACTACTCATAATGTACCTAAGATTCAAATACAAAATAATAACTAGGAAAAATGGAGACTCATTTATTTCCTTTCTTTCTTCCTATGCACTAAAACTCATCAACAAGAGAAGGAAAACACAGTGTTTACTCTACTTAATCTTGTAAAAATTGAAGAGCAAAATAACACTCTCTTGGTGAACCTAGGATATTTTGAATTGCCTGGAAAATAAAAAGGCTCAAGTCATAATATTTTACTGTACTTTTAAAAGACTTGTCGCTCTGGCCTAAAGGAGATAGAAATCACATAACTGCAGACACATCTGGACCAGGATTCCAACAGGCAGTGCAGAAAGCTTTCTCATTACTCTCTTTTTCAGACCCGACAGCTCCAGAAATGGATCAGATATAGTCACAGGACAGCCTTGGACCAATTACAACAGTCAGAGGAATGAAGAATTTTTTTGACTTTTCTGGTCAGCTTCCTTCTGATCCTTCTCTCCATCCTTCTTTCTCTTATTCTCCTTCTCCCCCCTCTATCTCCATCTTCTAGTTCTTCCATTTTACTCTTCTTTTACACACAGCTCTCTAAGCCCTGAAGTAAGGAATGAGATAAAGACACCCTGCTCAGGGCTGAGTGCTCTAAGCTCCCTCATTCTCTACACATTGTTCAGTTGTGGGTCTCTGTAGTCACTATCATCTACTGAAAGGTGAGACTTCTCTTATGTCCTAATCTATGAATACAGCAATATATCATTAGCCGCCCTTCCCCCAAAAAATCATTTTCTAAGTGTGGGACTGAGAAAATGTCCCTTAGAGTCACATCAGTTGTGTACATTGAAGTGTAGTGAGAAATAATACATAAAGCACTGTTGTTCCAACTCTTTTCTTTGACAAAAAATGTCCATTTTCAGCTGAACATTTTAACAATCAGAGAAATTGTTTTTCATTTTACTAGGGATCCCAGGAAAGAGAAAAGCAGAAGATGTTTGCACCATGTTGAGAGGTTATATAAGGACCACACCAACCCTAAATTTTTCATCTTCCAACAAAAATACCAAGAATCTGAGTGTAATGGCATGATGATTTAAATTCAGATACTTGGCCCTTTCTGGGAAACAGTGAGGTTAACAACTGACAAACTAGAAAATAAAAGTATCTGGGAGTGACTACAAGAAAACTATTGGTTTTTCTTCCTTGTGTGTAAAAAACATAAAGCCTTACGCTATATGCATCCCTAGAGAAAGAGCTGATATCCCAGACTCATCTAAAAAGAGTTTCAAATAGGCTCCTTGCTGATTGAAATAATATTTTACCATATTTGCAAATAAATGTCTTGAACATACATCAGCTCTTAAAATGAAAACGTGCAGCTGTGAAGTGAAAGTGATAGTGTTTGTGTTATTTATTGCATGATTCTTTTATATGCCTAGACTTGCCAGGTCTAGGCTTGGGGAAGTCAACTTTTATGCATTCAATAAACCAATGCATACATTCTATTTTAAAAACTGTTGTAGTTAGTGAAAAGAAAGAGTGGAGTTATCCTACTTCAGTTCCTGGGGGTAAATATATGAAAGCAGTGAGCTACCTGCCTCTCAGAGCTACCAGTCCTGCCTGCCCTCTTAACTCCATTAATACTCCTTCTCTAGATCTATATAGTTCAAGAAGTTTCTGAAGTAGCAGGCTTAGATATGGCTTTTCAACAGCCCAGAAAATTGGGCAATTAAAGACTGAAGCAAAGAATTGGAGCAATTGTAAGTTATGTATTATTACTCACCACAGTTTAATTCCTAATGACATGTTTAACTCTGAAAATATCATCAAGGATGCCCCAGTAGGACTTTCAGTAGGAAACAGACCCAATGAAATCAACTCAGTCATGTATATATCACAAAAATAACTACTACCATCTTCATTAATAGAAGTGAAAAACAAGGTTCAACAATAATTCCTACACAGAGATTAACAATTCTGAGTTATCTATATTATTAGGAAAAACAATGGTTTTTCTCTGTGTTCTTGCCCTTTCTTCCAAACTTTGGAGATGAGAGGAAGACAACTTGATTCTCAGATTTTTGTTCAGCTGTGATAAATTCGCCCTCAGTCAGAACATGATAGTTGATGAGAAGCAAGAATCCACAGGGGCAAGTACGGCCTGCTCTCCACTCCTGCTGGTTCTCTTTGTAGACAGCCTCATGCAGCATGGAGGCTAAATAATTGTACATGGAGTAAATACTGTGAAAGAGAAATTCCATGTGAATGAATGAATGAACTACTCTGTGTATCTAATGGGACTGGCACTTTTACTGAGTAATTATGCAAATGATCCCTCAGTTCTCCCCAAAGGCCTATATAACAGGTGTAATTGTCCCTGACAAATGATGAGGAATCTAGTACATTCCAGGCAGACCAAAATTCTAGGACTCTCATTTAAAATGGCCTTCTATTTACATATATAACCTATTTCTATTCTCCTACATATGTAAATAATCTCTAAGTTACATACAATTCTAAGATGGTGTAAATATAAATAAGTGCTGTGCTCTTTTGTTTGGGAGGATGGTGAGGAGATTCAAAGGTCTGTGATTGGTATGAACAACAGACAGCCTTGGCTTAACTACAGTATAATACAGACAGAAGTTACAAAGCAGGCCTTCCAATGCTGGGGGGGGGTGAACTGTGATTGGAATGCTGCTTGAATCTTCATTTATGTGCATGCAATATAGTGAGCAATGTGCAGCAAAGTCGTCGTGCTTTGCTTTATGAAACTTTCTGGATTATTTGAATAATATTTCATATCTATATGTGGTTGAATTCATAGATGTAGATCCAACAAATATTGATAGCATACTCTATATTTCACCTTTAAAATGGCCGATCTTAAATTACCTGTCTGAGATCATCACAGTTGGACACACTGACTAGCTCTTTAGTCTGTGATGATCACATCACAGATTTTCTGTGTGTTATCACCTTCTATTGCCTTCTATCTCTTTTTGACTTCTCTGTATCCTACAAGTCTTGGTTTCAAAGTCACTTGCTTTTGAATGTCTCTAGAGTTGTTCTGGGCTTAGCCCTTCCATGCTTTCTTACCCCACTCATTACCACAGTCGCCAAACGATTATCTGTTCTGCTTGTGTTGACCTTATCAAATAAACACTAAGCTCCACAGGAACACCCTCCTCCATAAGATTGATTGTTTTAATTCTGACTTATTTTCATGATCTCTCATATAGACTATATTTCTAAAATCCACACTGAGGAGAGCTGGGGATATGGCTCAGTGAGTGAGGTCCTGGGTTCCATTCCCACTATATAGACATAGTTCTAATAGCTAGGGTTAGCTGTCACCTTGTCAGAATCCAAAGTCAAGACTCAGCTGTGGGCTGGGCATCTGAGCATCACTCTGAGGATTACCTAGATAGCATTAGTTGGGGTAGGAAGATCCATTTCAGTATAGATGCCAAGAGCAAATGCAGAAGCGTACATTCATTTGTACTCTGCTTCTGACTGTGGATGCAGTGTTTCCCAATTCCAAGTAGCAGCAGTTTGTGTATGATTTACCTTTATTTAATTCTCATTAATAAATATCCACAAGATGTGCATACTGATTTTAAAGGTTGAAATTACTCCCTTATAAAACAGTAAGGTAGGCTTGCATGGCAGGACTCCACACCCACAGCATTTTAACTCTCAAATTTTGTACTTTGTTTTTGTTGTTGTGTCAATTTACTTCTCGTTTCTAAGACCTACTGCTGCTGCTGCTGCTATTATTATTATTGTTGTTGTTGTTGTTATTTCATTAAAGCCAATGGTTGAGCTGCTCTCCTGTAACAATCAAGAATGAATGAAATAATGTCTCTTAGATCCTATCACTGAAACAGTTAAGTCCTCTAGGTCTTTAATTTAGGAGCAGGTCTCACTGACGCCTTTCTGAAGGAAGAAATAGCTTTCTTGAAAGAGATGTAGCTGAATAAACATCAGGCTTAGGGAGAGAAACCCCTGAAAAACAAGGACCAGCAATTGTGACTCCAGTTAACGGAGGACACTGCTGCCCCCTTGTGCCTCAATATGACATTAAGCCATAAAGAATGTTCCAGGGCAACTGTCACCGGAGCTCCTGGGAGCCCTGGGAAGAGCTCTGTGGCTGATGGCTGGAGTTAACATGGCCTGGCATCATCTGCTGAGCCACCAAAGCGCAGAAGTCAGATGAAGAGGTAGGCAAGGTGCTGGTAGCACGCTCACATGGAGCCAGGGCACAGTAACATTCGAGCAGAATGACTTTCTTTGTAATCCAATCTTCTGATCCTCTTGCTAACTTGGCTTATCTTCAGAGAAGAATCTTGAAGAACCACCAGGAGAGGGCAAAACGAAAATAGAAGTTTCTCAAGTCATTACAATAGACAGAATGTATTTATCAGGATAAACACGAATTTGACATACAGCCAACCTTCAGAGTCCCAGGGCTGCTCCAGGAAACTGCAGCTTGCAGCTGGTAATAAGAGAGAAGAGAAGAAAGAAACACATGAATTACGTGCACCCACCCACATGCATGTATATATGACACGCATTCACTCTCATAAATGAGTACATGCATACGTCATAAAAAGTTAGCTTTTCCATAGTGTTCTGCCCAATAAGTCTCAGTATATTAATTTCTTAGATCTTTGTGTGGGTATTTGTCTAATGTGTAAGTATGAAATAGGTTTGAGCAAACAATGGAAGGAAGCTTTTTGTCAGGTATGCCTCCTGATCTGTCTCTGAAGCCCCGGGACCAGATATGTGTTTACAATAAGAATATTTGTTTAATAAATAACTACTGATTTTTCTTTTAGTGAATTCATGGGTTTCAAAGATGTAGTGATAAAATTATCCAATGGGTTTTTTTGGGGGGCAGGGGCTTTCATAGTTAATTAATGTATATAAAAGAAACGTAGTTAAATGTAAATTTCTGTACTCCAAATCTAGTTCAAATATCAGGCCCCTGATTAAACCTGTCTGGCAATGGCAAAGTTCCTTAACCTATCCCGAGCTCATTTGTTACAAACTGTGTGGGAAAATATCTGCTTCCTCTTCTTGCTATGAGGATTTAATGAGAACACGTTATCTTCTCCACTACCTGGCCCAGTGCCCAGCAAACCATGGGCGATCATTAAATGTTAGTTTTATTCATCTGGCCTAGTCCGTACCCTCCCTCAAGGCTTCTTTGGTTATATGTAAAGTGTTTCAAAGCTCTGAATCTACCAAAACAATTCAACTGTATATATTCATCTATATCAATAATCACAGATGGAAAAACTGTCACCAAACTCATTTCAAAACGTGAGCTCATTTTTGTCTTCATATTCTGTCAAGAGATGCAATAAAATTGCAAGACGATTATAGCTTAGGTTAGGATGATTTTTTACAACAAGTAATGGAAAATCATTCAATAACCTTGCCATAGCCAGTGAGGACTGTGTCTAAGCTCATATTAGAAGTTCATCAGTGACAGATCTAATGAAATTACCAAGGATTTGGAAGTAGCTAGTGTGCCAGAAGGCAAAGGTTTCAACTGCAAGGAAAGAGATTTTTACAAAACCACCTGAGTACACTTGGCTATAGTTCTAGTTATATGAACATCAGCCTTAGAATATTTTACTCATTTTGATAGAAATACTCCAACTTTTCCTCTTGAAAATTTTGTTTTGTTTTGTTTTTTAATTTTTTTAATTTATTCATTTTACAACCCACTCACTGCCCCCCTTCCAGGTCACCCCTTCCTACAATCCTTCCTCCATCTCCACTTCTCCTACTCCTCTGAGCAGGTACCCCTCCCCGGGGTATCTCCCCACCCTGGTACATCAAGGCTCTGTGAGGCTAGGCACATCCTCTTCCACGGAGGCCAGACAAGGCAGCCCAGCTAAAAGAACTTATCCCACACAAAGGCAACAGCTTTTGGGATAGCTCTCGCTCCAGTTGTTGGGACCCATGTGAAGACCAAACTGCACATCTGCTACATATGTACAGGGAGGCCTAAGTCCAGCCCATGTGTGTTCTTGGCTTGATGGTTTGGCTTTTCAGTTTCTGAGAGCCCCAAGGGTCCAGGTTAGTTGACTCTGTTGGTCATCTTGTGAAGTTTCTATCTCCTTCGGTGCCCACAATTCTTCCTCCTCTTCTATAAGAGTCGCCAAGTTCCATCTTCTCTTTGGCTGTGGGGTCTGCATCTGTCTGAGTCAGAGTGGTTGGAGTCTCTCAGAGGACAGCTATGTAGCATGTATAATTGAGTGTCATGAACAGTGTCAGGGATTGATGCTTGCCCATGGGATGGGTATCAAGTTGGGACGGTTATTGGTTGGCCAGTTCCTCAGTCTCTACTCCATCCCCACTCTCTGCATTACTTATAGACAGGATGAATTTTTGTGAGTCAAAAGTTTTGTTGGTTTGTTGTTGTCCCTATCGCTCCACTGGGGTTCCTGTGAATTTTTATTCCATTGATTTTGTTTCAGTATTACGAGGTTGATGCCATGCCAATCTGAAAGTGGTTTCATCAATTAATAAGATCTGCATAATGAACTTGATGGTGGCAATAAATAAATAAACACAGGACACACCTCAGCATATGTAGTCCTATTTGTAGGCTTTGTAAACTGAATAAATTTTGCCATCACATCTAGCCCTCAGACCCTGCGTGACAGCCTTCCCTGAGTCCTCATCCTCTTCAAGCCTCTGTAAAGCAGCACCACAAATAGCACACTTGCTGGCTGCTGGGTAAGAAGTAAACTATTTGGTAACTTTGCATCCTCTGATATATTTATGAACATGAGTTGCCATGAAAACTGGACAAATCCTGATAAAAATCCCCAGACCATGGTAGGTTTTTGATTCAGTTGTTCCTTCTTGGTGCATCTCCCGAGTCATGGTTAAATGACCTTCTCTGTGTTCAGGGTGTTCATTGTTCTTTGCTCCTGGATCTATATGCATCTCATTGTGATGGGCTGTCTAGCAATTGTACTACTTAAGAAGGTGACTTCCTCCAAGAGGCACCAGTACACTAGCCACCCACTCTTGGTACCTGAAAGACTTCTTTCTTCCAACAGTTATGTAATGCTTGCTCTTTTATGGCTCTACTTTGAAAACCTAAGTCCTCTTGAATAGTTTTCTTTGTGTAGTTCTGCCTACAATCTTCCTTTGCTCCTACCCAGAGGTGGGTCAGTCTATTCTCTTTATCAGCTAGACTAATAAAGAATAGCTTTTATGTTGTTTTTTAAATCAGCAACATCCAATTCGGGTAGCAGAAAAACAAGAATTTCAGTTAAACATTGCATAATGACTATCAACTATCATACATATCAGTCTTCAGTTGTACCAAGAGTAAGTATGGGAGTTAATAAAAGGCATAAATACTGTAAGTATACATACAACATTACAACCATTGGAAAGATAGCACAAGATATTTCACCAGAACTTTTTAGTACAATATATCTGGTTTGAGAATTTCATCCATAAATGCAATGTATTTTAATCTTATCCATACCCACTTCCCTTGTAACTCCTCTAAAATCCTACACTCCTCTACCTAACTTTATATATTCATTTATTGTAACCTACTCAGTCCAGTTAGTGCTTCCTATAGAGGACTCCCCCCACCCCATTTATGTTTTAATTACTAAAGAATTATTTCTAATTTTTTCCAGATTTTGTTATAATTTAAAGCAATTATTACATTTAGTTATTGTCTGTGTGTTATTGTCTGGGGGGGGTGTGCTTGTGTGACAATGTGCATATAAAGGACAACTTGCAGGAGTCAGTTCTCTTCTTGCACCCTATGTGTCCTACAGATAAAACTCAGGCTGTCAGGCTTGGTCGCAAATATCTCTACCCATTAAACTGTCTTGCCAGTCCTATCTATAAATATTTAATTAAAAACTTAAAGATGAGGAAACTGCATTTGATAGAAGACAACTATTCAAGAGAAGATAATTCAGCAAGAAGAGTGAAGATATAATTTTGAGATAGATGTTATATTTATACTTTATTGTTATATGTCTGATTTATATTCTATTGTAATATTTCTAGTGCATTTTCTCAGAGCTATGACAAATTTATATGAAGTGCTGAAAGAATTCTTTATGAGGCTAAATTATAAGAACTCATGACACATCTCACAAACTAATTTTCTTAGTAATTTCCTGTGAATACATGTGTCAGGCTCTGAAGTATCATTTCTACCCTTTGCATGATGGCAGCATTTTTAGCATATTTTCACATATGCAGCATCATTTGGGAGAAGAGTTTTCATTTAACTCAGTGTATGAAGGGCTCCTGAATTTCTGATGACATTTATTTCTAAGATTTTGATCTTTATTTTGCTCAGCTATCATTTACAATTACAGAATCCTCCTGTATTGGGAGTCAATGCTGATGATATTAGATAGAACAAACTAAATTTACAATATAAGAGTAGAGGCCTAACTCATATCTACTTAATAAAATCATTGCATTTTATTAGACCTGCACTATTCTATTCTTGGTTCAAGCATTTGAATAGATACAATTTAACCTCAGTACATTGTATTGATGTTATGGTCATTCATTCTATGGTGGGGCTTTGCTTACCAAAGTCTGCCTAATATTTAATGAACAATTCACAATATGCAAGGTAAAGATAGAGATAACATTGTATGCATTTTTAATTAAGTCTCATATCACCTCTCTGAATCCATTATTATCTCCATTTTATAGAGAAAAACAATTAGACAGGAGGATAAAACAAATTGTCTCAACTTACACAGCTCCTAACTGGCAGAGCAGAATTTATACATAAGTTTCTACTTGACTTGGAAGGCCAAGACTATTATCATGTACTAGCTTGCTCTAAATATGCCCTGATAGAAAATACCAACAAGCTCATGAATAGAAAAGTATTTGTGATATGAGTAAATGAGCCAAGATTTCAAAACAGCCAAGCTAGAGTATTGGTAGACCTAGCAGCCCATTATGTAGCTAAGGGCAATGATTGTAACCTTTCAACCTTGATCTCCACACACTGAAAGCAGGAGTGTGAAATTGGATATTTTGAAAACTGTTCTGAACACTAATGTTTTCAGAATCTATAGTCAATAGACTCTGGTCTGCCATTTTCTAATTAAATGAGATGGGGGTAGTTTCCCCTTATAACAATTTTGATCATGAGCAAACATTAGCATTGATTTATCCAGATGAGATAACCCATGTCAAGCATTCAAGACAATGCCTAGAACATAGGAATTTGTCATGTGCTCAAAATCATCATATTATCATTATAAAAGGTCAATATTTATGAGTAGTAATATCCTAATAACAAAATATTCATTTCACAACTAAAATGTATCCTGTCATGTGTCATGATACAGCTGAGATAAGCAAGGGGAGATATTAGAACAGGAAGTGTTGGATGGAGTTGGGGGTTTGCTAAAAGGGTAAAGGAAGGGATAGCTATGACTAGAGAAGCTTCCTATCATATGGTGTATACATATAAAAAACCCTTAAATGTGTTTATCCTATAGGGGCAACAAGGACCCTAATAGATACCAAAGGCTAACAAATAGAAAGGCCAGTATCACAAATAGCTTATCTCTATTGTTGGTCAGTATGGTTCTATAGACTCCCCAAATATTGCAGGTTATTTGCCAGTGCTACTGGTTACCTTCCATAACTTGACATCAGACACTATTTCAGAAGGTAACGCCTACTTGAGATATAGAATATAAATAAATCAAGCTGGTATTGACCTGGAAACTTCAACTGTACTGACTAACATTCATGGTACTAGAAGTTGCTATGTATGCTATAGAAAAAGAAAAGAAGAAATCAGTCTTATCCAGCTGTGAAGCTACAATAATAACTGGTCTAGCAAGATACGTCCATTGATGCAATAGTGAAGCAAATGTTACAGGAGTAAGAACACTCCTTTTGATTGGATTTAGGACCTGCTCCACAAAATGTCACACACACCTGGCATTGTAACAGGACCAAGAGCCTGTGGTTAGATAGGTCATAGGAAGTAGGGGAAAACGTACTATTATTACTTTGCTATGGAGCATTAAACCAACTCCTACTGACTTGTTATTATACACATATACTACTGCTTCCTTCAAACAAGTGTCTTTTGTTGCAGTAAACAGCATTTAACAGAGACCCACAATTGATCATGGTGCACAGAATAAGCAATTATGGAGTACCCTACTCCCACTAAGTGAGACACCTATATTGCACCCTGATCTTTGTAGAAGAGGGAATGGAAAAACTGTAAAAGCCAGAGGAAATAGATACCTACAAGGAAATAGTGTTTTTCAGACACAAAGGGCAGATGTATAGGTAACTTCATAGCAGTTGTGACTTGATACCCGAGACCTGTGTAAGCACAAGCAAGACAAAATCCCAGCATGGTATGAAGTCCCACTCCCAGCTGAGAATTATTGTCAATTGATATCTTCCAGGAAAGGGAGAGTTCCTTTTCTTTAAAGGTGTAAGCACTAGTAGGCCTAACACACTCCTGTGGATGGCCATACACTTAAGCGTATATGTCTCTGGGTTTTAAAAAAATAAATAAAAATAACAATCTTGGGCTCTATAAGGAAAGGAACATTGTCCTTTTTATTACTATAGTACCAGATCCTAGATTTTGTATAAATGTGTAATTTCTGTAAATGAAAATTCAGGCAATAAATATGAAATGGATATGAAAAATTTACCTGATAAGACCTACTACCCTCAAAATCAATAAAGCATTTCATTTGCTGAAAAAAAAAATGATTTCACCAGACAAAAATATATGTCTAAAACAAACATTTATGAGACAACCAATTTCTACCAATCTGTTCATATTATACAATCTATTTATCAAAAATGCTTCAAGACAAGAGGCAGCTGACAAGTTTGCAGAATACAGACAGCCCTTTGTATCTAACCCTCATCCTCTGCCAGCCTCTCTTTAACTGTGAGGAAGTTTTCAGATTCTGACCGTACAAACATTTTCCACCTGATGGCAGACAGCCAAACACTTTCTTTCCCTTTGTGGCCATAAACAGATGGTTCATAGTTAAGTAGCTAATAAATCACAATTTACATGTGTGAGAAGGTCCAACCAGAAAGTGTTCATCTGGTCTTATACCTGGACCACTACAGCCAACAAGAGTTACTTAATCAAAACTTTTGAGTGATTTTGTGTACACTTGCTACTTTATTTCCATTTCTAAATTACAGGTGTTAATTTTAACTCTTTTATATTTGCCATGGTTATCCATAGGAAAAAGAAATGGAGTTTATATTTGTGTGCACAAACATATGTTCACACACACACAAGGTGGAAGAGGAAGACAGCAAGGGAGAGAGAATGGAAGGAAGAGGGAGAGGGAAATAGGGGAGAAAAAAAGAGAAAGTCAGGAGGAGGAAGAAGACAGAAAGAAGGAGGAAGAGGAAGAAGAGGAGAAAGAGGAAGACAAAGAGAAGGAAGAAGGAGA
>CM052712.1:37848065-38096188 GCA_028551405.1 Uromys caudimaculatus | reverse complement strand
AGAAGAAGAAGAAGAAGAAGAAGAAGAAGAAGAAGAAGAAGAAGAAGAAGAAGAAGAAGAAGAAGAAGAAGAAGAAGAAGAAGAAGAAGAAGAAGAAGAAAAGACTGACTGACAGCCAAAATATGTTGGAAGTTTAGTCAGTATAAATTCTGAAGTGGGAAGCCAGCAGACTATAAAATCAGAAAATCTTTGTAGCTCAGTAGAGGCATCCTTATGAGTCAGAGATGCACAGGTGTTCCAGATGAGGTCTAAGTCCACTCAGGAATCCCTTAATGCTTAAGACTGTAAGACTGCTCTTTCCAAGCCTACAGTGCGACAAAGTGAGTATCACCAGCATTGCAGAGGATGGATTTCTTTAGAAATGTTCACCAATTTAAGGGCAAATTTCATTCATAAACACATTCTCTGAAACATCCAGGATAAGACTAGACTGTATTTGGGTCCCAGGTCACCGAAAAAGCAGCACATGAAATTAGCCATGGTTCGGTTTGCCTTGTTTGTTTGTTTCTCCTTTATTTGCTCCATATTCTTAGATTTGGAATCCTCACATTCAAAAACAATTGTAATAACCTGGAAAAGTCCCAATCCTACTTACATCTGCCCCTCTGCCTCACTGGATACCATTCTTTCTGGTTTATCTCTGTATAAGAACAGATAGATATTCTGACTCCATGCTACTGATTATTAATATGTTGACAGGGTCTGTAAAGACAAACTCACATCAAAGCTATCAGTATAAATTGTTTGCATAGCAAAGGTACTACCTCTTCTGGGAACAAATGAGATAACAGAAAATCCCTCTAAGGAAACTCATTTCAAGTGAAGAACTTACTGGCTTGTTGGAATAAACAAATTCCAAGTGATAAAACAAGCTTCGTATTAAAGTGATAATGATTTTAAGACTTAAAAGAATTGATGGTTAGTTTTGGTGATAACTACTTTTTAATTTTACTTTTACATTTTCATATATATGTACTGTATTTATATATTTATATCAACTCTCCCCTTGCTCCCTCCAACACCCTCTGTTACTGGTATTTATTACTGATATATACCTATACCTATGCCTATGCCTATACCTATACCTATACATACACCACACACACACACACACACACACACACACACACACACACACACACACACACACACATCCCATTAAATCCATTACTGTTGCCTATTTGTATGTGATTTTATGGATTACTATATGGTACTGGATAAGTGGTTGAATGCTCATCCCTGAGGAAGACTGATTCCTCCTCTTTCAGCAGTCATTAAATGCTTGAAGCTTTGCATCTAGAGGTAGGTCTCAATGACAGCTCCAACCTCATTAGCATGTCAATTGCAAGGTCATTGAAAACATGAAAAACAGAGTAAAATTTGCAGTGCATTGCACATGCTTTCATATCTTATATCTGGTCTGATAAAACTCAGCATGCCCCTCGTTCTCTCCTAGTGAAAAAAAAAAATAAATGGTTCTACAGGTACATTAGCGAGTGTAAAAGGGTTATCACAATTGGAGCAGAAATGAGTTTAAAATATGGAACTTTGAGAATCATCTGAGAATGACTACTCGAGGCTCCAAGAGGGCACAGTCAGCATCTGTGTGCAGTCTGGTGCTGGACTGCTGTGGAATCAACATTCAAGTTCTCATAGGGCAGCTATACCACTGACCCTTGAGCCAACTTCTGTGTACCTCTACAGAGTGAACAGAGCTACCCCTCTTCTCAGTCTGTGCTTTCCTTGCTTAGTCCTTCATGGTTCTGGGACAGTCTCTTCAGAAGTTTTAGATTTACAGAAATGCAAAATTTGCTTTTAGAGAATTAGCTTTGTCTGGTGTTCCGAACAGATCAACAAGTCAATGGTGTTCCTGGGTCAGTACTCATCAGTTCTCAGCAACCCTTTCAAGGGTATAAGGATAGAGTTACATTAAGTTCAGGCCCTCTCTGTTGCTTTGAAGACCATCTTTCCCAATTCAGAAGGTCTTTTCTCCCAGAAGGTCATTTTCACGTGGCCAAGTCCCTCTGTGCTCCAGAATAGCAACCTATTACTAAGAATCACATTCCTGTTTGAAACTTGAGTTACCTTAGATCCATAAAAAACCTATAATTTTCTAATGAATGTCACAAGAATATGGGGGGAAAAACCTTCATAAGTCATAAAACAAAGATCTAATAACGACTGTTGGTACATATTGCAATAGCTCAGTGGTATGCCAAGAAAAGCAACGCGGTGCCCTATTACCTCACTGTTAACAAAAACACATTTCTTTGCACAATACTTAACCCTTTTAATGTCAGACAAGCTTTGGTGCTTTGCTGGCTATGTCTGGTTTTGTCAACTTGACATAGCCTAGACATATCTAGGAAAAAGCAACCTCAATTGGGCAAGTCTTTGGTGCACTTTTTTGATTGATGATTGATTTGAGAGGGCCCAGATGATTGTGGGTAGTGCCACCTCTGAGTTGGTCATCCTGGTGCTATAAGTAGGTTGAGCAAGCCATGGAGAGCAAGCTAGTGAGCAGAACTCAGCCATTGGAGTTACTTCAGTTCCTACTTCCAGGTTCCTCCCCTGAGGATCTTCAAGTGATGGAGTTGAAGTGGAAGGCAAAATTAACCCTTTCCTCTCCAGGTTGCTTTTGGTCATGTTCGTTATCACAACAATACAAAGCAAATGAGGGTACTGGTCAATATGAAGAGATACAGAAACCTTCCAGTTCCCCCAGTGTGCCCTGTGTGTGTGTGTGTGTGTGTGTGTGTGTGTGTGTGTGTGTGTGTGTAAATGGAAGTTAACCTTCTTGGTACATATTTATAAAGTATTCTGTTCTATTCAAAATGCACAAATCACTTTTATAAAGGCTTTGCTCACAGCACTTCTCTGTGTTTTCTCTAGGAATGCCCCAGTGGTGTTGTTAATGAAGAAACCTTCAAGGAGATTTACTCACAGTTCTTTCCACAGGGAGGTAAGTACAAATGTGGACTTGTTAAGCTAGTATTCTCAGAATTAGAGTTATGCGTTCAATCTTGAGTTTGGTTTACTCTTTCATAGCATGGCTCTACATTTTTAATCTTCATGCAAAAGAATTAATGCATAGCATAGAGCTCATAGCATTTTGAGTGTATTATAAAAATAAGCTCCATTCACATTACTGAATCTCTAAAAGGCTATTTCTAGTTTAATGTGAGTAATCCCGTGTGCCCAGCATGATGACTCTCTGTCACACATGCACTGCTTTCTGACCTTTATTAGGGGTCCTCAAAATGGCTTAAGGCCCTATGATGTTCATTATGGCGCTCATTTGATTTTCTTGGCTCTCCAAATTAGGGCAAATGCAATTACCTTTAATTTACCGATGTGAAATCTGGGGCTTAGTGAAGTTAAATGATTCGATCAGGGTCACACATCAACTCGGTGGCAGATCTAGGTTATAACCTAGATATTGTGTGTGTGTGTGTGTGTGTGTGTGTGTGTGTGTGTGTCTAGCTAGTGTACTTCTCCTTCCAGTAACTTCTTACTATAGCCTCTCAGCTGCAAAAATGAATAAAATTTGAGCTAGGATTGTAGCTGTGATAAGGCTCAGAGGAGTAGGATGGAGCTGCCTGCATGTCAGAGGTGAGTGAAGAGACGCATGAGCTGTTGTGTCTTCTCTCACTTGTCACCACGACCAGTGTATGCCCAGCAACATGTGAAGAGAAACAAAAGCAAAAGGATGTGACCTTCCCCAAATATATTATGCTACACTCTAGGTGGCAGAGGGACAATATAAAACAGAGTGAATATAAATTATGACTTAGAAGATATGGAGTCAAAATTAGTACTATGAGAATGAGCTATAGACATAATTAGATGTTCTGCTAAATCACAGGCAATTAAAGAAAAGCTACCCACGTAAACTGATCTGAGCTAAGGACGAGGCTAGTGCAGTAGGGTCTCCTGTGCAGTCCGCCTAGCTCTGGGAAGCTTCCTCCTCTATCCTCAGCCCCCTTCCCTGGCATTGTTCTTTTCTATAAATATGCAGGTCAACGTATAGAGACAAATTTGCTTCTGAAGTCCATGGTAAAGCCCTTATCATCAAGGGAGTGGTCCAGTTCAGGATGATGTCTTTCACCTTTTGAAGGTAGCAGAGATCACTCGATCAAAGTGGATGAAGTATAGGTAAAGGCAGTGGTGGCACACGCCTTTAACCCCAGCACTTGGGAGGCAGAGGCAGGCAGATTTCTGAGTTTGAGGCCAGCCTGGTCTACAGAGTGAGTTCCAGGACAGCCAGGGCTACACAGAGAAACCTAGTCTCAAAAAACCAAAAAAAAAAAAAAAAAAAGAGAGAGAGAGAGAGAGAGAGAGAGAGAGAGACAGCATAGCAACAAAGGTGATCATTTGTGGAAAACTTGAGAGAGAGAGAGAGAGAGAGAGAGAGAGAGAGAGAGAGAGAGAGAGAGAGACAGCATAGCAACAAAGGTGATCATTTGTGGAAAACTTGGAGGATTGTAATTAACTCATTTTTATGGTAGAGGAAAAGAGAGAGAGTTGGGTTGGTGATAATGTCCAGAACTCTGTCATGGGTACCAGGTAATTTGCTACAAGAAGGATTGGGGTATAATGATCTCAACTTTGAGCAAATTACATCTGAGTATCTTGTTGGCATTTAGAATCAACAATAAGTCAGTAAAAATCAGAAGAGAAGTCAGAGAAAATGACAGAGATTTGGAGCTGATTAACAACAAAGTAGTGAATTGACCCCCATCAAGAGTCCTTGGAACAGTATGTTCATACAAAGTGGAAAGCATCATGAGACAAGCATGAGAGGCAGAGAACTGGAAAGAAATAAGTCCATTAGGAGACAGAATTGACAATCAGAGACTCTAAGTACAAAGAAAACTTACAGGTCAGAAGGAGAATGCATACATTAAATTCAGTGTCTTCCAGGAAGTCCAGGAAGAAAGGATCTGAATATATCCTTAGGACCTGACAGCACGGAGGACATGGAGATCATTGTTGAGCTTAATCCGAGCAACTTTCATAGGCAGTGTCAGACACAGACAGGAAGCCCAACTGCAGAGCCCGAAAGGGTAAATGGGAACTATGCAGACAGTGGTAATCAACAGAGACTGCACTTAAAGACAACGTGGACAAAAGAAGAAAGAGGCATGAAGAAACCAGAAAGACAGTACCAGGCAGATACAGCAGATGAGTTTGTTTTTTAATGTAACAAAGGCTGAAACTTTACATACAAAGAAGACTCTTTCAGAAAGAGAACTTTAGGAGCTTACTTAATACAGAGGGCTTACAACACATAGGGTTCAAATCTCCAGGAAACAGTCATAGAATTGAGCCTAGCCTAGGACATAAAACAGGGTCTCAGAAAATTTCACAGAACTAGGCAAGAAGTGAGCTTTGAAATCTGTTTAACTTAGGAGCAACAGTGTGGCTTCCTGTGCTTGTGGCCATAGTAGACTTTTCCATGTACATAGCCCTCACCTTTCTAAGGCGCTTGTCGCCTAAAACAACAAATCAAAACAATAACTTGTGTGAGCAAGCTCAAAGTGTGTCTGAACTGGCCTCGCTGACTGTGGTACCTTTCCCTGACCATAGGCAATTTTCAAAATAAGTCAGTAATCTTTTGAAAATACAGGCCAGATGGTGTCATACTTTCTCCTGAGAGCCTCCAAAATATATCTATGTATTACAACATGCACTGTTGCTATGCCCACTGATTCATCTCTCTCTCTGTCTCTCTACCTCCTTCCCTCCCTCCCTCCTCCTCAGACTTCCACAGACTCTAGTACTCATACCTTTCTACCCATGTGACCTTGTTGGCATTTAACCAAAACTGCAGTGACACCTGTTTCTGGTACCTAATTGAACACACCAATTCCAGGTCCTAAAATTCAATTCTCTCCAGTGCACACCTCTAATTCTCACTGCCTTTTGCTTGTTTTTTTATTCAAAAAGTAAGTGTTTCATACAACATATCCCAATCATCTTTTTACCCTCCCCCAACTCCTCTCAGATCCTCTCCATCTCCTGGCCCATCCAACTCTACATCCTTCTTTCTCTTTATTGTTAGAAAACAAACAAGCAAACAAAAATGAAGGCTTTGCCTTGCCACTTCACCTTTAAAATGTAACCCTAAACTACCCCCCCCATGTCTCTTCACTGGCTTCCATTTCTCTTTACATTCAAAACCACCCAATACTTGGTATTTTGCTTACTTTCTTGTTTACTATCTTTTCACACCATTAGAAGTCAACTTCAAAGGAAGAGAAACTTTCTCCCATTTTGTTCACTGCTGTGTCCACAGTGAACAGTGAAGACCAGTGAGTAACACTATGAGCAATGTTCATGTTGCACAGTGAGTAACAACACATGGGGCATAATTGTTGCATACAGGCAATGATGAATGAAAGAAGGACTAAGGAAATAAATCAAAGTCTGAAGATACCATCTCACACGATTGCTAATATCTTGACTAATAATTATAAAACTACTTTGAAGTGGATCCAAGTCTTAAATATTAGTTGTTTCATATAAAATTAGATTTTCTTTGGTTTGGTTTGTAATCCGTTTAGTTTGGAGTATTTCAGTGATTTTAAGACAACTCTGTGATCTTACAATCAAAACAAGAAGAATGAGTAAAGGTGTTTTTCTTTAAAGGATTAAAATTCTAAGAAACAAAGGAAGACTTTAAGTGAATGTAGATATGCTACAATTAATACTCTGCCCTCAGGACTTCTGTGCAGAGAGGAAACAAGCTCTGGAGGCCAAGGGAGCTGTTTGCTATAACCTCCTGCTCCAGTTTGCTTTCTCTTACTGTGATAAAACACTCTAATAAAAACAACATAGGAGAAAAGAGTTACTTCATCTCACACTTATAGGTCATATTTCATCATTGAGAAAAATCAGGAACTCATGGCAGAAGCATAGAACAGAAACCAGAAAGGAACACTGCTCCCCTGTTCACTGGCTTGCTCATATATGATACCCCAGCCATCTTCCAAGGGCTGTCACTACTCGCATTACACAGGTTCGCCCTGTATCAAATAGCAACTAAGAACATACCTGAACAATTCGTCATATAAGATTCCCTCTTCCCAGGTGACTATGGGTAATGTCAAGTTGATAGCTGAAGCTAACTATGACACACCACATGCCATAGTTTTAACATTGTATTCATCCCATCACTGAAAGATTAAATTGGGAGCTTGGGGTGTACATAAAATAGAGAGAGAGCCTGTCTAGCATTTGTAAGGCCCTGAATTTGATTCCCAACACTAAAACAAAAGAGCGAGAAAGAGATTATCTGGTACCATTTGACCATACAATTATATTTATGTAATATAAATCTAAATTACTTCAACAAATTACTTTTAAAGTAAGACCATGTGTACTTTTTGTCTGCCAATATATAACAAGGTACAAATATCAGAGAACCAAACCAAATTGAAATTTTTGTTATTATTTATTTTTAATCGAAGTTATTACATACTACAAGTTAGGTTGTTCTACACATTAAAGTGCAAACTTTATTTAAAAAATAATATTTTTGCATTAGAAAATATCTACTTGAACAGAGAAATCTACATTGCAAAGAATTCTTCTCACAAATCTGAAGGGATCTGAGGCAGAAAGATCACTTTCTGGCTCTTAAAATTTCTTTGATTATTCATGTTAATTGAATGCATAAATCTAAAGGTACATCACTGAAGAGAATGCGATAGTGCTAAGAATAATGACTTGCCATTTAAAAATTAATATTATGCATGCAAATTACATCTCCCAGTGATGTCTGCAATGAAAAACTGGTCCCAGGAAGAAGGCAATCTCCGATGGTAGGCAGCTTCATATTGTAGCTGTCTTCTTCTTTCATGTAGTCATCATTTATTAAGGTTGATAGTCTGAGAGCAACAGGTTTCTGGCAGTATGAACAGTAACAGTGAAGTACTTATAAATCACCACATCTCACCACATGCTGCACAAATACTTTGTCTTGTACACAGAAGCACCTGCACAATGTGTACTATGTCA
Source organism: Uromys caudimaculatus (assembly GCA_028551405.1). Classification (NCBI taxonomy): domain Eukaryota; kingdom Metazoa; phylum Chordata; class Mammalia; order Rodentia; family Muridae; genus Uromys; species Uromys caudimaculatus. The sequence goes on along the minus strand of CM052712.1, from coordinate 38,088,166 downwards.
GCTTTTGGGCTCTTCCTAAGGCCTAGTGAGACAATTTACCAAACACAGCTTGTTCGGTGTTCTGAATAGATGTCAACACAGCCATATTGAAGAGAGCATCTTGTAGGCAGCTAAAGCATGCCTAGCATAATGCAGTGAGATGGAGGAAAGCTTGATAGCGATGCTGCCTGTGTGTCTCAGGGTTTATCTTCATGCAGTAGGAGCATTACGTGTGTAACTCTTAGCACATTAAGCATTACATCTTGGGGGAAACGAAGGTGTCTAGACTATCTCTGCTTGTGTTGTAGGAACTTTGCACATACTTTGACTATGCTAAATCCTCAATTAGCAGATATTAAAGAGGTAAGACAGTAAGCTCAACTCAGAAGAACATGCCCATAAATATCAATTTAGCAGCCATCATACTCAAAGCAATTGTGGTATATACATGGCTATTCTAGACATAAAGATTGAATTAAATAATAAATATACAAATTGCTACATAATGTATGTATTTCTTACTCCAGACCATTAGATACCAATTTTCAGCTCAGTTAATAGGAAAAATTGAGAACTGGCTTGCTGTTGTTGCTGTTATTTTTGAGGGGATGGGATGCTTGAACCCACAGCATTTCACAGGGCAAATATGTTCTCTACCACTGAGTTCAAGCCCTAGTCTTAGAGGACTCACTGACACAGACTGCTATTCACACATACAGATCTGCAGGTCAGTGTCATGAATTACATATTCAAATACAGGGCACTACTTCTAAACCTTGTGCTTGAATTCAGATAGAATAGAATTTAGGTAGGAACAAAGAACTCCATGAAACTGATTTCACTTCTTAAACCTGGGATATTATCATGGATTAAAAAATTTGATCAAACTACTAGTTGAAATTGAAGCACTAAAACAATGACAGCTAATATTCACTGAACATAGAATCGGTTCCTGTGATGATTATAAACTCTTTGTACATGGAATCTCTCATTTAAACTTCATGCTGGTTCTAGGCAGTACATGCTAATATCTCTGTTATTTATGGATGACAAAACTGAGTCACAGAAATATTGACTGACACAAGGCCACACCGTTAGTCTTTGAAATAGCTGACATTCAAATTTAAACACTCTAGTTTTACTATTCTGTTAGCTTAATCTATCTACATGATAAATGCAGGCTGGAAAGTTGGCTAAATTTCCAAGAGAATTGCCGAGGTGCACTGAAGAAGCAAGAAGTCCCCTGAACCACATCAGTGTAAACTTTGAGACTGTCATTGCCACACATCAAGCATTGAAATTAATGAGACATTTGAGAAGAATAATTATCACTTGCCTTTATCATTTTTTTAAATTAAAAATTCATGGTGAGTTTTGCTAGCTACAGTAATATTTACCTTGATTGTCTAAACATGGTGACAAGAGACTCACTTAATTAAGCTCATTATAAACTGTGCAAAACTTATTTTTTTCCTCCCCTGGAAATAAATTTAACATGGCACCCATAAACTCATACCTCCTTGGAGTTGTATTAAGAGTTTAAGAAGTACATGAAAAATACTATTGAGTGCAAAACAACTTTCCAAACCTGAATAGACTGCCAATTCTTCATTACTCTGTAATAAAATTTCCCAACAATTGCACTAAATCAATTGCAACTAAATCCCTGGTGCCATATCCAGAATAACTTCTTCCTAGAATGTATCAGTACCACACAGGTATCACTCTAGACATTACCAGTTTCACATAGTGTATGGACCCAATTTGGGTGCCTGGTTAACTGATTGAAAATAAACTTAATGGGGCTGAGAAGATGGCTGAGGTAATTGCCCAAGGATGGAGAACTGAGCTCAGATTCCCAACACTCATATAAATGCCAGGTGTGGTGTAGTGCATCTGCTACCTCAGTGCTGGCGGGGGGTACACAGATGGTTCCTGGAGGCTCATGGAGGCTAGCCTATCTGAAATCATGAGCTTCACGTTCAGTGAGAAACTTTCTCCTAAAACTAAAGCAGAGAGTAATAGACGAAGCTATGCAAAATTGAAACCTGTGAATGCATGTGCAAGTACCTGCACACACAGGTATGAAACACCCCCCATACATGCACACAAATGCAGAGAGAGAGAGAGAGAGTTCACAATTCACATGGTGTGTTATATTGTATTTAGCAATGAGGGATGAGGGGAGTTCCTGTCATTTTTGAGAAGCAATGTGTGCAGTCAACTTTGAAATGCATGACCTTCATGCTAACAACCAATAACTTGGATGATACATCGAGGGAAAACATTCCTAAATAGCTCAGAATCCCGAGAAACCATTGGGAAGTTTGAATTTCCTCTGACAGACTAGAGAAACTTTGAAAGAAGAGGAGCAACAATACTTGTTTTCACTGGGAAAAGAAATTCCCTATCCCTGCTATTCAGACTTAGTTCCGTGGTACCCTTTAAAAACCAACTCATAATGTCAAAATGGAATAGAAGTTATAAGAAATCCCAGTAAAAATAAAAACCAAAAGTCACAAAACAGAAATTAATAAGCCTTTAAGGCAGCAGATAAAGGGCTAAAAGCAAAAAGCTGAAAGGTTACATTTTTGTAGGGTGAAGACTAAAGGCTAAAACCCAGGAGAGGGAGTATTTAACATAATCATGTAAATTTGATCAAGAATTGAGCACAAAAGCACTTGGAGAGTAAAGCTGGGCATTAAGAAAAGACAACAAAGAGAAATACTTTTAAAATGAGAACTGAAGAAAGCTCAGAGGTCAGCTAGACAGAGGAAGAGCAAGAGGGAGGAACGGTGTAGGCATGGGTAAGAAACTCAGAAGAACAGTTAGATTTCAGAGACTTTGGCAACCTCAGACTACAGCCAAAGGAAGTGGGCAGACTGAGTCATCCATCTTTGTCCTTATTACTCCGGGCTTTGAATCCTACCCAGGACACGAGCAGGGTAATGGCACCCTACTGCATGCAGTGGCATGTAAGTAGGACTCTCAGGGTCTACAAAGTCCTCTACATGTTAACCACCAGAAGCTTCCTAAGTCCCCAGCCAAATTAACAGGCCATGGGACTGCCTCACAATTTTCATGTCTCAGATCTACCTCTTAGTGACTATGTGACTTTGGGCAAGTTTCCCAAGCTCTTTACATCTACAACTACTTCTCTGAGCTGTAAAATCATCAACAACATGAATAATGACAGGAATATCAATGATACCAACTCATATGTCACATTATTTGGGTTCTTACTACTTTACTTATGGAGATAAAATTTTGCCAAGCACCAATGTCGAGACATGTCTCTATAGTTTTGACATCCACCTGGGACCAGTACTCACTCCAGGGCTGAGATTAACACCCACAATCTCATGTATTGAGATTAATCCTAGCCAGAGACTCACAGAAAATGTCTGTCACCAATGGCCTCAGAATGTAACTCATTTCTATGAATTTTAAGTTGCAGTTCACTACATAAAAAGGCTGGGCAGCAGAGATCAAAACACATTAAAGAGAAGGGGGATAGGCTATAAAAACACAAACTAAATGATATCTCTTTTCAATGTTTCAGACTCCACAACATATGCACATTTTCTCTTCAATGCATTCGACACGGACCACAACGGAGCTGTGAGCTTTGAGGTAAGCCTTAGACTCCCGTTCTACCATTTGACTAAAGCACACTGAAAGAAATTTAAAGCTTTTTAGCAGGAAAGTTAAGGGTTTGGTATTTGCTCATTTTAGAAAATTCCAAGAACACCTCGTTTCCTCTATTATGTTGGCATATAGCTGTTCTTATCTTTTCAAGCCATTTTTAATATACTCTCAAATATTTTCCATCCACTCACGCATGGCTGTCCTCAACAGCATGAGGGCAATCTGAGAAGGCAAATGATTTATCTTACATTTACTGGCACTTACCATGGGCTAGTTCCTGTGGCAGGCCTGGGAAATATAGATGTAATATATGTAAGCTCAGCTGGGGGAGCCTAGTAAATGTAGATGTTTAACACAGAAAAGCAATGCTGCCTGCATCAGCCCCAAAAGTTTTCAATGAAATAAAAACTTTCAAGTGACCTATATAGTAAAAGCATGCAGGGCTATTAATGAAATATGTAATATGAGAATCAGAATGAAATGTGTTTCTCTTCTCTCTCTCTTACACACACACATATATAGTCACAGGGGGAAATGATAGATAGATAGTAGACAGATAAAAGGATAGATGTTTACTATGGGTAGAGAGAGTGATTATCTTTGCAGGATTCATCTGGTGCCTAGCAGGTCACAGGTAACACTGAACCATGGATGCTAAAAGAATAAATGGAATCTGAATTTGGAATAGCTGTCTGTGACTTTTATTTTTGTTAAAAAATTGTGAGGATTTTTGTTCACAGATTTACTTACATTCTGAGTGAGTATATTTGGTGTTTAGGCAGATAAATTATCTATTAACTTATTTTGTAATTTCATTATCAGGTACATGATAGATAGATAGATGGACAGGCAGAGAGATACTAAAGAGTGAGAATGATAGCATTTAGGATATATATTTTATATTTTGAGGGCGTGGAGGAGGATGCAGTCAATACCCATGAACAGGAGTTCCCATAAGGACTTTGACACACCAAGTGAGCCGACAGAGTGAGCCTAGTGAGGAGACTCGATGGGGAAATGAAGCACAGGCAGAAGGGCTGGAACAGCAGAGCCCATGTTGGTGATTTTCATGTATTATGTCCTGAGAAACTAGCAGGAGCTAACAAAGTGAATGCAAATTGAGATGGGAAACATGAGGCAGAGTCTGAGTGGAGACTATCCCCCTGGGAATAAGGAGAGAACATCTGTAGGTCTACTGGAAGACAGAATATAAGAATAGGAGCCAGGAGAGAGCTGGGAAAGGAACCAGGCCACATCTCAGGCAGGCTGCCAACTAAGGAGGTCAAAGACCGTGCTATAAGAGATAAGGACCCCTGAGGACGTTTGAACAGGACTGTTCATGTGTGTGAGCTATGCTCCTGAAACGGGAAGTGGGTTAGAAGGTACTTATTCTGAGAGTCCAGACAGGAGCTGATGACAAACCGAACTGTAGCAAAAGCTTTCAGATGGATACAAACATATTAACCATGAGCTTGATAGAACTGTAACCATGCGATATATTTCAGAGAGAAAACAATTTTGGCATGGACAGCATGCTGAACACATATGTATATGGAGGCAGGCTGAAGGAAGACGAGTGAATCTTCATAAAATATCAAACAATGGTCCTAGGGCAGAATTTCCAGAGGCAACTAAATACCTTCTCATGTGTACTGTGTCCTCATGAAAAACTCAGGCCATCAGTTTGAAGATTCTAGACCAGGAATTTCAAACATCACTTCACAAAACTTAACCAGGAAAAATCCTAAGAAGGGAAAGGAAGAAGATGTTAGTGATTGAGATGTGAACCAAGGAGTCAGGACAGGGTGAGCATCCTGGATGCAGAAGCAGCAGTTACTCGGCCAAGAATAAAGTGCAAGATTGTCCCAGATTTCCTAAGATACCACTTCTGGTGGCAGCTCGGACTTCCTAGGAGACTATCCTCTCAGTACCTCATCTACAATGCTAGTATCAGCAGAGCCTTCATATGCCCATGGTGTGAGAGACAAAGGTTCTAGTTCACCTAATAAAAAAAAATTCACTTAATTACAGAGAATGGCAGAGGCAAAAACTAATAGTGATTTTGCTACTTGAAAAAAATTGTGTATCAGAAACTTGTTATTCTGCTATCCATGTCTCACAAACCTTTAATTTTGCATGTACATTCAGGCTATTGTCAATACTATGGGATAATATATAACAATGCTTTTATGATGTCCATGCAAAACACCAGTAATTATGATTAGGGCTGATTTTAGTGTGAGACATTACTTATAACAGCTACCTGTGATATTCATGTTGGTATAATGTTTTTCCTTTTAATATGAACTACTATGTTCCTAAATGCCAATAAATAGTGAATCAAAATCAAATTTTAAGATAGGCTACTGCGGTTATATTTCTTAACTAACTCACTACCTGGAATATATCTAAATAATATAAATGCCTTGGGAGGAAACACATTTTTAATAGCATCCTGGGAAAATCAGCAGACACCATCCTGATTCTGAGATAAAGGAAAATGGCAGATTTCCAATGATTGCGTAAAGGTGAAGGACAGAATGAACAAGTCAGAAAGGATCTTGTTTGGATTATGACTGGATCTAATCTCCTTCTTGTTCCCAAGTGGCTGGCGGGCCCAGGATTTAGTATTTAAACCCTCTAGGCCTTAATATTCACATTACTACAACACCAACAGGGAGGCAAATTCACAGGTCAACATACAAGTGGAAAAGTTCTAATGGGAGCATTGGGTTGGCTAGAGCACATGCTAGCACCAAATAAATGTTCAATAGTTATTAGATTTTAGCTGTAGCATTTATTACTTCAGGAATTTTCTGATAAAGATAATTAATTCTGGCATTTGGTATCACATTACACTAGATTACACAGAAACACAGGATCCTTAAACATACCCAGAAACAAAGGCTCAGATGACTACTCTGCGATATTATGACAGATTACTATCTCATTATCATAGGCATTTACTGTATTAAATGTTCAATATATTAGCAACAATAGCTACTCAGTGATAATACAAACCCATGTTTATTTAGCTTTCATTATTTTAGCATTATGCTGAGTTAATTACATAGTACTAATTTCTGTGACCCTTCAAGGTACTATTGTTATCTTCTTTTAGCAAATGAGAAAGGGGAATCACAAAGTTAAATATCCTGCCATAGTTACACAGTTAGAATATAAAACACTTAAGATTCAAATTCAGACTCTCCGGCATCAAACAGTGGCTGGCACACATATAATTCTCCAGTCTCACCTTAAATCCTGAATTTTCTCTTTAAGAGACTTCATACTTTCGAACAATATAAATGAATAAACAGTTGATAGGTACAGAGCACATGCATACTATTAATGTATATCTGTTCAACAAAATAAAATAAAGGAGGCCATACCAACTATTGGCTGTTGGTGTCCATGTACTCAGTGAACACATGCTTAGGCTTTCCCAGCAGCTCCTGCACTGAGGTGGTGGTTAACTGAGCTTCTGTGGGCAGAAAGTGGTGGAAATAAATTTTCACCCATGCTCATCTGTGGAAATTGTAAGATCAGGTACTATGCCCTTGCAGCATAGTAGAAGGAGCCTGGATTTTTGATGAACCAGAATCCCCTTCACTTTATCTCACTGTCTGTAAATGATAAATTAACTTTTTTATGCAGTCACGGGTGACACTTTTAGGATCCTTTGATTAATGTAATAGAGTATGATGATATATAGATAGGTAGCTAGGTGGTAGAAGACAGGATGGATAGATGATGATAGATAAGAGATAGATAAATTAGTTAAGATATATTGGATAGCTAGATAGATATAGATAATTTGATGATTGATAGATAATACATAAATTGATAATGACAGATTAGATAGATGATATAGCTATAGATAAATTGGTAAATAATGACTGATAGATGGTAGATAATAAATTGATAAATAATGACAGACAGATCATAGATAAAAAAGGACAGATAGATAGTTTAGATAGATAGATAGATAGATAGATAGATAGATAGATAGATAGATAGATAGATAGATAGATAGATTCATATTAGTTAGATTCAGGCTTTGGCAATAGGATTCACCATAGTAAAATTAAGTACTACCATTCAGCATCTCTCCTACTTCCTAGTGTCTTAAGTCCATCATTTTGAAATGAATCAAGTAGAAAGTGGAAGGTCTGTACAAAGACAAGGCCCTGCACACTAGAAGGCTGACTTATTCAAAGCCATTGGGAAATGGGAGTGAATCCTACTCATCTCTATCAGCGTCTCTAACATCCATGGTCTCAGTCAGCAGCCTGGAATCTTTCGCAGAAAGAATCAAATATTTTTGATTTTGCAGTCAGGCAGCCCATTGCAGTCCATTCTCCTAGACATTATCACCTTCAGGTATTCACGTGGCTGTGAATTTCCCAGATTGCTCATGGTATTGAGGCTGAGTTAAAAGGCTCTGTCAGAATAACTCTGAAATAGGTACAATTGCTACTACAGGTAATTGATGAGTTAGAGCTGAAAGGAAATGCTATTTGCAGACAACTCAATTCACATGGAAAATGATGCAAGCTGCATCCCCTGGAGATCTGCATGCAGGCATTATCCCAAACTAATAGCTGTTATTCACAGTGCTGACAAAATATTTTTATACAAATTTCAGTTAGGTTTATGGAAAAGCATTCTAGTATGTGTCACTTTGTTAAATGGCATAGCTATGTCCTTTGAAATGTCAGTAGACATTATTTTAAGCAATGTTTCTAATTGCTGTAGAATTCCATTTTTATCAGATTGTTCATCTTTGGGACATACACACACTCATATACACAAACACACACACCATTTTTTTGTACAGAATTCTATTATTGTTGTTTTCTGATCAACTCAGGGGCCTCTGCTCTCACTAAAGGCATCTCTAGAGAGTATTCACCTTCATCCATTCACTTATTCATTTAACAAATATCCGCCAAGCCTACTACATGCCAAACACCCTTCAGCGTGCCAGGAGGAGGGAACAAAATAGGAAAAAAATGCATCCCCCAAGTTCATGACTAATTTCTGTAGACCCCATCAGTTCTCATTGTGAAGGTTCCTCACCTGGGACTCAAGCAAATTCTTTGGATTTCCAAGAACTGGGCTCTGGCAGCATGTTGTCTAGCTTTTCTCGTGACCCCATCATGGGAGCTTGCACGTCTTTTATCATCAGGTTTCCAGCACCCCTGGCTCAGATACGCTCCTTCTCTACTTGCCATCACCTCCATGTGCACGCCCTGTGACGTCCTTATGGCAAAGGCCTTCATATGCACAGAAATCTCAGAAACAAGAGTACTGCAGGACAAGAGAAATATGCAGACCACATATCTGTAATTGTTCCTGTGTTGTGAAGACCAATCTCCTCTTTTAAAATCCTTTTATGATAATTTTTTAGGATTAGCTATGTTTTACACTTACATACAAATGCAGAGAGATCTCACGTGGAATGCAGTTTCCTCTATAATTCACACCATAGGTTAATAGGACATGCTTGCTCCAGTTAATCAGCTATCACAGATACCATGCTATTAACTAAATTTCATGGTATATTCAGATTTCTTTGGGTTTTACTGAATGTCCTTTTTCTGACCCAGTACCTCATTTAGGATAGAATTCATTTAGCCCTGTCCACAGTTCATTTACACATAATGTCCCCTTAGACTCTTGTTAGCACTGACAGTGTCTTAGGCTTCTCTTACTTGTAACCATCTTGACAGTTTGAGGAAGTATTGTTCGGGTATTTGGTAGAATGCCCTTCAGTTCCGATTTGCATGATGGGTCTCTCATGATTAAATTGGGGTTATGGGTTTGGGAAATGAAAAGTGCAGAGAGGGGGTTGCATTTTATCACATAGAATGAGTACACTGTCAAAATGATTTATGACTGTTGATACTGACCTTGTCTGCCTGCCTAAAATGGCATTTGTCAAGGTTCGTAGTATAGTATCAACCCATTTGCAAAATGATACTCTTTAGAAAGAAGTCATTGTATATTAATGAAATGTAAGGGCACTAAAGGATGTAACTTATTCATTTGGAATTCCACATGGAAAATGTGTCCTTCCTTCTCCAGGCATTAATAAATAAATACAACATACATGGGCACGGCAATATGGGCACATGGGTATTTATGTTATATCTTGCATTAAAAGCTGCTGTGACCCTACTTACATCGTTGCTCACTCTGTACTGTTGTGGTCAATAAGAAATTTTACTTTTGGCTCTCTCGTCCTTTTGACCTCCTTCCATTAAGGCAATTAATGAGACTAAAAATGTGCATCAAAAGAGAACAGAAAATTACCTGTCACACAAAACTTTTCTGTGTTAGTAAGGTTGAGGGTTCTGCTTACAACTGGTTCAGTTGTCAAGACTTGAAATCAGTATCTGTGGCTCAGTCTGAGGTCAGTCATAACCTGAGACATATAACTACTAGAAAGCCCTTTTTGCCTACTCCTGTCTTCTAATAGTGTTTATACTCGCGAGTATATGCAACCTGATTTCTCTGACTTTTTAGACCATTTTATGTGTTTGTTTATCCATTCACGTAAAGAATTATGATTTGCTGACATTTTCAAATGTTTTACAGTGCCACAAACAAACCAAAGTGGAGTGGAGCCTCTCCTTCACATTACCTCACAACTTTGTTCTGTCTGGATGTGAGGCCCATGTTTCTACCTTGATATTCTACATGACCACAGGCCTTGGCTCCAGTCCAAGCTAGAGAGGAAGCCTGGAATTTGAATCAGATGCCTGGTTCAGTTTCCAGCACTGCCGTTCCAAGCTCTGTGCTGACTTAGTTACATCCCTGAGCACCCATCTATAAAGAAAAGACAATAGTACTTTTTCCTTAGGCTGTGTGAGGCAATTAGCATCATCTAACAGGGTCCCTTCAAATCCACACTTATGACGTTTAACTTCTGTGTCTTAGGGCCACTTATCCACTGGTTCTTCTTCCCTCTGAAAAAAAGACAGAACTGTGAGAAGCACAGAAAAACATTTGCTGCAGGATCATTCCTAATAAGGAAACAATTTAATTAATTTACATATTCAACAATAGGAATTGATGAATTGAGTTGCTTTAATCCATATCACTACACAATGCTGCAGACTTTGAAATCATGCAGGTACTGAAATTAGAGTTCAGTGACCATAACATTTTAGAAATAGTAAAAGAAAAATGGAAAGAGAATATCATTGTGATAAATTCAAGTTCTGGTCCATGGTTGCATAAAATTACATTTCCATTTATGTGTGTTTGTATCTCTGTGTGTGGTGGATTGACATTTAAAACATGATTCTTGGGGGCTGCAGAGATGATTTGGCAGTTAAGAGCACTGCTTGCTCTTCCAGGGGTCTAGGGGTTCAATTTCCAACACCCAATCTGGGGTTCACAACTATCTGTAAGTCCAGTTCTAAGGGATCTAATTCCTTCTTCTGGCCTGCATACAAGTGTCACCCAGACATACATGCTGGCAAAACATCATATACATACATGAAAACAGAAATCATTTTGAAAAAATGTTTGAAATGTGATATTTTTTTTAATTTTTAGTATAGAATAGAGTTTATACAGGGCATGGGGAGGGAAGTTAAGAGGGTAGTAGAGGCAGGGAAAGGTAGAAAGAGAGTAGAGAAGTAGAGGCCGGCCATGAGCACGTGGAGGGTGGGGTGGGGAAGGAGTGACGGGACAGAGCAGGAACAAGGGAAGAGCAAGAGAGCAAAGATTTATTTATTTTATGTATATGAGTACACTATTGCTCTCTTCAGACACACCAGAAGAGGGCATCAGATCCCATTACAGATGGTTGTGAGCCACCATGTGGTTGCTGGAAAATGTGATTCTTGTTGTGGTTCAAACTGTTAAAAAGTTATGTGACTACATTATATCAAAATATAAAGGTACTCCCTTTTGGTAAATATATTTTTTATGACTCAATTAATCAGTTACTTCTATGATATCAGGAAGGATTTTCAAAGATGTGGCAAAGTACTTATAATATTAAACATATCAAATAATATATGATTAATAAATATTAAAATGCTGATATAAATGAAACAATGAGATATTCTTCACCATTTTATAAATATATAAGTATTTAAGATATCCACATGCTATAAAATATATACAATATCTATAATGTATTTAAGATCATATATATGGCTTTTATTATAAACATGTGCTTATATATATATGAGAATAGAAAGAATGGAAATATTTAATATTAGTGGGTATTAGACTTATATGTGCTTACAGTATTTTTCAGTACAATTTTAAAGTTTTATAAAAGTATGTATTATATTTGTAATTGTATTTATTGTACACAAATTTATGATTATTACTTAACATTTATGAAATCCTTAAAGGTCACCAGAGATTAAATCAAAGAACTTCTAATTTAGTTTAGTGTAGCTACAATCACTTCTCAAGGCACTAAGTTATTTTAAAAGACATTACTGTTTCAGTCAAAATAAATGAGCTGTCTCTTCTATAGTATAAAGTCAGGCTACAATCTTGTGAAACATATACACATTATCTGTACATAAATAGATAAGCAGATATAATTGTATACATAATGTTATCTTTGGTCATATGAAAATGTAACTTTAATTTGATCCTGAAATTTTGTCTTCCAAATATTTTAAGAAAGATGTAAGTACTATGGAAATTTGACCTACTTAGGGAAGTCAAGGTAGAGAAAAATGAGTATTTTAAAGTTCCTATAAAACCAAGCAAGGAAGACCAACTCAATGCATACAGAGATACATTAATGACTTTGTATGCGGAGTCTGTCACCTTCACAACCTTTAGTGAGCCATTTAATGCTTCCCATCTGAACTTAGTTGCAGCCACCTCCCAATAGGTTACTTGAAGCCAGGGTGGTCTTTGACTGGCAGAAGCCAGAAAGATGAATGCTCCAGCAGCCTTGAGACATGGTGTAAAGGGCTGTAGGATCAAAGAACGGTCATTACAGTGCAAGACTAGGTAACTGCTAAGTCAGGCCTTGCTCTCTGCTCTAGAGAAAGATCTACAATAGTCATATTCTCGGTTAGTAATGAGTGTGTTTATCAAGTATATAGTAAACCAAATATAAGAGATAGATAGATGGATGGATGATAGAGACAGAGACAGACTCAGAGACAGAGACATACAGAGAAAGAGAGACAGAAAATCAAAATATCAAATTGTGCTCTAAAAATCTCCAGCAGAAATCAATTGAGGAAGCCTCTTTAAAGCAGGCAACTGAACTTCCTGGTAGAGAGAATCCTGTTTAGAAGTGTCGCTTTGGGCGAGGCTTCCAAGACCAAGAACAGTAACACCAGGAAAGTATATCATCAAATTGAGAGCTTACAAACACCTACCAGAAACTGACTGGGGAAGTTGAGGTAGTAAGCTGCTCCTTTCCCCCTTAGGCATCTTGATAACACAGAATAAAGAACAGTAATCCTGTTGGAAATGGTTTTGCTCTAGCTATTTTTAATATTAAAATAGTTTTATTCCTGGGCTGTCACAGGGTTAGGGCAGGAACCCATTCCCAGGCAAAAGATCATGGACCATAGCCACAACTTAGTGCAAGTCTGCTCAAGATGTTTAATACTTAAGAGGAAGGTATACATGAAAATCAGAGTACTTTCCCTAATAACATTAGAAGCTGTAGATTAACTAGTATGTGATGTTTCAAGCTCACAGGCTTGAAAAGGCCAGAAACTGCCCTGACTACACACTAAAGGTGGCCCAGGTGTTGGCAAGGTGCTCTCAGCAGCCCTTGACTTCACGATGGACTGTTCCTGTCTTGCTAGGAAGAGCATCTGTAATCTTCTTAGCACTCCTTCCCCAAGCCCAAGAACCCGAGAATCACCCTTAGACGGGAACTAGGTTCAATAATGTATCAAGCCACAGATCACATGGTCTTGGCCAGAGAGGGGACACAAACTTCCTGTCTTTGTCCAGGCCACGTTCCATCACTATAGCCAGGGATGGTGTTGGACTTTGCTACTGATGAATAGACCATAAAATAGAAACGTATCCAAATGAAATATCTCCTTTACCAAGAAGGCAAAGAGTCCTTGTGGTGTGGTAGGGGCTTGCTTTCAACCTTTCATTTTTGACAAACTAAGGAAAAATTAAGTGTTGAACAGCATATTAAGCTATCATTTATAGAAAGAAAAGGGAGACACACACACACACACCATATATAGTTACAACTTTTCTTGAAATACAAATAAAAAGCCAAAAAAATAAAAAGCCAAAAAAATAAAAAGCCATTTTAGGAAGAAGAGAACTTTTCACCAGACTTTGTACAAAAATTTTAATTTGTGAGCTACATGTATGCTAACTGCCCCAACACCACCACTACTAAAGAAAAATTCTACTTAGAAACTAAACTGGGGCAGGAAAACAGCTATTAAATGATGGAATGCAGAAAAGGAGATAGAATACAAGTTCACCCAAAGGGCAACTTTTGGACTTACCTCGTTTTTTCATCCCTAACAAGAGACTATCACTCCAGAGTCAAGTCACATTGTAATGTTGACCTTACTTGATATAACAACAAATACTTGTGAATTTTCTCTGGTTAGCCTGGTTCCCTTTCATTGTAATCAAATCCATTTAAACATAAGCTGAGCATTCCACAGAGTTAAAACAGACTTTCATGGTCAACAACCTCTCCAGGGACTGTTAAAAGTATCTTAATTCTTTCAATCATCATAAAATCTTTATGAGAAGATACTGCCCTTATTTTTACAGATATGAAATTAGAGGGAAAAAAAAAGATGCTAGTTTAGATTCATGCACTCTGGATCCAGTTTTTTCACAACTGCCCATGTGTCAATTATAATTAAAAGTACAGCTTTTTCTTAGGGATACAAAGTACAGTTTCTTAGGGATACCCTGCATTTCTTACTAGTGAATATTATTTTTGTCTTAAAAGAAAAATAAAGACTGTGTATGTATGTGCACTCTGTGTGTGTACTCATGCATAAAGATACAATTTCCAGTATCATGGTTAATTTAACTCAGGTTCTAATTAGATGAAAATATCAAAGGCTGGGGTATAGTTCATACTCACAAAGAACCCTGAGGAATTGAAGACTAAAAACACATTAATATTGGAGACGTGTTCAAAACGCAAGAGGTTGTTAATTTTACTACATCACTTAGCAGGGAATTTTACCAAGTTCTAAATTATATTTTTATTGCTTTTTAGGATTTCATCAAAGGTCTTTCCATTTTGCTTCGAGGGACAGTACAAGAAAAACTCAACTGGGCATTTAATTTGTATGACATAAACAAAGATGGCTACATCACTAAAGAAGTAAGAGATGGCACACCAATTCAGTTATCCTCTGAGCCAGTTTTGCTCAACTTCAAAATATTAAACAATTTTAATGGTTACTTTAAAATCACATTTTAGAAAACCAAAAATATTTTATGTGATACTAATAGCAATGAGACACATTGTAATAAAATTAATTGGAATGGATAGGACTCATTTGTAATAATCTCCAAAGAAAACACAAAACACATCAATGTTATATTCTCTTTTTTTCTGCTAGTTATATGGAGAAAGGCTGGGATCCTTGGGAGTAACAGAGGCCTTCCTGTATCAGGTGGACAATAGTTTCAGGGGCAACAGTCCCAGAAAATCAACAACTATATCAAAGCTACACCACCCAGTGGTTGTCTGATATTTCTCTTTGTTGGAGTTGATCATGACAATGGTGAGGTCTACAAGCACAACTGGAGATATCAATGAAAGACATTCACAAATTAAAATGCTAGTTTATTAAGACAATTGAAAAGAGCAAGAGAAGGGAAGGGAGGAAGAAACCACCCTTAGCATAGGATATGAGTAACACTAACTTAATGGCCTTTCTCTGTGCATTAATAGCTTGAATAAAAGGTCCCATATGAGGAAAAAGTACTCAGAACCAAAGACATGAACATCCTTTATTAGATACACAGACTCAGGGTGCCAGGACACCACTGTTTGATTAGTCACTGGCACAGGATACATGGAGTCAGATTACAGGTCATCAAGGAGTGCTAAATTTAAGACTTCATGAATAGATGCACTTCTTGAATACACAGTACAGCGTGAGTATTTATTGCCTAAGTACCTCAGGAATACTGAGGCACCTAGAGAACATTAGGAACTGTCACCCTTCCCATTGGAACCATTCTGTGTTTGCTTCAGTGATGAGAACTGAATAGAGTGCTAATGTTCTATCCCTTCTGTGTTTAATAGAGCTCATCAAGTCTTCCTACAGCTTATAACTTATCTTACCACATATCTCTGCTTAAAACATCTTTTATACTTTCACTAATTTTTACAAACTGCTTTATCATCTAATCCATACTCTCAAAAGTATAATTGGATCCGTATCATCCAATTAATTTAGGGTGCATTTCATGTTAAATATTAAATTTGAATTAATGACATGGCAAAAACTGGATTTTACTTTAAAAGCTAACAAAATGCTAAAGTGCTTCCTAGTCAAAATATTTGAATCTGTATTCTTGTATGACTTTTAATTAAAACCAAAACAGGAAAAAGTGATAAAAACTACAAACATTTTTATTAATTGATTGTAATTAGCAGTTATAGTTCTAAATCTAAAATATTTCTAATAAGTAGAAATCAGCAATCAATAAAATGTGTAATAGTTCAATAAAACAAACTCTATGTAGTTTTTGAAAATCAAAGTATTAAGTTAGACTGTTCCTTTCCCAACCAACTGAGATACATGGGAATCTACTTCATTGCAAAACTGAGCTCTCATGATTGGCACATTTGGATTCTACTGCTTTTACTGCGGTTTGCTGGCTGTTGGCCAAGCAAAAGACACCCCCAAAAGAATTTAAGAAACAAGCAAATGAGACACTATAAACAAAATCTCCTAACGCATCTTAGATGGGTTTCTTCACACTTGATGTACAGCCTCACTTGAGTGCCTTTCCATTTCAGGAAATGCTGGACATAATGAAAGCAATCTACGACATGATGGGAAAATGCACATACCCTGTCCTCAAGGAAGATGCTCCCCGACAGCATGTGGAGACATTTTTCCAGGTGGGAATGAACAATGTGAGCGAGAAAGGACAGTTATAAGTAGATTACCTGATGCCTGGAAAACACATTGATGCAAAACAAAAACAAACAAAAAACAACAAAAACTGCAAAGAGAATGTTTATTCATAGGGGCAGAACAATAGGAAAAATACCACCTTAATTTCATAATCTGGGTTTTTTAATGTATTATGACAGACAGTTGTACTTCCAGAAGAGTGACAATATCCTGACAAAGGCATTCTCTTATTTCAGAAAGCGCTGTGATACAGGTCCTATAAAGACCTCAAAGAAAACTAATTGTCAATACTCTTCTTACATTTTATAGATGAAAAATCCAAGGCTCTACATTTCAGGAAATTCTCTGAGTCCTGTCATATTTAGAAAACAATTTACGTGACATTACACAGGGGGAATCACGCAACCTAAACTGATTGGGCCTCCCCATTGTAGGAACTCAGTAGCTCCTCCTAGCGTGTAATTGTCCCATGTAATACAAAGTGATGGGCTCCATTCTTATCTCTTTGAATCTACTGGGTACAGGGAGGCTATCAAAAGGCGACTCAATACAATGCTTTGTTCTTCTCTTTCTCAACAGAAGATGGACAAAAATAAAGATGGTGTCGTTACCATAGATGAGTTCATTGAGAGTTGCCAAAAAGTAAGTAAGGAAAAGAACTATCCCTTTGTTAGCATCAGCTACAAGTGAGCACAGCCTATTAGCCAATATGAACTGAGAAAAATACAAATCAAGTGTATAAGCTAATGAGACAGGCTTCTTACTTGAAAACAATCAGACTTATGTACACATCCAGTCTGATAGCATGCAATACCGGTGTGAAAATTTACTTGTGTATTCCCTTTGTTTCTGGAAACCTTTAGAGAAGATCCATTACCAACCACCAACCAAAACCACATAGATTTATATTAGTTTCTGGTGCTGGAGAAGTGGCTTGGTATTTAAGAGTGCTTGCTGCTCACCTTAACTTTTCTTCCCAGCACACAAGTTAGGATTCCCACAATGGCCTATATCTCCAACTCCAAGGAATCTGACACCCTCTTCTGGACTTTGCAGGCTCACACACACTTGTGTTCACATACCTACACACAGACATGCACACATACATAAATAAAAAAAACCTTTAATCTTTTCCAGACATAGTTCTTTTAAAACGTTTTATTTATTTGTGTCACCATAAAAACATGAATCTAGTGCAGCAGCCTAAGGAACTAATGTCATTGGTCACTGGTAGGTTATTTTGTTTTTGGGAGTGGGGGGTTGTTTTTTTAATTTTAAGTTAATGTCTCTGTATGGATGTTGTGAGGAAGGAACATGCCACAATACCCACGTAGAGGTTAGCGGACAACTTTCAAGAGTTGGTTCTTTCCTTTCTCTTGTGTGTTGCAGAAACCAAATATAGGTCCTCAGCAAAGTATCACAGATTTAATATATGTGGACAAAAAGTAGCATTTTAGCTGAGCACAACTGTCTCCAGTTATAAAAATATGGAAAAAATTCTAAGCAGTCTAATAGTTATGAGCTGCCTGGAAATCTGGACTTAGCTCACCTAGCATGATTCAACTCAATGCCTGAGTACAGCCATAACTGCAAGTTAATAAACATGGAGAAATATTTACTGCCACTTTAGCTTTTTTTTTTTTTTTTGTCTTTCAATTGTTCAATTTTCAGCATTGCTGATGCCTGCTTGCTTCTCAACTCACCTTTCAAAGTCAACATCTCTGAGAGGCTTAAACCAGTGATATCAACTCCTTTAGTGGTAACATAACTTAGAGACAGTGGTACCTAACAGTGGTGCCCTGGTGCTACCTAACATACATGGCTCATTAGCAGTGTTCACCCACAGTGCAGATGTGTTCCTCAACAGCCCAGTCTGTCGTAGTGGCTATTTCTAAGAAATACGCTATATTGAATACAACCACTGTGCAATGGTTTCTCCTAACCAATTTCTCTGGTATTCAGAAACTATTCAGTCTTAAAGACTCCTATAGGCCAAATAGATTTAGCAATAGCTGAGTTAAGGAGGCAAAATGGCTGTTAAGTGTATTGATTCTGCTGTGTCCTGGAACAGCATGGACACAGCATGGACCTGAAATTACAAAACTCTCATCTAGTCCCTTTGGGTAATCTCTGGAAATTCATCTATGTGAGTGAGTGAGTGAGTGTGTGTGTGTGTGTGTGTGTGTGTGTGTGTGTGTGTGTGTGTAGGGTATATTTATATAAATAATATATACCTATACAGAGAGAGAAAAGGGAAGGATTTATTAGATTGGCTTAAAGGATTCAATCTCAGTAGTTCAATAATGGCTGTGTTACACTGGAGAGACTGAGAATCTGTAGTTTTTCAGTCCACTAGGCTACGTGTCTATGCAGTCCCAATCTGGCACTGGAGTCCTAAAAGATTCCCAAAGAGCTGCTGACCTTCAGTCTATGTTAAAAATCCCAAAGAAGTTGGTTCTAAAACTATTACAACAGGATAGATGAACTTGCCAACAATGAAAGCAAGCAGGCAAAAATCAAAATGTCCTTCTTCCGTGTCATGCTACCACCCAGATTTAGGGTGGGACTTCCTACTTCAATAAAGAAAATCACCCGTAGGACTGACCATGTCTTGTGTTAGTAGATCCCCAATGCGGTTCACAACCAACATTTGCTGTCAAACTCACTGTTTTCATCCTGACAGCATTTGAGAACTACCTTGGTCTAGCAAGTACCAAGTAAAATTTAAAGGAAATATCTAAAGGCATATTCAAGAACTAACAAAATGGATGGCCCCCTGTGGTTATCTGTAGTGGCGCTAAGGGAAGATACACTTACTATCACAAAGCAGCAGATGAAGGGCCCAGGCCACACTTAGGGCACCAGCAGTACTTCCCATTGTAGACACTGTGAACAACATCCTTCTATTTCTCCCCTCCAGGATGAAAACATAATGCGCTCCATGCAGCTCTTCGAAAATGTGATCTAGAATGTCAGCACCCCCTCGACTGAAGAGGCAAATGTGAACGACTACACACACGTTGAAGCCACCACTTCTAGCATAGATTGCTCAGCTTCACACTGAGGCATATTATGCAAACAGCTTTGTTTTAATATAAAACAACCCACCTCCCAAAATTTAAGTTTTCAAGTTACAAACCTGCATCCACGTCACTGGGGTCATGAAATGTGCTAACTTATTTCATACTCTAAGAACACTCAAAAGGCACAGAATCGGGAATAGCTTTGATCCTCAGCCACGTGTTATTGAGGCTTTTACAGATCCATGATTTTAAAACACCAGTGGGTTTTCCTACTTGTTTGTATGTATTCAGTCCTGGATTTTAAATGGTTTTCTAAAATAGTTACATCTGCATTTAACTTCCAGAAAGTCAATGAAGTTTCATTTAATTCGATTCATGTAATACTGAAAAAAAAGAAAGATTATTACAATTAAAAAAGACCAGAACATAATCCCAGTTTCTACGGCTTCTCCACCTGCTGTTAAAGACATTAATGTATTTGGCATTTTTTTAAAAGAACACTTTAAAAATTAGTTTATTATCAGATGTTAGCATATACCTAATAAAATTATTTTAGTATTTGTTAATTTTCCATATTCATGCCAAGGCTCTATATAGTCCATGTAACTTTGGACCTGTTCAATCTTACATGTAGACTGTTTTGTATTGTGTTATGAAGTAGAAATTCAAAGTGTCAAACAAACCAAGGATGTTTACAGACTTGCAAAGGGTCCGGATGTCTGTCCTGCAACACCTAGTGACGCTTATTAACAAGTAACTCTAACAGCAGTAAAGGGCAGTTCTAGCCACCCCCCAAGTCCCTTATTGTTCTCATAGCATGTTTATCATACATAAGCCATTCAGGGACAGAGAATCCTTGACTGCCCCAAAGCCTACTAGGAATAAAGATCAAGCAGAATATTCTTTGAAAACACCAGTGATTCTATCACATTGGAAATTATACATAAGATTGTATAGAAAATGAATGCAAACATTGACAGCGCATCTGAATTGCATTATGATTTAGCACACTGTATAGCCCAAAGGACTCACATTCCTTTCAGTGATCTTAAGCCAAAACTGTAGAGTTGCCACAACAGTACTATAGATATACACATCTTCCCTGTTTCGTAGAAATACAAGAACCAAGAGGATACAGGAGGAGAAACCTTGCGACTGTCTGCAACAATAAATCAGGTATCTATTCTGGTGTAGAGATAGGATGTTGAAAGCTGCCCTGCTATCACCAGTGTAGGAATTAAGAGTAGTACAATACATGTACAGAAATCTGCCATCGTGTTTGTGTAAACTCAATGTGCACATTTTGTATCTCAAAAAGGAAAAATAAAAGCAAAATAAAGTGTTTATTACTCTACTTTGTGTGCTATCGGTCTTTATAGTCTAGCAACTTGTACAGTTAATGACTAGATTAAAGCCTGCCTGTCACTATCTTTGGGTAGTATTGCCTACAATGAAAATTCAAAGCAAGACTGAAGTCAGGCAGCCGCTGTAGCAGGCATGGTCCGAGACTGTAACAAGATACTACAGACCTGACGGAATAAACCCTGGAGGATGGGCATGTCTGCGGTACGGTGCCTCAGCAATTGCTTGTGTTTCAACTGACAGCTGTGTAAATATCTGAAAGAATTGCTAAAGGTCACCCAGATGTCATGGGAGAGAAGGAGGGTAAGGGCGTCACCTAACCAGTGTTTCAAGTGCATGCAGCTGCTGGCATGCCATACACTGCCTGCCTGTCTCCATGCTGTTCAATGAGGGGCTACAATTTGGACTTGGTGTGGCTATCCAAGTCCCTCCAGCCACTCCTTCCTGTCAGTGAGATCGAAGGCCTTACTCCCATTTTCTATTTCCCTTCCTCTACTCCTTTCTCTTGCAGAGTGATCTAGAGTAAGTTACTAGCTTATCAGAAACTCTGGGCTGTATCAATAAATTCTGTTTTAACACACCAAGTAACTGGGAAACACATATATAAGTACAACCACAATATCATTGAATACATTAAGTTTTAAGATTTTAATTTCTGAATATCCATGTGTGTATGTATACATATATATGTATACACACACACACACATCATCATCATCATCATCATCATCAGTATTTTGGGCCTACAAAATGCAAAAATAGCATTTGCTTAATTACAATTAACACCTCAAGTTTAGGTAGCTTAAAAAGTTGTAATAAACAACAAACTTGTAATAGAATGTTCACATTTAAAACAAATTTTTAAAGAGAATATCCAGAACAAAAGTGATATTCCCACGCATTCCCACATTATAATATACACATTTACACATTCTAAGTAATAGTGAAGTCACAAATGTTTACTTGCTATCTTAAAACCTATTCAGTCTTGATAAATATAAAACAGTCTTGATAAATATAAAAATCAAGAAATGGCCAAAACCAACCTATAAAATAAGGCACAGCTACAAAGTGATCTTCAGACGGGCTGTAAGTAAAAATGCATTAGAAAATACACACATAGGCATGATGGATGAGAAACCTCTCCAGCACTCAACTTTTACGCAAGTGACTTTAATTAGCTTTTTGTTGACAAGCATCTTGTACGATGATCCTTCGGGACTTGGCGTGGTCCCCATAGCCAAGTTTATGAATGAATGGTGCTGTGAGTCAGAATGAACTGAACTGAGAAAAGGTCCAGGCAGCCACTGTAAGCGCCTGAGGAAGCAGTGTGGCTTTTGTTGCCTCCCTTATTCAACAGCAGATAGAGCAATATGTTGGGATTTTGGATTTGATGATGATAAGACTTGCCTGACAACAGAAGAAAACATGGGCATTAGAAAACAGTTATAGTATACAAGACTCCCCTGAACCTTCTGACACCTCCCCAAAAAATTAAAATCAAGAAAGGAAGGAAGAAAGGGAGGGAGGGAGGGAGGGAGGGAAGGAGGGAGAGAGGGAGGGAGGGAGGGAGGGAAGAAGGAAGGAAGAAAAGGAAGGAAGGAAGGAAGGAAGGAAGGAAGGAAGGAAGGAAGGAAGGAAGGAAGGAAGGAAGGAAGGAAGGTCGATCCAATTTTTGTCTAGATACTCACTGGAGCATGGTCAAACTCTCAGTGGCGGACCTCTTAAACTGAATTGAGTCGTTCCCCTCCTCCCCACACCCCCGACAGTAGCCATCAATTGTGGACAGCTAATGTTAGCATCTTCAAACAAAAGTAATAAAAAAGATACAACCAAAAT
This sequence comes from Uromys caudimaculatus, assembly GCA_028551405.1. Lineage (NCBI taxonomy): Eukaryota > Metazoa > Chordata > Mammalia > Rodentia > Muridae > Uromys > Uromys caudimaculatus. The sequence goes on along the minus strand of CM052712.1, from coordinate 38,065,209 downwards.
TACAAGATGAGTAGAACATTTTCTGAGGTAAATAAAAAAATTATAACCCTAAATATCTACAGAAGCAGTGAAAAGTCACAGCAATATTTAGATTTACCTTCCCTGTACCTCACTAGCGTACTTGAATTAATTACTTCTCTGCACCCAATATCCTGATGCAAAGGAAGCCACTAGCAGGTCTCCCTCTGAGGCTCATCCTGGAGCCTAAATGAGTTTGGTGCTTGCAATGCCCTATGCAGAGTACTTGTTACAGTGCTCATATACACTAGGAGGAAATGAAGTGCAGGGCATTTGCCTTTCCCAGGACAAATGAGGTGTTGATGAGCACAGAAACTAAATCATGCATTTGTAAAACTATTTTCAACTTAAGACTGGGAAAGATTAGTTATAAGAAAAAGTTTATGTGTTTGTAACAAATGTTTTCATTTCTCCAGTAGTTGAGCCTTCACATTATTAAAATCTATAAATGTCAAAAGAAATAGGAAACACCTACACTAAGAATTCCTGGTTTTAAATTTTTTTCGGTTTGTTTTTGTTTTGTTTTGTTTTTTTTATGTGTATGTCTGTGTACTACATGTATGAAATGTCCAGAGAGGCCAGAAATAGACATTAAATTTTCTGTAGTTGTAAGCCATCACTATGTGGATGCTGGGAATGAAACTGCATCCTCTGAAGACTAGGCAAAACTCTTAACCAAGGAGTCATCTCTCCAGTCCCAAGAACTTTTAAAGACTCATTACTACTGAAGAAACTTAATATATGTTTTTAAGTTCCTGGAAGTGAAAGAGAAGTATTGCTTATCTAGAGTTAACACAACACTAATCAAACCAGGAGAAAGGCACAGGCATTAATTCTAAAACATAGCTTTTTAAAAGACCTTTGTATGAGCATTTTGCCCACATGTGTGTCTCTATACCCAAGGAAGCCATCAAAAGAGCATCATGTCGGCTTGGAGGTTGTGAATCACCATGTGATTACAGAAAACTGAACCCGGGATCTCTGCAAAAGCAACAAGTCTTCTTAACTGCTGAGCCATCTCTCTACCTGTACTGGCTGGTTTTGTGTGTCAACTTGGCACAAGCTGGAGTTATCACAGAGAAAGCAGCCTCCTTTGAGGAAATGCCTCCATGAGATCCAGCTGTAAGGCATTTTCTCAATTAGTGACCAAAGGGGGAGGGCCCTTGTGGGTGGTACCATCCCTAGGCTGGTAGTCTTGGGTTCTATAAGAAAGCCAGCTGAGCAAGCCAGGGGAACTAAACCAGTAAGCATCACTCCTCCATGGCTTCTGCATCCACTCCTGACTCCAAGTTCCTACCCTGTGTGATTTCCTGTCCTGACTTCCTTTGGTGATGAAGAGCAATGTGGAAGTGTAAGGTAAATAAACCCTTTCCTCCCCAACTTGCTTCTTGGTCATGATGTTTTGTGCAGGAAAAGAAACCATGACTACCCGATAGTAAACCTTAATGGTAGCATAATTTAGTACTACTTTACTAAAATATAATGTAGGACACACAAGGGCCAGTAAAGAATACTGTGAAATATTTAATATCTCTTGTAAAAACAACCCCCTTTTCTTTTTAAATTCAATATTAGCAATATCCAAAGCTAATAAGATTGCGTAGCAACAAAAGGAGCCCCCTCTCTCTCAGACCTTGGATTGATTGGCCAGCTCCAAATAACAAAGTGTAGCTTCTGAACTGCATCTCCATCATAACTTCCCCTGCCCAACACACAGACATCCATAAATGTTACATGATGCTCCTGTCCTTTTTTCCTGATTCATTCCCTAAAAAGGTCTCCAGGTTGCAGACAACCATCTAGGGAGAGGTACAGCTTAAAAAGCTGTCATCATTATTCACCGTCTGTTCACTGGCATTTATTTCACAAGGAGGAAAGCACAATTGCTTCTGGGATTCAGATTCTAGGATGATCAAGTACATTTACAAAATAAGTACTGCCTCAGAAGTACAGTCATTGGACTATTAGGTGCTGGTTCTGCACATGCCCTCAGCGTCTAGCAGTCTCCAGTCTAGAACTCAAACAAAACAAAGAAATGCATTCTCTAACAGTCCCTGTAAGGCTTAGTTCCTCCGAATAAACTTTAGGTGTTCACAAAAACAATATATGTAATTTATAGATTATTAAAAGTAGAATTAGCTGATTAAGGCATGAACAGCAAAATATTGCATATTATATATATTTTCATGTAGTATTTAGAAAATATGGAAAACGAATGTTCTACATCGTCAAGCTAAGTAGTGAATACTTCTTTCAAATTATAAAATTTCAATTAATCTTGCTGACATCATATAGTAATGAAGCCCCCATATTCCTCCCCTTGAAAAGTTGGGAAAAAAATCAGATCAAGTCTTCCAGAATTGTATATGTGCTGCACTAATGTAGAAATGGCATTTCCATCTACAGAGAGATTCTAAAACTTAGAGGAAGAAAACAAGACCAAATAAAGGGAAAAAGAGATCCATGACTATAGGTAGCTCAAGTCATACCTTCTGACACATACAAGGAAGGACCTGGGATTTCTCCCTAGGACAGATAAATACAGAAATAAATAAATATAAAATTTAAACTGGGGTTGGGCTCAGTTAGTCATCCTTGCTCTGATCTTTTCACAGATTGAAACAAAATATCTAAAATAGTTTAAAGAGAAAAATTAAGAGTGTACCACCCAGACTGTCACAAAAATACACAGGCCTGTATTTACCCAACGTGGTTCTGAAAAAACTATCTTTAAAAACTACACCATCAGACCATCACGGGTTCTTTCTGAATCCAACTTCCCTGCCTGTTGCACCCCTGCGTGTTTTCAGACATAGATTCTGGGACTTTCTGCCAACATCAGAGTGGCTTTGGCCTGAAAGTGTCTGATGTCCTCTGAACATATCTGAATCCACACAAAGTCCTCTGGGGCATGCCCAACTGCCCTGAGCTGCCCGCTATCCCTGCCAGCCCTTCATTCTCCTGCCACCTTTCTGCCCACTTTCATCAAACCTGCTAATCTGGAACCAAATAGGTTAGATTCTCCCACCCCTACCCTCACCCCCGCACCCATCTTCCCTACCCACCGAGTCATCTGGGGAACATACAACTGCCCTGAGCAGCCAGCTGTCCTAGATAGACCTCCATTCTCCCACCACCTCTCCAGACACCTTCATCCGAGTAGATGGTCCAGAACCTTATAGCCCAAGGATATCCACCAGGCCTACCACACCAGGTTCATTGAGGTTAGGACTCCTCCCAGTACTTACTACATCAGGAACATCCAGGGACTAAAGTCATGCAGATGGCTAAAGGCCCTGGAAAGAACACAAACAACAGAAACCAGGGCACAACCAGAGCATAGCTATCCTACTACAGTAAGCCCTGGATATCCTAACACAACTGAGACACAAGAAAATGACCTTAAATCCAATCTTATAAAGATGATTAGAGACCTTTAAAGAGGAAACAAATAAATCCTTTAAAGAAATACAGGAAAATACAATCAAACAGGTGAAGGAAATAAATAAAACTATTCAAGACCTGAAAATGGAAATAGAAGCAATAAAGAAAACAAACAGAGAACTCTGGAGATGGAAAACCTAGGCAAAAGAACAGGAACAACAGATGCAAGCATCACCAAGAGAATACAGGAAATGGAAGAGAGAATCTCAAGTGTAGAAGATACAGTAGAAGAAATTAATTCATCAGTCAATGAAAAAGTTTAATCTAAAAAGTCCCTGACACAAAACATCTTGGAAATCTGGGATATCATGAAAAGACCTAGCCTAAGAATAATAGGAATAGAAGACGGTGAAGAGTCCCAGCCTCAAGGCCCAGAAAATATTCTCAACAAAATCACAGAAAACTTTCCCAATGTAAAGAAGAGATGCCTGTCACCTGTCTATAAGCTTACAACAAGTTTATAGAACATCAACTAGACTGGGCCAGAAAAGAAAATCCTCCTGGCACATAATAATCAGAACACAAAATATACAGAACAAAGAAAGAATATTAAAAGCCACAAGGGAAAAAGGCCAGGTAACATACAAAGGTAGACCTATTAGAAGTACATCCAACTTCTCAACAGAGACTTTAAAAGCTAGAAGGCCCTAGATAGATATCTTGCAACCTCTAAAACACCACACGTGCCAATCTAGACTACAATACCCAGCAAAACTCTCAATCACCACAGATGTAGAAAACAAGACATTTCAAGAGAAATCTAAATTTAAACACTATCTATCCATAAATCTAGCCCTACAGAAAATACTAGAAGGAAAACTCCAACCCAAGGAGGATAACTACATCCAAGTAAACACAAGAAATATGTAATTCCATACCAGCAAAAACAAGAGAAGCACACACAAACACACAAACACCAACAACATCAAAATAACAAGAAATAACAATCACTGGTCATTAATATCTCTCAACATCAATACACTTAATTCTCAAATAAGAAGACACAGGCTAACAGAACAGATTTGAAATCATCTTTCTGCTGGATACAAGAAACACACCTCAGCAATATAGACAGACATTATCTCATAGTAAAGGGCTGGAAAAAGTTTCCTAAGCAAATGGATCTAAGAAGCAACCTGGAGAAGCCATTCTAGTATCCAATAAAGTAGACTTTCAACCAAAATTAATCAAAAGAGACAGTGAAGGACACTTCATACTCATCAAAGGAAAACCTACCAAGATATCTCAATTCTGAACATCTATGCCCCCAAAACAAGGGCAATCACATTTGTAAAAGAAACATTGCTAAAACTTAAATTGCACATCAAACCCCAGACATTAATAGTGGGAAACATCAGCACCCCACTCTCACCAATTGACAGGCCATCCAGACAAAAACTAGAGAAATAATGAAACTAACCTACATTTTGAATCAAATGGACCTAACAGACATCTACAGAATATTTCACTCAAACACAAAACAATATACCTTCTACTTAGCACCTCATGGGTCCTTCTCCAAAATTGACCATATATTCAGTCACAAAGAAAGCTTCAACAGATACCAAAAAAAGAGAAATAATTCCTTATATCCTATCAGACCACATAGATTAAAGCTGGACTTCAACAACAGAAGCAACAGAAAATCTAAACACTCATGGAAACTGAATAATTCCTTACTCAGTGATTTCTAGGTCTGAGAAAAAATAAAGAAATTGAGATAGGGGAGGCTCCCAAGAATCAATGTGGGTGACATTAGCTGAGACTCACAGCAGTGTGTATATAGAACCTGAAGAGGCCATCTCTGATAGTCAGGTAGTAACCCCAGTGGAGCGATAGGGACACCGAACAACCCACAAAACTTTTGACCCAAAATTTATCCTTTCTCCAAGAAATAGCGAAGGGAGATGGAGCAGAGACTGAAGGAATGGCCAACCAATAACCAGCCCAACATTTGACCCATCCCATGGGCAATCACCAATTCCTGACACTATTAATGATTCTCTTATGCTTGCAGTTAGGAGTCTAGCATGGCTATCATCTGAGTGGCTCCACCCAGCAGCTGACTCAGATGGATGGAGAAACCCACAGCCAAACAGTGGATGGTGCTTGGAGATTCTTATGGAAGAGTCGGGGGAAGGATGGAGGGCCTTGAAGATGATAGGAACTCCATAGGAAATCAACTAACTCCAACAGAGTCAGCTAGCCTTAATCCTTGGGGCTCTCAGAGACTGAACCACCAACCACAGAGAATACATGGGCTGGGCCTAGGCTCCCACACATACGTAGGAGATGAGTAGCTTGGTCTTCATGTGGGTCCGGAACAACTGGAGAAGAGGCTACCCCTAAAGCTGTTTCCTGTCTGTGGAATACATTCTTCTAGATGTAGGCTGCCTTGTCTGGCCTCAGTGGGAGAGGATGTGCCTAGCTCTGCAAAGACTTGATGAGCCAGGGTAGGGGGAACTCAGAAACAGGGAGAGAGTATGAGAAAAGGGACTGTGGGAGAAGGACAGTGATCAAGAAGTAAAGTGAATTAAAAAAGGGAGGGGAGCAGTGAGTGGGATTTAACAAGTGAATAAGTAAAATAATGTTAAATTAAAAAAAACTACACCATCACAGCAAAACAGAAATTCTTAGCCTAAAAGAAGAAAACCCAGAAATGTTCACCTGTGCTAGGACTGAAAGTAGAATGTACATAAAAAATGCAGAGTACAATACAGCGTTCTACTTACATTTCCGCCGTGCTGCTCCAGCTTTTGCAGAGCACTGGTGATGGGCTCTTTGAATTTTTTGTCCATTAGCCTCTTCGAAAGCTTTTGAAAATTAGGGGAACGAGGGCTTATAAATAAATAAATAATCTCTGTTGTAAGCATAAATAATTTTTGACTATGCCTTAATTTAAGGAAGTCTAACTTACTTTAAAAAAACTTTAACAAAGTTCGTTTCAGTAAATGCTTCACTAAAATTTACATGTAACAAAATAACATTTGGTTAAAAGTTGAATTTATGTCATTTCAAGCTCTACCTATCTCACAATATCTGCTACAACAAATTATCTAGGGCTGGGAAAATGACAGACTTCAATACCAAATACCCACAGTAAAAGCTGGGCATGGTGGCTTCTGTTTATAATTCTATCACTGGGGAGGCAGAAACAAGTGGTTCCTTGGGACCCACTGGCCCGCACAGTGCAGCCTAATTGGTGAGCTCCAGGTAAACGGAAGATCTGTCTTACAGGAAGTGGACAGTACTTCTGAAGACAACACCTGAGATTGTCCTCTACGCCACATGCATGCATCTGTGCAGACATACAGTCACATACGCACTTACACCCACATACAAACACACATACTCACACAAAAAAGTTTACAAGAGCACGACAAACTTTCCATTTCATCACATGCAAGTCCATGCAGAGAACTATGATAGAGAGCTCTACCTCCAAAGCACATATTACCCAATAATAAGAGGGGAGAAGCTGAGAAGTAACTGACCCACAAAGCAAAGGAGACTAGAAAGCACAAGACCACCTCTGCTTACATCCTAAATATACCATAGCTAGAAACCTAAGATGTTTAAGGAGAGCACAGATGAAGGAAGACAGATCATAGGCACTAGCAGAGAAGCAATGCTATGAGCAACTACACCAGCATTCTCATTAAATGCATGTATTTCTGCAGTCAATAACCTAGACATTTCAGCTATAGTAAGCCATGCTCTCGGGTAAGCATTTTGGAAATACATTCAACATAGGTTTAATAGAATGACACTGAGCACTTTTTATTATAAACCTAAAATCAGGATTGTAAGTTTAATCCATTAGAAAATAACAGAGAGGCACTATGTACTAAATTTTCTCTGACATACTTAGTCTAATCTCCAGTTGTTGGTTAGGGTTGGTTAGCACGCACTGCTAACATGACTGGATAGACTGACAGCCAGGTAAATAGAGCAAGCCCTTGGTTTATGTGGGAGGGTTTTGACAGAGAAAGTTCAAAGGCCCAGCCAAGGCGTGGCCTGATCCCTGGACTTTTTATGTGATGGTGTTATTGAAAGGAGGGAGGAAGGTGCTAGAAGTCACTGGGACCCTGCGCCTTTCCCATAGGCCCATCCCTCTCACGCCCACTACGAAGTCACCTGCTCCACATTACCACACCCTTCCTGCCGTGAAGGACTGACACCTGTGGGACGTTGAGTACAAACAAATCCTTCCTATCATTTGTTTGTTTGTGCCAGGTGTGCTATAAAATGACAAGAAACTTCGTTTTTAAGGATGTGAGCTAGATTAGTGCTTGATTTGAAGGCTGGGGTATGAAGACATGCACAGCTACTCTCCTCTGGGTAGTACTCACACTTGTAAGCAGAAGTTTCAGATGGCCGTTCAGAGATGGGCCAACAACCACACTCAGCTGCACGAGTGCACTCAGTCCTCTTTCAAACACTTCATCATCAGAATGAACCTGTGGGGCCAGTTAACAGGAAAAATTAAAGCCTACACAATCCTCCAAAAGAGTCTCTAGATAGTTTCATTTGGACCTTTTCCATGAACCTTTAACTACTTTCTCCTTTGAGAACGGGTTTTCTACAAGAATTAGTGCTATCTCAGTGAGACGTGTTTGTTGGAATCAATGGGGAAAGGTAAAGGGGCAGATGGGGAAAATGAAAGGGAAGAGAGAGTAGGAAAAGACAAGCAGAATTAAGCATTTTAGCCTGGAACTCTATCAGCGAACAGAATTTGGGGAGTAAGCTTTACTGCACTGTATCTAATCTCCATCAGATAAGAGCAGTTACTAATATGCATTTATTATACAGAGAACAGTCACCTGAGTTATATCCTCTAACTACATAAAAGGTTCCCTTCTACTCCCGGGACCCTAAAAGTAGATCCTCTAATGTGGTCAAGTACATAACTGACTGACACTGCATATCCTGGTCAAACCATGAGTAAAGCAGTAATCTACATGTAACATGGGGGAGGGAAGAACAGACAATGTTCTCTTCTGTCAGAGATTTCATCCATAACACATAATTGGAAATAACGAAGTCCAGTGAAATAAATGACTTACTAGAGCTGCCTTCAGCACAGGGATCAGTCGAGGTAGCAAAGGGATAGCTTTTTCAGGAGCACCCTTGACCAGAAGTAACTCCCTAAAGCCTTCCTTTGACACAAAGGTGTAAGGATGCCTAGTCTCCCTCAGACCCTGCCAAGGAAAATATAAACACAGAAACTTGATTCGATACTTTTTGGTTATGTTACCAACCACAGAACTCAATGCTAGTGTAAATGAAACTACAAGTTTGCTTAGTATTTTTCTAATCACAATAGGCAATTTCAGCAATTATAATTTGAATTATACTGAGAAATCATGTAAAAAGATACACAATACTCTCACAAGGAAAGAGGAAAAAAGAAAGCAAGAAATGGAAAAATCATTAGAATAATAAAAAGGAAGGAAAAAACAAAAGAGATAAAAAAGAAAAACAAGGACAGATAAGGGGAAGGAGAGTGGGAGGGAAAGGAAAAGTTACTAGTCAAAAGAAGTCACCAGAACAATGTCACTGCTTCCAAGAAACACTGCAAGACAGGAAGCTGCTCACTGTGTGCTCCATATGGGACCCTCAATGCTCAGTGAGTTCCAACAGCATATTCCTTCACACTAAATACACTAAGATATTCAGAAGGCAGATCCTGCATTGGCTGTCTGGGACAAGCCCTGTCAGAACTTAAATATGCTGTTCACAGTGGAGCACAATTTGAAAACAATCTAGGTAAAGCATTTCTCATGATGCCTTTCTTCATGAATGCCTTAGAAAGGAATAGTCAGCACTCCATTATTTACCAGCCACTACTAGAAGAAAAAAATGACAGTCTGACCTCTGAAAAAGGTCGAAGAAAGCAAAGAGAAAGTGGTAGCAATGCTTTTGGATCTCTTTGTGAGACAGGTCCAAATAACCAGCTACAAAATCAAGTGACCAATGCAAATTTTCAGTATTTTGTCAGCTTGACCTCAGTATCTGCTTTCGAACAGTGGTCAAATAGCACCTTCTCACTGTCCTATCAAAATCAACATGGAAAAATCACTCATTAAAAGGTTCAATACCTGTCCTAATAGTACCTGTATCTTACTCATTTTCAAGATGGAGAATTGAAAATCAAAGCTGAAGTGAATCTCAACAGCGGTCTGTCTGTACTTCTTCCCCATTATTAAGCGAGTAAAAGAAAAAAGTAAGCTGCTACCCAGCACAGAAATAAATGTACTGGTGGTGGGCCACAGGTGCATATACACTACTGGTCTCAGCCACTGAGATACCTTGACAAGTAAAGGCAATTCACACTAAGCCTGATACCTGAGTTCAATCCCTGACCCCACATGGTGTAAGGAGAGAACCAACTCCTAGAAGTCATCCTCTGATTTCTTTATGCACTCCATGGCACACCCACACCCACTCCCAGAACAAAAGAACAAACGAACAAACAAACAAGCAAGCAAGCAAACAAATATTTTAGAAGGGCTTAAAGAGTTGTAAAAGCAGAAACCCTTGAATGACTTCTCAAATAAAAGTACTTTGTTTACCTTAACCATTTGACTATATATTACTAGTTTTGATTAGTCTAAAATATGGTTTGCAATTTTATCTGAGTTATGAATCTATGAGCCTGCATGGGACTTACTGGGTCCTCCGCATGTACATTATGGTTGTGTAGTTTGGTGTTCTTTGGTACTCCTAGCAGTGAGAACAGGGGATGTCTGACTCTTTTGCCTGGTTTTAGAACCCTTTCCTCCCACTGGGTTGGCTTGCCCAGCCTTGCTATGAGGCATTGTCCTAGCCTTATTGTAACTTTTTATGCTGCGTTCAGTTAGTATCTCTAGGAGGCCTGTCTTTTCTGAAGGGAAATTACCGACAAGTGGATCTGGGGGTGGGTGGGGGGTGGTAGGTGTCAGACAGTGAGGAGTGGAGTAAGGGGAAACTACAGCAGGATGTAAGGTATGAGAGAAGAATGAAGGAATAAAAGTCATGTCTATAAAAGAACTATAATTTATCATCCATTTCATTTATTCATTCATTCTTGATAGATTTTCATTTTTATAAGACTGGTTAATTATTTTATATTCGTGTGTGTTTGTGTGTGTGTGTATAATGGCTTATATACCTGCATATATATATATATATGTATACATACATATGTATACATAAATAAATATATAATGAAATGTACTTACAATGTGCAAAATAACAATAAATTTTTAAAAATATTTTTTCTACAAGCACGCAAGAGAGTTAGAATGTTTACCTCAGCTAACGTAATTAGAAGCGGGTCAAATGGAAGAATTTCAGGCGGGCATTCCCACTGTAATCTGTGTTTTACTGAGCCATGTACCAATCTAAAACACAAAAGTCAGTGAGTGCAGCAGGAAACGCCACACACATTTATAAGCAGGGAGCTTATGACACAATATTCTTCCCAGAATAGAGATGAAGTCCAATTATTTTGTGACATACAGAAATATCATACTCTTAAGGACAGCGACAAAGCAGTGCAAGTAAACAATCCTTCACACCCCGTTTTCCACAAAGCTATGTAGTACGCTTATGTGGCAAAACTTTTTATAGTACTATCTATACTTAAACATAGTCACTCTCTCAGAATCTTGATATACATGTTGCACTGATCTCTCTCAGACACATTTACAATAAAATAGATAACCTATAGAAAATGAAAATTGTGTACTGACTAGAACAGATAATGTTAACAGAGAACATTCTCCTACACTGATAACACGAATAATCTGAAGGCAAATCTGTGTTACTCCTTATTAAAGAGAAAACTAAGTCCAGGAAGATGAGATGGCCCCTTGGTAAGCCTCTCACTACCCTGCAGAGCCATTCCTGAAACATAGCTGCTGTGTTTGCAATACAGCACAACTGTCTGACTGTGACTCACCGATCATTCGCTAACACCTCCTTAGTCTTCTTGGTTTCACTGGGCTCTACAGCCTGCCTTCTGCAAGAGGCCTCAGGAAGGGAACTTTTTACATTTCCAGCAATTCTCAGTTGCTCTGGGGAAAGCACTCAAAAAGCTGACTCAAGACATTTAAAACAAAAGAAAACTTCGATCTCTACCCCTATCCTACCCCCTCTGTTTGTGTGTGTATGTATGTGTGTGTGTATGTGTGAGAGAGAGAGAGAGAGAGAGAGAGAGAGAGAGAGAGAGAGAAACAGACAGAGAGAGAGAGAGAGAGAAGGAGAGAGACAGACAGAGAGACAGGTTCTTCTGTAGACCAGGCTGGCCTCAATTCCCCATTGTGTAGCCAAGGGTGACCCTCCTCTTGCTTCCCCACCTCAGTGCTGGGATCACAGGTATACATGACCATGCCAAATTAACTACGTGCTGGGAGACCGAACTCAGGGCTTAAGAAACATTCCAGGACCGGAGCTACATCCCTAACCCCTCAATTTAGAATCTAAGAATGAAATAGCAGTAATAACTCCAAGAATGCTTCTTTAGCTTATTTTTCACTCAAATTTGAAGATACTATTTAAGAAATGCAATTTTGAAATTTGAGAGCTAAACATAAAAATTGAAGTTGTAGTTATTCCTCCTATGACAGCAATAAAATTTTCTACCACGGAAAATGAGATATAGTCAAACGTTCCAAAAAGAAGCAATAGTAGTCATATATGCTAATAAATAATATCTCACTGCACTCATCAGTGTTTACATTACCCACAAAATAGAGGGGGGTTTTGGTTTGGTTGGGGATTTTGTTTGTTGTTGTTGTTTTCAATTTGTAGAAGCCTATGAATGCTTAATGCTCATATAAGTTGTAGAAAAGTGATACACTCAATTCAATTTAATTTCTTAAGTTATTCAGTGCTTTACTACAGATCTTAGTAATTATATATTGGAGTTGATGTCTTTTTATCAACAAAATCCAGGGATTTATACCAATTTTACAGTTAAGGTAATAAGTCACCTTGATTTCAATCTCACTAGTAAATAAATGTTCAACAATTTAAGCTGAATAATATATTGATTTCATTCAATTACTTTCTGCCACACAGCTATGGATTGTATTGATCTTACCTGCAAGGAATGCCTCCTTGAGAGTAAATAGCTGCGAATGCAGAAGGTGTTCGTGATTGCTCACCAAACTGAAATTAAAGAACAAAAAGATCACCACCACCTCCACTTACTTACTGTGCACACACATACACTACCCTGACTTCCCGAACCCCCGCTTAGCCTCACAACTGAGAAAAAACACACAACACAGCCTTTGGAGTTGTTTTTCTTCACCCCCTAATTTGACTCAAAGGTTTGCAGGTGGCTGAAACCATATACAGACCAAAAAGTCTTTCCACTTTCTCTCTCAGTCTGAAGGAAGAATTCTTGGATTAAGAATAGGAAGAATAGAGATTTGCTTTTACCAATCTCTGTATGTCCCACATACCCTCTGGCCAAGCATAGATGTGTAAAGAGCAGAGAATCTATTTAACTTCTCCCAGTTGCCTTTAGGCTTCTGTGAAACGAGTGGTTGGGCTTGGTAGAATCAAAGATCAGGAACAAGTCTTATAAACATACATGAGAATGTGTCTTCTAGATTATAGAAGTGGCATTAAGGACAGAGAGAGGACATTTGTTTTTAGCCAGCACTGTATGCCCTGCATGCCCTTTAGCCAAGATAGGTATGTAGAGGTCAGAAAATCCGTGTAACTTCTCCAAACTGGCTTTATGATTCTATTAAACAGAGGATTATAGTATGGTTTCTGGTAGTCCAAATTTGTAGAACATAAAAAAATGGTTAAGAGTTTTATGTGAGCACAGAATGTTATGAATGAGCCATTTCATGGCAGCTGAATGCAAGTTACTTCACTGACATTAGAAAGTAGGATAGGAAAACAAACTGACATACAATTCACAACATAACAAAATTAACATAGCTAGCTAAAAACTAGCAAAAAGGAATCCCAAGAGAGCATTCAGAATGGTTAAACTGTAATCACTAAATGCCTATTCCCATAAAATGCACTGCTTTAATGTACTGATTTAAAATATAATGTACTGCTAAGTACATTATAAAAGCAGAAATGTACTGCTTGAGGAAACTGTACTCACAGGGTTAATGGTTTTGGGGTTGAGTTTATCACTTGGCCGAGGATGAGCCCCTCTTGCAGCCTCTGGAGAACTGGTTAATGAGGAGGATTTGCTCCGCTGAACTATAGTCCTGTGTTTCATTTGTGTGCTTGAGGCTGTGCGTTGATCATTACTACCTAGAAAAAAATTAACAGAACATCAGTACAAAAGACGGACATGCAACAGAAACTGATCCGGTATCCACAGGGAACACAGAATGTATCATTAACAAACCTGGCCTCTCCCTTTGGAAAAAGTAAAACTCTGTACCTGTTGCTCTGTTTCTCAACGGCACACCTCCAGAGCACTCTGATTTCTGCATAGCTTCTCGTTCACCTCTGCAGTTAAATGAGACAATTTCATAATATGCTGATCTCAAAATGAATAGTTATATACAGATGTGGGTATGGAGGCCCAAGGTTACCATCCTTTTCAATAGCTCCCCATCTTATATATTGAGGCAGGGTCTCTCACTGAGCCCAGAGCTCCCCTTATTGGCTAATGTGGCTAGTCAGTTTATGCCAGAAATTCCCTTGTCAGTGTCTCACATGTGCTGGGATGACAGACAGGTCACCCGAAGCTCTCAAAGGACTCTGTGTAATCAGATTCTTTACCAGCTGAGCCATCTCCTTGGCCCTACTTTTACTTCAAATCAGTTTCAAAGACACTGAATCTCTTCACTTGAAAAGCTTTTAAACATTCTAGAAAACAGAGCTTCTGTGGTGTTTTAAGTATGCCAGGTAGTTTGTATCATGTGTCTGTACACATGCACGTTAATGTCTGCAAGAAAGTGTGTCCATGGAGGCCAGAGGCTGACACTGGATGTCTTCTGCTGTTGCTCTCCACCATTTTATGAACCAGGCTATCTCACTGAACCTGGAGCCTAGCGGTTCTACTAGCCTGGTCTGCAAGCCTCTAAGATCTTTCCAAAATACTAGCTGTTTGTTTTTTAGTCAGGGTCTCACTATATAGAACTTGCTGTGTAGCCCAGGTTGGTCTTGAACTTAGAGCGATCTACCTGCCTATGCAAAAATAATCTTTTAACTGTTAAAAATATCACTTTTTACTTTAAAAGACAAAAGTATGTTTGGTTTAAAACAATAATATCCACCTGAGTGAATATTATTCCATCACTGACAAGCATGGACTCATTATTACTTCATCTTTAGACTACTTTATTCTTTAAGTGACTTGAGGTAGGCAGTGTGACGTAGCAGTGACTAAAGGAAATAAAAAGGTGAAAAAATACGTTGCTATAAATACTACCAAGTCACCCCTCATTTCTTTCTTCAGATTCTAAAAAGACCAGAATACAGAAATCCACTTAATGCAGACGGCTTACATTACGTCACAATGTACAACACAAATCCCCTAGCTTTCATTGGGCCTCTGCCTAAAAGGAGCTGGTGGCACCTGTATATGCTAGGAAACGCACTGTCCTCGCTTTACAAATACCAAATTTCAGTGGCCACTAGTTTAAAATCAGGACACTACTCGCTGTCTTTCTTCTATTCTCTAATTAGAAACCTAGAAAGTTCCAAAAAGTTCTAAAGTCGCTCAGCTAACGAAGCTGTTTACCAACTGCTAAGGCCCTTCACACTGCAATGGACAGCCCATCCTCTTTTTAGCATGAAGTAAAATCCGCTTTCCATCTTTCAAACATCCCCCATCACCAAATCAACCCACTTTCCAGCACCTAAGTTCAATTCAGCTCCAGGTGTTATTAAACTTAAAAACGAGGAAGTGAGTAGAAACCTCTATAGGAAAACAAAAAAGAAAAAAGAAAAAGAAAATGGACACATATGAGCGGATTCCAGTTACAATATACTTAAGCAAAACTCCTGGAGCTCCCGTGCTCTAGGGACCTTAGCAACAAGCTCCGGCGGCTCTAGCCACGGGAAGCCGACTATGGAGAGCCCCCACGGCGAGGCTCCGGCCTCTGGCGCCCGCTCCTACCGCCTCTCCCGCCGCTCGCCTCCGCCCTCCTGGGGCTTCCCTCAGGCTCTACGCACCAAAGCAACCTACACCCGCCACGAACAGCCTTGATTCAGGAAACCAACTCCAAGTAGCAAAGACATCCGGCGCCTTGCAGTGACGTCACGCACGCGCCGCTAGCGCTAACCCAATTATAGGGAGGCTACAGAGGCGCCCAGAGGTTGCCTGGCAACTAGGGGGCGTTCCAAGGACCACTGTACAAAAAGAGCACATTGGACTATCTCAGGTGACAACGGAGCCCTGGGAAGATCTTAAAGGAATTTTAAGTTTTAGTTTCCTGAGAAGAGAAGTTGATTCGCTCTAGTTCTCCAGTCCTGCCTCTCTCCAGTCTATGTGCTTATCTCAGTGCTTCTCAGGAGTATTTAATGTCCTCCAACATGCCTGCTTTAGGTCCTGACAGTCAGGTTTCTTTTAGCTTCCTGTCATGCTAATTCCTTTCCTGTCAAATATTACCATTCCATATGCTCTTGCATTCAACTGCAGAATTCTCTACTTTTATAATATGTAATTATAATTTTACAATACTCTAATTATATAGCTATAAACATATTTGTCTTTCAGATTACTTTCATGAAATTGGTGCTAGGGAAGAATGTTTCTTTGCAATTCCATCAGCAATAATTTAGGTAATATCTGTTAAAAGACCAAACTCTTTTACACCTTTCTACTTCGCTCTTCTCTAGAATTCTCTTTGTTAAGCCTAAAGTCTTACATTTTTCCTCAAGTGTGGGGCAGAAGTTTCATGTTTTATTTCAGGCCACAGACTATAATGCACAAAATTTTCCAGTTCTTTATTCAAAAAATGACCACAAATTGTGTAAATCTCCCTTAATTCTAAGTGAAACTTTTGCACTTTATGGTTTTGTTTCATAAAAACCTTGTCAGGGCATCATTCAAAAATGATGAGTGTTTCTGGGCCGTCCTAGTTTGAGAAGCTTCTAAGAAATCAATGTGAGACTGTCTAGAAGGCATCTGGATAGACCAGACTGAGGTTTGGAAAGAGGTCTGAACAGAGGTGTGGATTTTAGGACCAAAAGTATGTGGGGGATGATAATCAGGGACATGAGGTGAGGTGCAAGTGTTTCTCACACACTAGAATGTATGAGAGTTCCCTTCTCACCTTATTTTGTATTTAAAGTAATACTTTATTTTATATGAGAAAATAAAGGGATGAGGGGTTCCATATGTATCTACCAATATGGAAAAGAATCTGAAACCACAGAATAGACTGTGTAATTTCTTTTTGCTGCCACAGACCCACTCTGCAATTTTTAGTACTATCTGCCTTGGGATGGTCATTGGTATGAACCATATCAACTTGCTCTTCATTTCTGGCCTTTATTTGGATTTAATTAGTGGAGAATCTTAATAAATATTTGGGAATTATTGGAGAGTAAAATGATTTTTCTACTTTCTCAATCACTGTTCTACTGTTGTGAAGAGACACCATGACCACAACAGCTCTTACAAAAACAAACAAACATTTAATTGGGGACTTGCTTACAGTTTCTGGGGCTTAGTCCATTACCATCATGGAAGGTAGTACACCAGCATGCAGGACACTGGAGCAGAGTTGAGAGGTTCATCCTGATCCACAGGCTTGGAATGAGCAAGAAACATTGGTCCAGGTGTGGGTTTTTAAAAGGCTCAAAGTCCAACCCCTAGTGACACACTTCCTCTAACAAGGCCACACCTAATTCTTCTAGTACTATTGAAGAGTTCCACTCCCTGGTTACTAAATATTCAAATAAATGAGCCTATGGGGGGCATTCTTCAATTTCTTTTTGTAACTCTGTCATTTTTAGTACTATTTGCCTTGGGAAGCTCATTGGTATGAACCATATCAACTGGCTCTTTATTTCTGGCTTCTGTTTGAATTTAGTTAGTGGAAAGTATTAATAAATATTTGGATATTATTAGTGGATAATATTAATAAATAAATATAAATATTAATATGCATTCCACTCCCTGGCTCCCATAGGCTTGTAGCCATATAATGCAAAAATGTATTCAGATAAACTTCAAAAGTCCCAATAGTCTATAAAATCTCAACATTGTTTAAAAGGCCAAAGTTCAAAGTCTCTTCTGAGACTCAAGGCAATCTCTTAACTGTGATTCCCTCCTGAAACCGAAATTTAAAAAAAAAGGAGATCACATACTTTCCACATACAGTGGGACAGAATACACATTAGATTACAAAGGAGAGAAAAGGAAGCATAGTGAGGAAAAACTGGACCAAAGCAAGACAGAAAACCTGCAGGGCAAATGCCAAATTCTGATTCGCCATGTCTGATGTCAAAGTGCTCTTCAGATCACTTCAGCTTTGTTGACTACAAACACCTCTGTTTCTTGGCTGCCCCTCCCCCCATCTGCAGCTCTCTTTGGTAGGTATCCCATGAGTGGCATCTCAAACATCTTGGGGTTTCCAACACAATCCAGGATTCACCTTCACAGCTAAATATAATGGCTTTTCTGGGCCTCCATGAAGAGACACTCTTGAAACATTCCTGGCATCAGTGACTTTTCTTGGCTGTGGAGGGAAATTTCATAACATCTTTCTTGTATCCTTGACACGGAATCCAGAACCACATGGCTGAAGCTAACAAGTTCTGCTGCTTGATGTGCCTAAGCATCCTTAGTCAGAGAGACAGAGTCAGAGACAGAGAGAGAGAGAGAGAGAGAGAGAGAAAGAGAGAGAGACTAGCATGTGTATATGGACTTTTGAAAACTTCAAAGGCCAACTCCTTTCATAAATTATTTCATAAGGCCACACCTCTTAATCCTTCTAATCCTATCAAAAAGTTCTACTCCCTGGTGACTAAGCATTCAAATATATGAATGGGGTCATTCCTATTTAAACCACCACATACACCTAGGGGGTATATAGAGCTGGCCATAGTCCCATGTGAAAGTCACAGTTGCTTTTTGACAAAATTTAAATACGTGTGTCTGTGTCCCCCTCAGCAAAATGTTTATCTTCAAGGTGGTGATGTGAGGAGGTGGGATCATGGGGAGGTGATTTGTCCAGAGTTGTGGAACTATCACAGTTGGACTTATGCCCATAAGAGAGGCCTGAGGAAGACTACTGACATCTCCCCCCTAACCCCGTATAAGGATGCTGTGAAATGGTACCATCTGTGAAATAGGAAGTCCTCACCAGACAGAATCCTTTGATTGCTGTCTTAATTTGCGACTTCTTAGCCTAATAATGAGAGGGGAAAGTGAGAAATAAATAATTACATTTATAAGCTCCCTAGTTTATGATACTTTTTTAGTAGCAGGCTCAACAGCCTGAGACACTTTCTGTATGTCCATGCCAGGCCTAAAAATAAAAACTTCAAAGACTACTTGCACTGGATTCCTGCATCATATGGGTCTCCTCACTGTGGATGAAATATGATCCTAAGACTCACACTCATTCTACCATATCTTTCCTGAGCCAAATACACTGTTCCTTTGTTATATTCCTTTGTTATGTTATTTTGTCAAAACTAATTAATAGAAGTGGTTAAAAGTACACATTTTATGCCCATTAATACACAAAGTGACCAGTCTCAAAAGGCTAAGAGCCAACAATTAAGAAGACCAAGTTAAAATCTCTTGACAAACTTAGAGACAGAGAAATTTGACCTCCTTTTCTGAATGACATGTGGGGGTGATTCCCTGATGCTCTGGAAGAAGTCTAAAGGATTATTCTCTTGTAAATGTATATTAGAGGTTATGTGACACTAAGCATAGTTGAGAGTGTGGCTACCATCTGGAGAGGAGGGGAATCTCCCAACCATTTTTGCTTTTCTTCATTGGTAACAAACCGGAAAGCATTGCTCCTCGTTTGTCCCGGGCTGTAATCCTGGACCACACACGTAAGGAATGGTAGCTGATCAGGAGCATGCATCCATCACTTGCTGCCTCTTGATTATGAATGTAATGTGCTGTTATCAGCTGTCTCAATCTTCTGTCACTTTGACATTCAACAATAATGGACTGTGACCTTTAAACATGAAACAGAATCAACTCTTCCTTAACTTGCTTTGGTCAGGCTATTTTATCACAGCAAGAGCAAAAGAAACCATGACAGTGTGCATCTTCAAAAAGCCTTGTTGGTATTTTCAAGAGTATTTTTGGAAGAAATGCTCTAAAAACCAGATTTTAGTTTATGGGATTTAGGTATGACTAGCCCAGTTAACTAAGACAAACAATAAAGAACGTCAACATCCATCCATTATTCTTGAATATTATGAAAACTAGATGAGAGATGGATATTATAATCTTGAATGATGCTAGACCTATTTTGAGAGAGAAAATAGAGTTGAAGAGCAATGTATATGCTCTATGGGTAAATTAAAGACAGTGAAACTGTGGTCTACTGTGGGGTGTTTGTGGTGTGTGTGTGTGTGTGTGTGTGTGATATAGAGGTATAAAGATATTTCAATATTTATAACAAACTATCTACCTATGCATCTACCTATCTTTCTACCAGTCTCCATCTGCCTATGCATCTATATAATACTCTGTATAAACAGTGAAGTATAAGCTAACACACACACACACACACACACACACACACACACACACACACAATTACCAAACGTGTATTATGATGTATCTAAAGAAATATTCAAAGAAGTCTTGAAAATATTTCTAACTTGAGGAAATATAATTCTCCACATAATAAACCCATTATTTTAAAGCTGAGAAAAATACAACCCAGAAATTACTAAACAAATAATTCATGATAAACAATGGAAAGAATGTTAAAGATCAAAACAGCAGAGCTGGGAAGCTGATCCTGTACTACAGGGCTACATACCGAAATAGTGCCAGGACAGAGATAGCCTCCCAGGAGTGTAGACAAGCCTGTGAGCAGAGGTAAGACCAGCACTTCTGCTCAGGGGGACACTCCCGGAACCCTCAAGATACAGGGACTGAGGAGTGGTCTTCCAGTTTCCTTCTGAGGCCTGTGAGCTGATTCTGTGACACAGGGCTCCATACCCAAGACAGAGCTGGTCTCCCAGGAGTGCCCACACACCTTTGAGCACAGGCAAGACCACCACTGCTGTTCAAATTCCTGGCCCAAGAGGGACCCTCACAGAGCCATCAGGACAGAGGAACCAAGGAACAGCTGGGGTCAGGATCCTTCTGGATTCTGTCTGTACCCCACAGCTGACCCTGTACCACAGCTCTCCAAACCCAAATTCCTCTCAGAGAGGGCTGATCTCACAGGAGTCCTGACACTGAGGCTTACAGGAGGGACAAGCCACAGTCAGAGAGAGTAAGACCAGTTAACATCAGAGATAACCAGATGGCAAAAAGCAAGGGCAAGAAGATAAGCAACAGAAACGAAGGTTACCTGGCATCATTAGAACCCAGTTATCCCACCACAGCAAGCTCTGAATACCCCAACACACCAGAAAAGCAAGACTCAGGTTTAAAATCACATCTCATGATGATAATAGAAGACTTTAAGAAGGAAATAAATAACTCCCTTAAAGAAATACAAGAGAGGCAGAGGCAGGCAGATTTCTGAGTTTGAGGCCAGCCTGGTCTACAGAGTGAGTTCCAGTACAGCCAGAGCTACACAGAAAAACCCTGTCACGGAAAACCAAAAAAAAAAAAAAAGAAAAAAAGAAAAACAAGAGAACACAGGTAAACAGGTAGAAGCCCTTAAAGAGGAAACACAAAAATCCCTTAAAGAATTACAATCATACAGGCAAAGGAAATGAGTAAAACCACCCAGGATCTAAAAATGGAAATAGAAACAATAAAGAAATCACAAAGGGAGAGAATCCTGGAGATAGAAAACCTAGGAAAGAGATCAGGAGGCATAGATGCAAGCATCACCAACAGAATACAAGAAATAGAAGAGAGAATCTCAGGTGCAGAAGATCCATAGAAAACATTTACACAATAGTCAAAGAAAATGCAAAATGCAAAAAGCTCCTAACCCAAAACATCCACGAAATCTAGGACACAATGAGAAGACCAAACCCAAGGATAATAAGTATATAAGAGAGTGAAGATTCCCAAATTAAAGAGTCAGTAAATATCTTCAACAAATTTATAGAAGAAAACTTCTCTAACCTAAAGAAAGAGATGAACATAAACATTCAAGAAGCCTACAGAACTCCAAATAGATTGGACCAGAAAAGAAATTCCTCCTGTCACATAATAGTCAAAACACTAAATGCACAAAACAAAGAATATTAAAAGCAGTAAGGGAAAATGGTCAAGTAACATATAAAGGCAGACCTATCAGAATTACACCAGACTTCTCACCAGAGACTATGAAAGCTAGAAGATCCTGAGCATATCTCATACAGACCCTAAGAGAACACAAATGCCAGCCCAGGCTATTATACCCAGCAAAACACTCAATTACCATAGATGGTGAAACCAAGATACTCCATGACAAAACCAAATTTACACAATATCTTTCCACAAATCCAGTCCTACAAAGGATAATAGATGGAAATCACCAACACAAGGAGGGAAACTACACCATAGAAAGAGCAAGAAAGTAATCTTTCTACAAACCCAAAAGAAGATAGCCACATAAACATAAAAATAACATCTAAAATAACAGGAAACAACAATCACTACTCCTTAATATCTCTTAACATCAATGGACTCAATTCCCTAATAAAAAGACATAGACTAAGAGACTGGATATGTAAACAGGACCCAGCATTTGCTGCATACAGGAAACACATCTCTGTGTCAAAGACAAACACTACCCCAGAGTAAAGGGCTGGAAAAAATTTTCCAAGCAAATAGTCCCAAGAAACAAGTTAGAGTAGCATTCTAATACCGGATAAAATCGACTTTCAACCAAAAGTTATCAAAAAAGATAAGGAAAGACACTTCATCCGCATCAAAGGAAAAATCTACCAAGAAGAACTCTCAATTCTGAACATCTATGCTCCAAATGCAAGGACATCCACATTCATAAAAGAAACTTTACTAAAGCTCAAAGCACATATTGCACCTCACACAATAATAGTGGGAGACTTAAACGTCCCACTCTCATCAATGGACAGATCTTGGAAACACAAACTAAACAGAGACAGTGAAACTAACAGAAGTCATGGACCAATGGGATTTAACAGATATCTATAGAACATTTCATCCTAAATCATTCCTTCTTCTTAGCACGTCATGGTACCTTCTCCAAAACTGACCATGTAATCGGTCACAAAACAAACCTCAACAGATATAAGAAGATTGAAATAATCCCATGACTCCTATCAGATCACTACGAATTAAGGCTGGTCTTCAATGGCAACAATAACAACAGAAAGCCCACATAAACACGGAAGCTGAACAACACTCTATTCAATGATAACTGGGCCAAGGAAGAAATAAAGAAAGAAATTAAAAAGACTTTCTGGGATTTAGTGAAAATGAAGATACAATATACCCCAACCTATGGAACACAATGAAAGCAGTGCCTCCAAAAAGAAACTGGAGAGAGCATACACTAGCAGCTTAACAGCACACCTCAAAGCTCTAGAACAAAAAGAAGCTAATGCACCCAAGAGGAGTAGATGGCAGGAAATAATCAAACCCAGGGCTGAAGTCAACCAAGTAGAAACAAAAAGAACTATATAAAGAAACAACAAAACCAGGAGCTGGTCTTTGGGAAAATCAAGAAGATAGATAAACCCTTAGCCAGACTAAACAGAGGGCACAGAGACAGTATGAAAATTAACAAAATCAGGAATGAAAAGGGAGATATAACAAGAGAAATTGTGGAAATTCAAAAAATCATCAAATCCTACTACAAAAGCCTATACTCAACAAAATTGGAAAATCTGGATGAAATGGACAATTTTCTAGACAGATACCAAATACCGAAGTTAAGTCAGGATCAGATAAACTATTTAAACACTCCCATAACTCCTAAAGAAATAGAAGAAGTCATTAAAAGTCTCCCAATCAAAAAAAGCCCAGGACCAGATGGGTTTAGTGCAGAATTTTATCAGACCTTCAAAGAAGACCTAACACCAATAGTCTTCAAACTATTCCACAAAAAAGAAACAGAAGGAACACTACCCAATTCATTCTATGAAGCCCCAGTGACACTGATACCAGACTTCACATAGACCCAACAAAGAAAGAGAACTTCAGACCAATTTCCTGTATGAATATCAATGCAAAAATACTCAATAAAATTCTCGAAAAGCGAATCCAATAACACATCAAAAAGATCATTCACCACAATCAAGCAGGCTTCATCCCAGGGAAGCAGGGATGGTTCAATACCCATAAATCCATCAATGTAATCCACTACATAAATAAAGAAAAATACCACATGATCATTTCATTAGATGCTGAAAAAGCATTTGACAAAATTCAACATCCCTTTATGATAAAAGTCTTGGAAATATCAGGAATTCAAGGCTCATACCTAAACACAGTAAAGCAATATACAGCAAACCAGTAGCCAACATCAAACTGAATGGAGAGAAACTTGAAGCAATCCCACTAAAATCAGGGACTAGACAAGGCTGCCCTCTCTCTCCCTATCTATTCAATATAGTAATTGAAGTTCTAGATAGAGCAATTAGACAACAAAAGGAGGTCAGAGGGATACAAATTGGAAAGGAAGAAATCAATACATCATTATTTCCAGATGATATGATCATATGCTTAAGTGACCCCAAAACCTCCAGAGAACTGCTACAGCTGATAAAAAAACTTCAGCAAAGTGGCTGAATATAAAATTAACTCAAACAAATCCTATACTTAAAGGATAAACAGGCTGAGAAAGAAATTAGGGAAATGACACCCTTCACAATAGTCACAAACAATATAAAGTATCTTGATGTGACTCTAACCAAACAAGTGAAAGATCTGTATGACAAGAACTTCAAGTTTCTGAAGAAAGAAATAGAAGAAGACCTCAGAAGATGGAAAGATCTCTCATGCTCATGGATTGGCAGGATTAATATGGTAAAAATTGCAATCTTGCCGAAAGTAATCTACAGATTCAATGACATCCCCATCAAATTTCCAACAGCAATTCTCAAATTCATTTGGAATAACAAAAAACCCAGAATAGCAAAAACTATTCTCAACAATAAAAGGACTTCTGGGAGAATCAGCATCCCTGACCTCAAGATGTACTACAGAGCAGTAGTGATAAAAAATGCATGGTATTGGTACAGTGACAGGCAGGCAGATCAATGGAATAGAATTGAAGACCAAGAAATGGACCCACATACCTACAGTCACTTGATTTTTGACAAAGGAGTTAAAACCTTCCAGTGGAGAAACAACAGCATTTTCAACAAATGGTGCTAGTACAATTGGCGGGCAACATGTAGAAGAGTGCAAATTGATCTTTTCCTATCTCTCTGTACAGAGCTCAAGTCCAAGTGGACCAAGGACCTCCACATAAAACCTGATACACTGAATCTAATAGAAGAGAAAGTGGGGAAAAGTCTCGAACACATGAGCACAGGGGAAAAGTTCCTGCAATGGCTTATGCTCTAAGATCAAGAATCAACAAATGGGACCTCATAAAATTGAAAGGCTTCTGTAAGGTAAAGGACACTGTCAATAGGACAAAATGGCAACCAACAGATTGGGAAAAGATCTTTACCAATCCTACATCCGATAGAGGGCTAATATCCAATATATACAAAGAACTCAAGAAGTTAGACTCCAGAGAACCAAATAACTCTATTAAAAAATGACGAACAGAGCTAAACAGAGAATTCTCAACTGAGGAAACTTGAATGGATGATAACCACCTAAGGAAATGTTCAACATCCTTAGTCATTAGGGAAATGCAAATCAAAACAACCCTGAGATTCCAACTCACACCAGTCAGAATGGCTAAGATCAAAAACTCAGGTGACAGCAGATGTTGGGGAGGATGTGGAGAAAGAGGAACACTCCCCCATTGTTGGTGGGATTGCAAGCTGGTACAATAACTCTGGAAATCAGTTTGGTGGATCCTCAGAAAATTGGACATAGTACTACCTGAAGATCCAGGTATACCACTCCTGGGCATATACCCAGAAGACCCTCCAACATGTAATAAGGACACATGCTCTACTATGCTCATATTTATAATAGCCAGAAGTTGGAAACAACCTACATGTCCCTCAATAAAGGAATGGATACAAAAAATGTGGTACATTTACACAATGGAATACTACACAGCTTTTAAAAATAACAACGTCTTAGTCAGGGTTTCTATTCCTGCACAAACACCATGACCAAGGAGCACTTTGGGGAGGAAAGGGTTTATTCAGCTTACTCTTCCATGTTGTTGTCATCACTAAAGGAAGTCAGGACTGGAACTCAAAGCAGGTCAGGAAGCAGGAGCTGATGCAGAGGACATGAACGAATATTTCTTACTCACTTGCTTGCTTCTTCTGGCTTGCTCAGCTGACTTTCCCTTATAGAGCCCAAGACTACCAGTCCACAGATGGTACCACCCACAAGGGGCCCTTCCCCCTTGATCACTAACTGAGAAAATGCCTTACATCTGGATCTCATGGAGGCATTTTCTCAACTGAAACTCCTTTCTCTGTGATAACTCCAGCTTGTGTCAAGTTGACACAAAACCAGCCAATACAATTGACCCCTTGTCAACTTGACACACAAATATATCACTATTAGGCCTCAATCCTTACTTTCTTAATCATCCCCAAGATCTAAATACCTTTAAAAGTCCCAGTCTTTGCAAATTCTTACATATTAAAATTTCAGTACCTTTAAAGATAATCCAATCTCTTAGAATTCAAAGTCTTTTTACCATCAAAATCTCTTAACTCTGGGCTCCACTAAAATATCTTCTTTCTTCAAGAGGGAAAATATATCAGGGCATGCTTACAATCAAAATCAAAATCAAACTCCAATAGTGAATGTCTGGGATCCACTCATGATCTTCTAGGCTCCAGATGCCTGTACTCCACTGCTGCTGCTGTTCTTGTTGGTCATTTCATGGTACTGGCATCTCCAAAACACTGCCGTCTTCAGATGCAACTAGGCTTTAACAACAGACTCTCATAGGCTCTCTTCATGGTGCCAAGCCTTAACTTCTTTGCAGGACCTCTTCAGTCCTGGGACATCAACTGCAACCAAGGATGCACTTTCACTAATGGCTTTCTGCGGCCTCTCACAGTGCTGAGCCCCAGCTGCTCTTTATTATCCCTTCATGCCTTCAAAACCAATACCACTTGGGTGACTCGTACACATTACCAAGTCCTGCCTCAGCACAAGGTACAACCTTGGCCATCTCCATAACAGAGCCTCCTCGCTCTCAGAAAACACTCCTCAGAAGATTTCACCTTATTGATGCTGGTCTCTTCCCAATCGCCACCAATTTCCCAGCTCCAGCTAACCAGCATCAATAGTCCCAGTAATGCAATGGTTTGGCTTTAGTAGTTCTGGTATCTTGTTAATCACAGCTGATTTCTTCAGCCCCTGCTAACCAAAACTATAGAATCTTAAATCAAACTAAAAATAGCCCTGATAAGAGTCTTTAATCTTCCCTCTGAAATTTCACCAGCCAGGCCTCCATCTTCTGCACTGTTCTCAACTTTATCTTCCAAGCTCCTACACAACATACCACAGAAATCTTAACACTGAATGGATCTTTTAGTTCAAAGTTCCAAAGTCCTTCCACAGTCCTCTCAAAAACAAGGTCAGGTTGTCAAAGGAATACCCCACTACACTGTTACCAATTAGTCTTAGTCAGGGTTTCTATTCCTGCACAAACATCATGAATAAGAAGCAAGTTGGGGAGGAAACGGTTCATTCAGCTTACTCTTCCATATTGCTGTCATCACTAAAGGAAGTCAGGACTGGAACTCCAAGCAGGTCAGGAAGCAGGAGCTGATGCAGAGGACATGGACGGATGTTCCTTACTGGCTTGCTTGCTTCTTTTGGCTTGCTCAGCTGGCTTTCTTATAGAGGCCAACACTACCAGCCACAGATGGTACCACCCACAAGGGACCCTCCCCCCTTGATCACTAATTGAGAAAATGCCTTACATCCGGATCTCATGGAGGCATTTTTCTCAGCTGAAACTCCTTTCTCTGTGATAACTCCAGCTTATGTCAAGTTGACACGAAACAAGCCAGTACAAACGACTTCATGAAATTTGCAGGCAAATGGATGGAACTTGAAAATATCATCCTGTGTGAGGTAACTCAGTCACAAAAGAACAAACACAGTATGTACTCACTGATAAGTGGATATTAGCACAAAAGTTCGGAATACCCAAGATTCAATTAACAGACCATATGAAGCCTAAGAAGAAGGAAGACCAAAATACGGATGCTTCAGTGTTTCTTAGAAGGGTAAGCAAAATACTCACAGGAGGAAATATGGAGACAAAGTGTGGAGCAGAGACTGAAGGAAAGGCCATCCAGAGACTGCTCCACCTGGGGATACATCCCATATATAGCCACCAAACCCAGATGTTATTGTGGATGCTGGGAAGTGCTTGCTGATGAAAGCATGATAAGCCATCTCCTGAGAGAGGCTCTGCCTGACAAATACGGAGGTGGATGCTGGCAGCCAACCATTGGACTGAGCGTAGGGTTTCGGATGGAAGAGTTGGAGAAGGGACTGAATGACCTGAGGGGAATTGCAGCCCCATGGAGGGAGTAACAGTGTCAACTGGCCAGACCCCCATAGCTCCAGGAGACTGGACCACCAACCAAAGAATGCACATGGAAGGACCCATGGTGCTGGCCACATATGTGGCGGAGGAGGGACTTGTTGGACATCAGTGGGAGAAGAGGCCCTTGGGCCTGAGGGTGTTAGATGCCCCAGTATAGGGGAATGCCAGGGAGGGAAGACGGGAGTGGGTGGGTGGGTGTGGGAACACCCTCATAGAGGCAGGGTGAGAGGAGATAGGATAGGGGGTTTCCAAAGGGGAGACCTGGAAAGGGGAAAACATTTGAAATGTAAATAAAGTAAATGTCCAAAAAAAGAACAAACATGGTATGTACTCATTGATAAGTGGATATTAGCTCCCCCAAATAAAATAGAAAGTTGTATAATGCCATAGTTGGTTGATCATAGTTAACACAGTTAGCTCTGTGAACACTAACTTGATCATTGTGAAACATGGGCTAATGGAACAGATACACCTATTCCCACACACTGTATCTATATCTCATATAGATTGCACCTCACTTGACAAATACTACTTTTTTAATCATATAAATGAGCATTAGTGGCTTGCCCCATTAATGTTGTGGCAGGATATCTGATCACATTCTGAACCCCGAAATTGTGTTATTTGCTAGAAAAACCTGTTTCTATTTATGGTGTGGTTCAGCCCTAGCACACACCTTTAATCCAAGAGCTTTCTGTTTATTGGAAACAGGACTAAATAAAGTTAACCATAGGTCAAAAGTCAGAGCAATCAACCAGTTAACAGGGAGTGAATATAGGAATAAAACCATAGAGATTAAGAGGGAGGACAGACAGAGAGACACACAGAAAGTAGATAGGAGGAACATTCAGTTTGAGTGGTTTCTGAGATGGTGTGGGAAAGGAGAACTGCCTTTTGGGACATTGCTATGAAGGAGATTCAGCTGGGTGCTTTCTTTGCCTCTCTGAGCTAGCAGGCTTTCATCCAAGCATCTGGCTCACAAGTCTTCATTAATAAAATTGAATGATTGAGATTTTGTTAAAAACAGTACTATGGACTAGAATTGCGATTCAAATCCTACCCAACTGGCCCCAGAGATACAATGTTTTCTTCTATGCTGAGCTGCTCCCTCCCATTGCTGTGGTCTGGTCATGTCTCTGTGACATCCAAAACCAGGTAGGAGAATGTCACCTTGTTCGATCCAGCTGGGAATGGCTATGTCAAACAATTCAAAATTTCTGCTGGTCTATGCAAGTCAGTGAATGATTTTAAAAGTGCTGTGACTGTTGCTTTTGAAGTTGAAAGACAACTGAGTGAATAGATGAATCGGCAAGCACAGAATCTGTGAATAATGAATATTGACTTTATTATAAAAGGCAAAGTTCTGTGAACATGTATTTGATACCCTAAAATGCTGCAGTCAAGCTAATTAATGTAATGAGATCAGCTAGTTGCTCCTGACTGCCCTAGAGAAAGTGAGAACATTAGGAGTCAGCTCAATATTGAATTTACCAGCTCAAGTTCTACATAAATAACCTTAAGTTGTCTCTCTTTTTAAAAAGAAGTCCTTGTTTCGTGTATCTTCAGAGCTGGCATTTATAAAAACCCAAATCATGAATAGATGAATTCCAAAGGAAATTAAAATTCCAATCTCACAGAGTATCTGCCAATACCATGGAAGCATTGACTGAAAACAAATGGAAGCTGCTTGTGATGGTGTAAGACATGAGGCCCGGCACTAGGTAGGCTAGTACAGACAAAAGGAGGGAGAGTTCACGCCAGCCTGGGGTACATGATGAGACTCCTTCTTAAAACAAGAAAAGAATGAGATCTTAAACGGACTAAGCTCATCCTGATAAAGCTTCAGACATCAAAACCCTAATATCAGCCAACTGAAACAGCACTTCCACTTCCACATGAGAAGAAGGGCCATGATTTACCTGAGGAAATGTCTCTGGAAATACTGCCTTTTAAGTTACCTCTGCTCGTCTTACAACTTATACTTCTCTGTTTCTAAGCCAAAGACTAAATGGAAATTCCATCTGGTACCCACAGATAAATATAAAATATGACCCAAAAGGAGTTATGTCACTCACCAAAGTCATGTATGAGTGTTTCTGTTTGCACAGTCAAAAATACAGGTAATATGTGTGGGAATGAACACATAGGGTGCAGAATATTGGGTTAACATAATTTTGGATCAGGCTAAATTCATCAATGTGAATATACTAGATGGAGATCTGGACTTGTATTATGAAAGCTTAGAAAAGTCCTCAGTTGGTTTTGCTAAGGTTGGTTAAAACATGGACCAATAAATACATTAAGTGAAGTTGAAATACCACATTGGATTTGGTATGCTCTAAATAAAGTAGTCAAATAAAGAAATATCAAACGTCTTCGACTAGCTTATTCCATTATATTTGTAGTGTAACAGATTTATTTACCCTGAAAGACCTGATCAACCACAGTAGGAAAAGGCACATTTCTCAACCACGACTTGGATAAATAGACTTGAAGCCAGAATCCCAGGGTCCTTGAAGACCTTTGTAGTCAATTTCTTCTGTGAGAAATGACAGTGAAGACTCTTATCACTGCTTTTGCATCCATAGATACAATGAGAGTTAATGAACCCCAGCATTCCAGGTCCAAGAGATAATGCTTAATCACCAATGACAAGTTGCGAGGTTAACAATGCATGGCTGAACGTGAGCAGTGATGAGAAGAACAATATGACTCTCTGACATTGGCTAGCTACTTGTGGTGCCACTAGCTAAGAAATAGATGGGTAATCAATTAAATTCTTACCTGTATGTGTTATTAACAAAAAGCTTATATTCCAAGTGAACAGAAAGGCCAATGTGAATCACTGAAAATCAGGACATTATCAGAGTGCCTAGTCAAGTTGCAAAGTCTAAACTAGTTCACAAACCCAGAGCTCCTTAAAGAGAAAGTTGGGATCCCTTAGAGGAAGGACCTTGATAGTTGGGTAGTGTGCGTGTGTGTGTGTGTGTGTGTGTGTGTGTGTGTGTGTGTGTGTGTGTGTGTTACTCTCTCTTTAAACCCAGAGAGACAAATAGCCTAGTGAGGAGGTATCTATGCTCTGGGAAATAAGGAAATAATGACACTTTTCATAGGTTACTGGACACTGGATTTGTATTGACATTAATTCCAATAAGCTTGAATGTCACTGTGTGCACTATATTAAATGGGCAGCTAATGAATGTCACATGATTCCTCGAGTTTCAGCTCAGATCTCTACCTCAGTGGTGCCACTGAATCCTTGAACCCATGCCAGGCTTGTTGCCCCACTTCTTAGATGAGCAATTGGAATAGACATCCTTAGATTTTGGCAAAATTTTCTACATTTGTTCCCCCAACTGCAGAATACTGGTTATTACAGTAGAAAAGACCTAGCAGAAGCCACCAAAAGAAGCAGAAGCCACCTAGGAAAATGGTAAGTTGAATTCAATTCTGCATCCCAGGAAGGATGTCAGAGATACATGTAAAAGAAGGACTTACATGATATTTGTAAATTTGTATTTCATTTGCAGGGGCATGAAACAGGAAAGGCTGGTAAATCCTATGACTTCTCTACTTGACTCATCTGTTTAATGGAGAAAAGAATCTCAGAGAATAGCTGCAGATGTCACAAACATAATGAAGCAGTCACCCCAATGATATCTGCAGTCACTTCATGGTAGCCTCGGCCCCAGGTGTGGCTCCAGTACTTGAGAAAATTAACACCACCACTACTCCCGAATTTTTCTATGTGGCTATTGGTCTGGAAAACTCTTCCTCTTCCATCTTTGCTAACAAAGAATATCAGTTTGCAGAGACACAGTCTTTCCCTTCCATCACTCTACTGCACTGATGATGTGCAAACTGGACCTAGTGATCGAGCAGTAGTAATGATTCTGGACCTAATGCTAAAACATCTTTATGTCAGGATATACGGAATAGATCTAGCCAAACTTTGCAGTCTTGACCTTGGCAAAATACCTACCAACACGATGGTATGTGAAAACACCCCTCCTGAGGTGAAACATAAGTTGTTGCAGTTTGCACCATCTATCACCAAAAGCTGGGAAGTATAACACTCAGGGATTTTTTTTTTTTCAACTTGCATGGTTTTCATTGGCTAGTGCTTTTTTTTTTTTTTTTTTTTGTCAACTTCATACAAGTTATAGTCCTCTGAGAAGAGGGGTCTTCAACTGAGAAAATACCTTCATAAGATTGGGCTTCAGGCAAACCTTCTAGGGACTTTCATAATAATTTCTTAACTAAGTAGTTAATGTTGGAAAGCCTGGTCCATTGTGGACACCATCCCCTCTGGGATGGTGGGCCTGGGTACTATAAGAAAAGAGGCTGAGCAAACAAGTAAGAAACACTTCTTCATGGTCTCTATATCAGGTGCTGCCCCAATGTCCCGACCTTAAATTTGTGTCCTGACTTCCTCCAGTGATAGACTGGGATGTAGACGTGCAAGCAAAACAAACCCTTTCTGCCCCCACATGGCTACGGTCATGATGTTTTATCACAGCAATAGAAAGAAATCCTACAGCAATGCTGTTTCAATGGTTGGGATATGAGATTCTTGCCTAAGCACTGTTAACCTGCATGTTTTTTGCTGAGTCCAAGCACATAAGCAGGCTCTGCTGCATTGGGCTGGATTGCTTTAGCTGTACAATGCAGGCAATCCAATGATGCCTGAAGGCTGTTCATACATGGGCATGTTGGTTAGAATCCTGAAGAGGGCCATGATTTTATACACGTGCATGATGAGCAGGCTTCCAAACCTTCTTTCTCTTTTTCCAAATCCTTCCTGTTTTCCTCTGTGCACTTTTTGATGTGATGATGATTTCTCTGGCTCAGTGTCATTGAACTTCTTGCACTCAGATATTTGGTCAAACATTATTGTGGATGGTTCTCTGAAGAGGCTTTAGCAAAGTTTACATGTAAACCAACAGGTACAGGAAAGAAATGTAGCCGCCTTATTGTGGGTGGGACTTGCACAAGTAGATGAAGGGCTTAAAGGAAGAGAGACATGAATTTCCATAGAGCAAGGGGGACTTTGGAAGCTGAGAGTCACACTCTGAAGGCAGAGATACACTCTGCATTATTAGTTTTTCCCTGGGCTCTTTCTGTCTTTCTATCTGTCCCTCTGTCTCTGTCTCTGTCTCTATGTGTCCTCTCCTCTCCTTCTCCTTCAACTCCTCCTCCCTTCCTCCCTTCCTTTTTACTGTTTTCTGAGACTTAACTACACTGCCTAAGCTAATTTTGATGACCTGGGCTCAAGAGATCCTTACGCCTCACCGTCCTAGATAGATGAGACAATGTGAAACACACACATCACACATCCCATGGTGGGGGCTGTGGCAGGTAGCACCAGTGTCCTATGGAAAAGTTCTTCTGTGATTCTATCCTCTACCTTTGTTTTACAGTTTTTAAGTAGTTAATTTAAAAAATATTTTATGTACAATCATACTTTGCCTGCATATGTGAGAGTGTCGGATTCTCTGAACCTAGAGTTTCAGAGAGTTGGGAGGTGCCATGTGAATGCTGTGAACTGAACCTGGATCCTCCGGAAGAACAGCCAGTGCTCTTAACTACTGACCACTTTCCCACCCACCCACTCCATATCCCATCTTTTAATTTCAGACACTCTGCAACACTTATTCCTACTTGGAGGCAGGAACAGACTTTTACCTTTGGCCCTTATGAGAATCTAAAGAGGCCAGTGCTAGGAATAAGTGAAGCCATTTAAAGGAGACAGAATGTAGGTAAATGATGAAGTTTGCTCCATCAGTGTTGTGTATATATTTGCTACCTACAATGAATAAAGTTAGATACAACCTTATTGTATTCACTAAAATGATAACCCAGCACTTTGGAAAGGAAATAATTCTTGTTTTTAAAACTTTGTTCTGTGTGGATAATTTCACTTGACATTATTGAGAGATGACTGATTAGTACACTTGAAATATATTTAATTATAATTTATTTACTTACATATTATTATTTTGTTTGAGGTTTTCCAAGAATTAAGGCTTCAATAATGGATAGATAAAACACACAGAGACTTGTAGTTCTCCTGTTGGTCAAAAAGGAAATGGATGATTGAAACCCTTGGTCAAATTTTTTAATCGCCACTAGATGGCACTAAATAACTAGTTCTCATATGCCTGCCCTGCAGCATTCCTGCCTTAACTGGTTTCCATTGTCAGCTGGCAAATTGCAGAAAAGAAAAATATAAAAGCTATTTGCTGGAGATTTTGAACAAGATAGAGGTTTCATTAAGAGAGAGCAGAACACATTTTGTAATTCAATTGCTAGCAAAATGATCGCCTTTATTGTTATATATTTGTACAGTTAAAAGCAGGAAGTAGGATCAGCACAGAAACACATAGGAAAATGCGGTAAGGTTAAATGCACTAGGCACTAGCTGGGAATGTTTATCTTGACCAAAGAGTGAGGGCAGGCAAATGAGTGGGAGATAAAATGTCTGCTGAGACGCTTTTAAAGATACTTTTAACTTCATATAATAGACTGCTTGTTCTTATATCATACCTGGGCTGAAGAATACCAGTAAGGCTTAGATTCCAGGGAAGTGCTTTCTGCTTTAGATTTCTTTCTTTCTTTTTTAACTGAAGCTAAAGAGAGTATGTTCTACTAAGCACATTTGCTTGAAGGACCAGCACTTGAATTTGATCACTAGTTGACACTTTGAGTTACATTAAATATTAGACTCTTCTTGACCACTCAGTTTATAGTCTTTCAGTGATGGTTGACTTGCAAGCTAGAGCAACATAGGCAATCTCTAGGTTTGTGAACAGCAGCATGCTACTGTTTTTAAAAGTTTAAAGGCAGAGGCAGAATTCTGACATCAAAATACATCAGGTAGAATCTTGAGTCAGAGGTAAAGAATAAATTGTCCAAAGAATCAGTGTAGGCCTTGTCTTCTAAAGCCCTGCACAGGAGTGTTAAACTCCACAAATATTGACCAAGGTATTCTTAGGCATTGAAAACTTGTTCAAACAAAAGAGGGATTTATTAGTGTTCAATCAAGTATTTCTCCAAAGGGAAATAGCTATTCAAATGTAAGAGCATCAAAAAATAAAATTTATCTATGCTTTTGTAGATAAGTTATAAAATATCATTAACAATCAAAGTGAGCATAGTGGCCCTGGCCCAGTCAGCCCCTATTCGGTCACTTGAAGCCTCCCTGAGCCCTGGTAACCCAAGAGTTCACATTCAGCCTTTAGGAGAAGCCTATGCTTCCCAGCATTTTGAGCAATAAGATTCTCAGTTCACAGCTTTCTCCAATCCAGGGGATTAAATCGAGAGCCCCAGAGAGCTCAGCACAGGCTGCAGGAACTACCCACTCAAAGACCTGTTCTGATGTTTCAATAAATACTGCTCAGTCTTCTTTCCCTTTGGAGCGATGGTCTGCTATCCCCTGCTGGCGATAACTCTAGAGGAAAATACGTGTGCAGTATGAAGGTGATGGTTGCTGCTCTTCAGAAACATTCTCCCTCCAGGTAGTAATTAGGAAGGGGTTTTACAGGACATTTAGCACTGGCACCTGGGAAGTCTGAAAGGGTTAATTTCTCTCTTTAGACTATTCTTCTTAGAACCACTTCTAGGAGGAAATCTGCTTTATTCTGTTCATGAAAAGATAAAGTTGGGGACGGTAGCCAGGAGACGAGGAGAAAAGTGCATGGCTAATGCAGTTAAAGCAGAAAAGAATAAGATTCCAAAGCCCTCAATAAATCAAAGATAAAACCTTTTAAAAATAGTGATATGTGGCAGATGGCACATAGAAGAATCAATAGTCCTTTAGGGAGAGAACTTAATTCATTCAATGCTCATGTAGCATCTGATACAGAAATTTGCACATAGTTAGCATCTACATAATATTTGTTGAACTGTAGTGAGCTGGGCACAAACACACACACACACACACACACACACACACACACACACACCCTGGAAAAAAGATACACACATATTGAGACAGTTGCTCATGCTCCCGTTTAGTCAGATGACAACTGTCCCTAATTTCCAGGCCAGTTTTGTTCATTTCTCATCTCAAGGGTTTAACCTTGAGTTTGGTTTAAATAAGGCAATAATGATATTTATTGATAAATAGTTTTGATGGCGTAAGGAAAACAACAGGCTACTTCTGCCTCCAAGACCTTCTGTATGGTGAGCAACTCTTGCCAAGAAGCCATTCTCACCAACCTGACCAAGATATTCCCTGGAGTTGGGAGAACTCGTGAAGAGCACAGCTTTTATGTGTTTCTTTTAAAACTCAGTGTCTCCATTTGAATTCTTCCTTCACCTTAGCGCTTTGGACATCACTCTGCCATGGCTGTGTTTTTCATTGGCCCTTGCACATCATTTGACCTGAAGCTCCATGGGAGACGTCTGTGCTCGTTTCCTCTCCAGATCTCGTGAAGCAGTCCATTTTATCCTCAGAAATGGAAGGGTTAGTGGCCGTTTAAAATAACCAAATTCATTAAGGAACTTTGAGTATTGGTGTGATTTCTCTTCTGTTTTCAAGTACTCCAAGCCAGCCCCTTCCCTGAAACTCCTTACCCTCAATAAACTAAATTCAGCTTTGGTAGGTTAGGTTAGTGGATCTTAACTCTCCTCTCCCCAAGGGAATTTGGCATTTCCTTAATCTTTGTGATTATTGTGACTGAAAGGTCAAGGTACTTCTTGTGTTCATGGAACAGAGGACAGGGATACTGCCAAGTGTCCAACAACTTGTGGAGCCTTCCCACTTGTCCAGTAAAGAATTTTGGGATCTGACATCTTGATGCTGTTGCTCTTGAGACATCCTAGTTTAGATACTAACCCATTTAGAAACAAACTATTCCTCAAAAATAATATTCAAGCACTATTTGGTCCTGTTATTTATGTCTTTGTATATACAAGGCCAAGTATTCACAATGGAAAAAGAGACACCTCTGTTTGAGCACAGCCAAAGACTCAGAGGTTTCTTTAACAAAAACAAACAAACAAAAAATTCTTCAGACAATATCTGGATGACTAGCTAACAATTTTGCTCCTTGACTGGGTGTTTGAGAGAGTTATTATTGATGGAGCCTATGATTAAAGGTGGTGTGATGCTTAGGTATCCTAGGGGCCAACGAGGGGGGTGGGGGGTGGACAGTGGGCCGCACACAAAGCTAACAGAGGAAACCGTTCAAAGAACAGTGTCTTCTTTTTTATTGATCCAAATCCCATAATAATAGTTATAAGGCCCAGCTGTTCTCCCTCCCAAATAACCCGGAGAATAGTCATTAACTGGAGATACAGAGTTTTAAAATGACATAAATCACTTGGCTATTTGAATTTTGAAGATCCTTTTGGATGAACCAGGTGGTTTCCTCCTGGACTTTAATTATCAAATCCATTTCCTTTAAACAACAAAAAAAAAGAATTGAGCCACTTGGGTAATTGCTATTCTGAGGAACTCCAACCCCTAGCTTCCTTTTCTACTCCCACACTTCCTTGAGCAAGTTCACTCTATCATCTTCGCTCCCAAAATATCCACAAGGTATATTTTTCTTCTTATTGTATGGCAGTAATCCCATCTAACATATCAAATAGAATACAAAGTACCGTGTGTGTGACTATTATACATTTTTCCGGCACAATTCCCAGAACCATTACTTAGTGTCATCCTAGTTCCAAAGGCTACTTAGTAACTTTTTAGGAAAGGCATTTGAGCCTTGGTTCTTATTCATCATCGTTTAAATTATAACTCCTCTAATCAAATACTTAAGGGTGGTCATTAAAAGGACATTTAGTTGGTTTCACATACTTGCTGATGAAATTGCAGTTGTTTAGAGCCATTAAATATAGTATGTCCCAGAGGGTTCCTATGAAATTGGCCAGATAAAACAGAGATGTCAAGCAAAATGTAAATATCAGAGATAAATAAGCACTTCCTCCTCTTCAGTGTAAGTATTTCTCCTGCAATATGTGCAACACACTTATGAGTTGAGAATTCGCTGCTTCTCTAAAATTCAAGTTTAACCAGGTAACCTGTATTTGGATTTGCAAAACTCCACAGTCTGACAAGCCTGTTTACCGGTTTGTGACTTTATTAGCTCCTTTAGTAATGAGGTCTTTCAAAAAGATTCTTTTCTTTTAATGGAGCAATGTTTGTGGAAGAATTAAGGTCTATAAGGATGTTGGCTTCAGTGAAAATAATACAGACATTGAATTCTGGATGGAAAATGTGAACCCATGACATTCTGGAAGCTGGCTTTTCTGGTGACCATTTGCCAGATGCAGCTACTCTTTTGTTTATACTCTTAGTGTGACTA
Organism: Uromys caudimaculatus; assembly: GCA_028551405.1. Lineage (NCBI taxonomy): Eukaryota > Metazoa > Chordata > Mammalia > Rodentia > Muridae > Uromys > Uromys caudimaculatus. The sequence continues at coordinate 38,026,652 of CM052712.1, read as the reverse complement.
CAGCTCAGCTCTGGTCTCCTCAATCACAGGTCCCTTCAGCAAGCCCACCCACTCCCTTTGATGACCAGTGGAACTGGTATGTGAAGAAGTAACTTCTCAGACATGTCATGGATGCTCACTGAAGCAGAATGAGCTCAGTTGATCTGATTACCTGACTTTTCTTTTGATTAATTCTCAATGACAGAGAGAAATCAATCACAAGGGCAGCAAAAGAATCATCACGACCTTCGAGGCAGCTAAACACACTTGACCTTTAGCTCCTCTCTCAAGCTTTTTGCTAGGAGGTTTCCATAGGAGGGAAAACAAACATTGTGACAGGAAGTTCATCCTCAGAATCTGCTTCCTAAAGCAGGTTGTTAACTGATTGCACTAAATGCACTTTTCTAGCCTTAGAAGTCCTTTACTTTCCTGTCCCCATCCCCCACAACCCTGGTGCCTTTCTTTCTACTAAAACAGAAATTCGGCTATTAAAAAGAAAACTTAACTGAATAAAACATCTACTTTGAACTGAAAACCCACAGGACCTTTGCCCTATAGACTTAAGGAGAAGAAGATAGGTGTTCTATCAAGTGGTCTGTACACAAGAATGAACCTGAGGCCATGAGTGCCTTAAGACAAAAAAGACTTAAATCTGTGGACCAATATTAATAGATTTATTAGAACAGAGACGCAGACCTTCTGCAGTAAGTTGCTTATGCCTATTGGACAGTGAACAGTCTGGCCAAACTACAGGAGGAAAGTCAATGTGAACAGCCAGAATAAAAGGCCAAGTTAAAAAGTTAAAAGAAAGTTAAGAGTTCTTTTCCATGTGGAATAAGCAGTGAACTCTCAATGGACCATGCTTTCTTGCTGCTAGGTTCACTTGCTGTGCTGGAAGGTTGTTTATCTTTAAGAAAACTTATCTATATCTTTTTCCTTGACAACTACAATATAATCTGTCTGGGAGTTGTTTATCATTTAAGAAAGGGTGAAAAAAAGTCTTCTCCCATAAAGTGTTCAAATCCGTGAGCAGAAATGATGATAACATCACGAGAGGCATCATAATTTATCTGGAGCATGTAAATCACCAAAGGCCCCCTCTGAGGACGCTTGCTAAAATGATGAATAGCTCTGCAGGTTGGAAGAGCAACCCGAGGAATTCACCAGCCAGACTTTGACAGGGGAGCTGCCTCCCAGTCTCTCCAAGCTTGGAAGAAGTAATGACTTAACAGATTTGAAAATCCAGTTTTGAAGCCATGTGTTAAAACATTCCCCTCAAGGCCACATCTGCATGCTATGATGAAGGTTGAAACAGATCATAACAGAGCAAGACAACTCCAGGTATGAGGTGTCCTGGCTTACCAAGCTGTATTTTCAGCTGATTTTTTTATTTGCCGTTTCCTAACTCACTCATTTTGCCAGTGTAACTGTGCCTGCAATCCTTCATTTTCCAAGACAAAAGATTTCTAATGTGTCCCTTGCTGGCTCTTGTTTGTTTACAGTAAAAGTGCAAATGCCAGGAACTGGGAAGGCTTGTATTACGTGTTTTATTTCAGAGAACCTAATATTTGTTGTAAAATATAGATAGGTATCAGTTTACTGAAGCTTCCATGTATTTTTCTGTTCGGGTTTGGATCAGAAAATTTTATTTAGTAGTTGAAGCAATTTTTGCAGACTAGATATGTGTGTCCTCTAAAATATGTATGCTGAGGACTCAGACCCTCACTGTAATGGGACATGATACAAATACCTTTGGGAGTAGTTAGGCTCAGATGAGGTCATGAGGGTAAGCGATTTGTAGTGGCATTAGAATATATAGGGGGACACAGCACATGAACAGTCTTTCCTGAGCACCCAAGGAGAAATGTTAGGCAGATCCCAGGGAGAATAAGGCCATGTACATCCCCAAAGCAGGGATCCTACCAGTAACTGTGCATACCAGCTCCACGGCTCTGGACTTCCTCAGCTCTTCTCTAAAGATTAAATGTCTGTTGTTTAGATTAACCATTATATAGTATTTGGTTATAAACACCATGTAAGAACAATGATTATTGGGTAGCAGATATTATATTCTATGTTCCCAAAATCTAGTACTTCACATTTTAAATGAAACTGGAATATCATAATTAAAATGAGAAATAGTAGTGACTGTAAGAAAGATGGGTGGAGTGCTTAGCTGTGTCACATGTTTTGCTAATCAAAAATCATTGTTTATTTTGTGTTACTTCTCACCAAAGTTGTTTATATTAATAAATCTCATCAGTTACTGATCTTTAGTAAAAGAATTAAAGTTTTGTTTTTCTGAGACAGGTTCTCACTCTGTGGCCAAAGTTGGCCTTGAAACCACTACACACCCAGAGTAACTTCTAACTCATGGTAATCATCCTGATCTCTGATCCCTAAGTGTTGGGGTTACAGATATGGACCACCTCAGCCAGCTGGAAGGAAACTTTTTTTAAAAAATATATTGACCTGACATCTGTGATGTGACCTAGCTGTGTCTCCATGAAGAGAGTCTTGTTCTTTGCCAGTCTGTCTGTTTCTTAGGGCAGCCCTACCGAAGTTACCACAAACCTAATATCTTGATATAAGAGAAATTTCTTCTGTCATATTCCTAGAAGCTAAAATCTAGGGAATGGGGTAAGAAACATGAACCTTCTGAGCATTCTTTTGGGGAGAACATTAGTCAGTATTGACCATTTCTTGTGGTACCAAGCAATTGGCGTTTTGAATTGGGGACCATCCTTCCAATCTCTGTACCATCTTCCCATGCCCTTCTTCCATGCATCTGGTCTCCTTCACAGGGACCCCATTCTTCTTTGATACCTAGTTAAGGCCCATATGAACAGAACCAACTGAGTGTATAAGAACAGAAGCTTTGAATAAGACCCCAGTCTTGGGAGCATGGCTTTGCATTTTGAGAAGACACCAGCTCGCTACACTAATCTTCCCATCTTCTTTTCAATCCTGTTGGGACCAGAATGAGTTATTTCTACAAAATCAGTATGGTAAAGGAGATGAGATTAGGAAATACAAGTTTTAGGATTGGTTTATGTTACTGAGGGGATGATACCCTCAAACTCGAAGCTATGAGAAAGAACTCTATTTATTCTAGGGTGGGAGGACACAACATGTTGAAATCTATGATCAGGAAAGTGGAATTCCTGGACTGGACTAGAATCTTGGACTTCACAACACCTAGAACCACAAACTATATATCCATGCCATTTTTGAGCCTCTAATGTTTTCAGATTTTGCTAAAGCCATTCAAGCATTCTAGGACCACTGTCTACACCAGAGCTTTCTTCTATTGAAAAGTCTGTCCATATTCTCTACCCATGACACAGATCTCTCACACATTCTATTATCTCTGCTACTCCTTCCTGCTCATCATTACAGATACATCTTTAACTGCTGTAATACGCCTAAGTCTGTTATGGAGTGCTTTATTTCTTGTCCATATCAATTACTTGGTACAAAACCATAATGTGTGTCTAGGAACTTATGCTTATAATAGTTCATTACTATTTACAATTTCAAGTCTCCACCACAGACCTGTTTGCTATTTGGAATCTGAATGGGTAAGTATAACCCTTTTTATATCTACCCTGTTTGTTTCAGTTAGGGTTTCTATTGTGACGAAACACCATGACCAAATCCAAGTTGGGAAGGAAAGTGTTTAGTCAGCTTACATTTCCACAGCACTGTTCATCTTTGAAGGAAGTCAGGACAGGAACTCAAACAGGGAAGGAACCTGGAAGCAGGAACTGATGCAGAAGCTACAAAGGAGTGCTGCTCACTGGCTTGCTTTCTATGGCTTGCTCAGTCTGCTTACTTATAGAACTCAGGACCACCAGCCCAGGGATGGCACCACCCACAATGGGCTAGGCTCTCCTATATCAATTACTAAATAAGAAAATGTCTTACAGCTGGATCTTATGGAGGCATTTTCTCAACTGAGGTTCCCCCTTTCAGATAAGTCTAGTTTGACTGTCAAGTTGACACACAAACCTGGTTTTAGAATAAAACAAGCAAATACTAGCACACTAAAAAAGTGTCCAAGAGAACCAGTAGAGAGTTTATGCAATGGCTTGTGAACTAAAAAGTGCGGACATTAGAAAAGATATCCTTGCTAATGATGTCTTGTCTTTACCATTATGAGGTAAGATCCATGAAACTATGCATAGACTGTGTTGTACACATGCCAGTGTCTAGCAAATAGCAGCTACACAGTAAAGCTCTTACACAGTCACTCCCCTTCATTATCACTAAAGGTAGTTTATGTAGCTTCCCTGTACAGCAGATCCTCTCTTTCCAGTGTTTCTTCCTTCTTTGCTAAATTTTTGGTAAGCTAGAGCCTTTTATAGAAATGTTTGCCTGGAAGATTCTTGTCTCCCTTATCAGATTTGTTCAAGAGGATGAGTTTCCCAGGCTCCCTTTTGTTTTAGTTCCAAAGACTGGCCCTGAACATTGTGAACCTTACTTACTGGAAAAAAAAAAAGACAGAGAGAAATCTGTGGTCTTTGCCTTCCAGTAACATAATGGAGTCTGTTTCCTTGGGGTTTGGCAGGAAGAAGCGCTGGTGGCAGCAGGACATGGTCATGCCTGCCTGCTCTTTGGTTGCTGTTCCCCTTGATGTTCCTCCTAAACACAGACAGGGGCCATGGGGAGCCCACAATGCAACCTGTCACCAGGCAGCCCTGGGAAACACAAATCTTGTTTTAGAATAAAACAAACAAACACCAGTCTTTGAATGCTCTCACGCCCAAGGTCACTTGTGTCACCCACGTGGCCTGGGAGACTCCAGAGAAACATAAAACCAGTGAGAGGCCCTTTGATCTTGCACCTTCATTGGAACGTTTTAATCAATTAACCATGAAGTCCCTCCACTTTGCTTATGCAGGCCTATATATAAAATGACTTTGGTCTGGCTGACACTTCACTGCATCTAAGATCAAAGATTGAAGCAAATGCCAAATGCAGCCAGGATGCATCTGAGGCTTTCCCCCTGCACTCCCCAGCCCGCCCCCACCAGCTTTTAGAAACACTTTCTTTGCAAGGCCAAAAAGGAGGGCACTTATGTGTGGATGGAAACACACACACTGATGCATACACACACACACACACACACACACACACACACACACGCACGCGCACACACACACAGAACAATACACACACAGAGACACACACACAGACACAAACAGAGACACAGAGAGAGATACACACTAATATACATAATATACACACACAGAAATATGTACCAATGAACACACCCACACCCACACAGACACAGATAGACACACATATAGACACACATACACACACAAACATACACAGACATACACACACACAGACACACTGACAGACAGACCCATACACACACAAATATACATATAGATATACACATAGACACAGACACACATACATAGAGACAGACATACAGGCACACACACACACACCCACACCCCCCCACACACATACACTTCTGAGTATTGAAAGAGTTCTTTAGTTAAAGAGGTAAGGCAGAAATTAGTCGAGAAGGTCTGAGTGTTCACTGTGAACAAAGTCTGCTTTAAAAATTAATAGTGTGTTTTGAAGAAAAATAAAACAATACATTTTCTTTCGGGAGTAATTGTAAGAACAGCCTTCTGTTTGGGAAATCAGAAAGAGACATGACATTAATGAGACATGGAAGCAGGCACTGGATGCTCTTGACTCTGGATTGCAGCCTAACCTAAACATCAGAAGGGTTCCACCATCCTCTTTAATGAGACTCCTCCCATGGCTGCTTGGCCTCATTGTAGTGAATAGAGCTATGAAGACTGAAATTTTTCATTGTTTTTCCATAAGAGAGTCATGATGTTCATTTGTGCAGACCCTACAGTGCTTTAGAACAATGCTAGCATTCTATTTGTTATTTCATGGGTTTTCCCATATCTATGCAGAACACAGACTTTATCATCCCCATTTCCTAGATGGCAAACCCAGATCTTGGCACAGTTCAAAGATTCATTCCAAGAACGACAGTGTCTTCTAAACCTCTACTCTCTAATGGTGTCCACTTGTCCAGGCTCCATTGTGTCATCTTTCACCTATGAGCTTCACTGTGTGAAAGATTTGCTTTAGTTCAAACGTTGAAGACTTTATTTCATGATTTTTTTTTTTTTTTTTTTAAGCACAGACAGCTATAACGGCTGATGACAGCTCTTGGTCATCAGCATGAGCTAACTGATGTCAGGACACTAGCTCATAAATCTCTACTCAAAAGGAAAGGCAATGCAGACTTATTGCAGGAAAACACACCCCGTCTTCTTGAAAGATGAAAAAGAATGATAGTTCATTATTTCCAAAGCTGTATATGCCAGACATGGCTCTAGTCACCTTGCATATATCAATATTAATCTTTCATACAGTCTTGTGGTATAGGTGCTATATTTTTTTCAGACAGGATCTTTGTAGCTCACATTAGGTTTGAATTTTAAATCATCCTGTCTTAACCTTCCAAAGGCCGACTTATAAGGAGTGTATCATCCAACTCACCAGGTTTTTTCCCCCTGTTTATAAACCCAGAACTGAGGGTGGGTAAAGGGTTAAGGGAGGCTCCAGGGTTGAGGAACATTCAGATAGCAGCTTGGGTTTTGGTTTTAGGTTCATTTCATACAGCATTTTGTTATGAGAACTAATCTTCTTGTTACAACAGTGGAGTTTGAGAATCTAGACTAGGAGGGCTTTGGTGTCTTTGCTCTTCCTACTATGGTAATAAAGATATTGTGAGCTGAGAAGATTCTTCTAGTGTTTCTAACAGTTTGGGAATTTTCAGAAGTCACATTGATCCAGCCCTTGCCCTACCCACAAATGCCCAGTGTGTCCAAAATGCCTACACCAAAGCAGCTGATGAGTCCTTGAAATTAATTCTTACTTCATATTGAAATGATTTCCTGAACAAGGAGCTGTTCAGAAGATTTAAAAAACAAAAAAACCAGCTTTACCAGCTTTAGATGCTGTCAAGTCAAGAGAAAAATGGAATATGCTCAGTTTGATTCCAGGAAGAGGTGAGAACCTGGAAATAGATCCAAAGTTCACACAGATGGAGCTGACCTAAAGTCACCCTCTAGCGCTAGTGGGGAACTGGAGAGTGAGGTTGAGAGGGGAAGACAGCGTGGCTTAGTGGCTTTGAGTTGTGTTCAGAGACCTTGACATGAAGATGACCTCTGCGTCATGCCATTCTTATGGTGTAAATGGTTGGGACTAGAATTAGAGGCGCTGAGGAGACTAGAAGAAGCAGATGTGTCTGTGGTTCAGACCAGGAAGTCTGAAATATAGGGTGTGGTTTAGGGTAATGACTCAGTAGAAAACTAGCAGAGTGAGATGTTTCCAATAAAAGAATTGGGTCTCCTCAAGGGCAGTCAGTTGTTCTTACACACGCCTCTTGGATTTGGGATTTCCTCTCAGCAGAGGCAGCAGCCTCAAAAAATTTTTTTCAACATATACACAAGAATGATAATGGTCATTGGTAATATTATCTAATACTTTCCTGTGGTTCAACATGCTTTTATTGTAAATGCTAAATGCCAAGTGATTGCTAAGAAAACAGAGCAGTGATGGATAAATTGACTTAACCAGGATCACACAGTGATAGATGCTGAGTTTTACAGTTTGACGTTTATGAAGAAAGGTAGCTCACCACACTGCCTGATTGCAGCGGCTCCCGTGGCATGGAAGAAGAACATTCAGTGAGTTTCCATTTTACACACATTCCTTGCAGTAGGTTAGAGTATTTCATACCATGTGACGAAGGGTATTAGCTATGCTTACATTTTCCCTGGGAGAAACTCTTTTATCTAAAATATACATATTAAGGATCTGAGCAGTTTCAATAGGATGATGATTTGCTTTCCTAGAAGGGAACCACCTAAATAAAATTTTAGACAGCCAAAGCTCCTTGGGGAAAAGCAGCCATTTTTTCCCAAAGGAATCAACTGAAACCTAGAAGAAAAGAAAAGAAAAGAAAAGAAAAGAAAAGAAAAGAAAAGAAAAGAAAAGAAAAGAAAAGAAAAGAAAAGAGACAATAAGCTCATAAAGTGACGTCAGCATGCTAAACAGTTGCTATCTGGCAGGAAGGAGGCGGGTGATATCACCTTTTTATGGATCTTTCTATCTATTTATCATTGATGATATTAACCATGGAAACCAGGAAAACATACCCCGTCTTCTTGAAAGATGAAAAAGAATGATAGTTCATTATTTCCAAAGCTGTATATGCCAGACATGGCTCTAGTCACCTTGCATATATCAATATTAATCTTTCATACAGTCTTGTGGTATAGGTGCTATATTTTTTTCAGACAGGATCTTTGTAGCTCACATTAGGTTTGAATTTTAAATCATCTTGTCTTAACCTTCCAAAGGCCGACATATAAGGACTATGTCATCAAACTCACCAGGTTTTTTCCCCCTGTTTATAAACCCAGAACTGAGGATGGGTAAAGGGGTAAGGGAGGCTCCAGGGTTGAGGAACATTCAGATAGCAGCTTGGGTTTTGGTTTTAGGTTCATTTCATACAGCATTTTGTTATGAGAACTAATCTTCTTGACAGGAAGGAGATGGGTGATATCACCTTTTTATGGATCTTTCTATCTATTTATCATTGATGATATTAACCATGAGTCTGCTTTGCTCAAATATGGGTGGCTGGTACATCCTACTGCTTTCAAAAGACAAGAGAGGAAAAAAAATAAAGACAACGAAAAAGAAAAAAACCCTTAAGAATTGGGTTTGGTGTTGCACACATATAACCCCAACCTTGAGAGTGTGACACAGAAACATCTTAGGGGCAGGCAAGACCAGATGTGCTACCCAGTGAGTCGCTGTTCCTGAACAATACGTGCCTTCACGGTACAAGGCAAACATCAGTTTTATCTATTTTCAGAACCTAAATCATGTCCTCACTGAAACTAAGTTCAAAACCCATTAAATAATTCCCTAATGCCACCCTCTTCCCAGACCCTGGAAGTATCAGCTCTGTTTGTTTGTTTTACTGTATGAGTTTGACTATTCTAATTACAAGTCCTGGTCTTGTGTCTGACCTATTTACTTTCCATTTTTTTCTTCAAGGTTCCATCCCCTGGAAGTACAATTTAAAATTCCATTTGTTTTGAAGCAGAATACTGTTCCATTATTCATAGAAAGAGAGTTTTGTTCATTTATTTGTTGATGGATTTTAACGTTGTACTTTACATCTATTGCTCGATTGCTGTGACAAAGCACTACAGTCAAGAGAAACTTAAGGAGGGGGATTTACCTCATATTACAGTTTATATGACGGCAAGTTAGGGCAGGAACACAAGGCAGGAAGCTGGAGACAGAACTCGAGCACAAGGGTGGATGACGCTTATGGTCTTCTTCCTCTCATCTTGCTCAGTTTTCTTTCTTATACACTCCAGGACCAGAGGGCCAGGGATTCCACAGCCATGACCAAACACAAAAAGGCCCTACAGACCAGCCTGGAGGCAATCTGGTTGAGAAAATTTCTTAGTTGAGCGCCCATCCTACATGATTCTAGTTTCTGTCAGGTTGTTAACAACAACAGCAACCACAACCACAACTACAGTAACCGGGAAAACTGCCCCTTTGTCAACTTGACACACCACTGTATTAACCTTAAACTGTAATCTTTCCATTCTTGTTATCTCAAGTTAGTATTGGAATATAAAACATAAATAACTTTAAAAGTTCCAAAGATTAAAAATTCAGGCTCTTTAAAAATTTGGGCTTTTAAAAATACCCAATGTCTATTTAAGTATCCAAAACCTTTTTAAAAGTTCAAAGTCTCTGTAAAATATTCAAGGTCTGTGGGTTCCTGTAAAATCAGAAAAAGAAGTTAACTATCTTCTTATTTCAAGAAGAAAGAACCACAGGATAATCACAATCAAATCAAAGCAAACCCCAAATTCAACAGTGTAAAAATTCATTGCTGGACGCCTGGAGCCCACTCGTGCTTCTCAAGAAGTCTATGCAGCTGGGCTCTCAAGAGCCTCTGCAGCTCCACTTCTCTGGCCCTGCTGCTTACAGCTCACAGAGCTTGTCCTGTAGCTCAAGATGGCTCCACGCCACAGTTGTCACTGTCCTTGGTGGTTGTTCCCCATCTTGGCATCTCCAGAATGCTTATTTCGCCTTTACTAATAGCCTCCCAGCCTTTCTTCAGGAACTCCAACTCTGCCACACTGTGCCAAGCTTCAGTCTCTTTGCCTAACCCTTTCACTCCTGGGGTTTCCATTTTAACTGAGGCTGCATCTTCATCAATGCTATCTCACAGTGCCAAGCCTCAGCTGCTCTCTGCAATATCTTCCAAGTTCCCACAATAGCTAATTAAAGTTCTAAACACTTAATGGCTTTTCTATCCCAAAGTTCTAAGCTCCTTTCATAATCTCTCTAAAAACAAAATATACAGGTCTGTCACAGCAGTATCCCAATAAACCTGGTACTGTTGGATTTGTCTTAGTTTGCCTTCTATACCTGTTACAGAACACTGTGATCTTGTGCACCCAGTGGAAGAAAAGGCTTAGCTCCCCTTTCAGATTACAGTCTATTATGGGGAAGTCAGGACTGGAATCTGGAGGCATGTACAGAAGCATATTGGCTCAGTCCTCCTTACTTGCTCAGTTTACATTCTTTTAAAAAATATCATCATCATCATCATCATCATCATCATCATCATCATTATTACTATTATTAAATTTTTCTTTACAGTCCGGTCGTTATCCCCCTCCTGGTCCACCCTCTGTTATGCATCCCATACCTTCTCCCCATCTACAAGAGGATGTCCCCCCTGACCCTCCCCACTCCACCAGACTTCCACACTATCTTGGGGCCTCAAGTCTCTTGTGGGTTAGGTGCATATTCTCTCACTGAGTCCAGACCCGGCGGTCTTTCTGCTGTCTGTGTGTCTGGGGCCTCATATCAGCTGGTGTGTGCTGCCTGGTTGGTGGCTCAGTGTCTGAGAGATCTCAGGGATCCAGGTTAGTTCAGACTGTTGGTCTTCCTATGTGGTCTCTCTCCTCCTCAGCTTCTTCCAGCTTTTCTCTAATTCAACCACAGTGGTCCCTGGCTTCTGTCCATAGGTTGGGTGTAAGTATCTGCATCTGACTCTGTCCGCTGCTTGTTGGACCTTCCAGAGGGCAGTCATGATAGACTCCTGTTTCTAAGCACACCATAGTATCAATAATAGTGTCAGGCCTTGGGGCCTCTCCTTGAGATGGATCCCAGTTTGGGCCTGTCACTGGACTATTTTTTCCCTCAGGCTCTTCTCCATTTTCAACCCTGCAGTTGTGATAGCCAGAAGCTGGAAACAACCCAGATGTCCCACAACGAAAGAATGGATACAGAAAATATGGTTTGTTTACACAATGGAATACTACTCAGTTATTAAGAATGCGGACATCATGAGTTTTGCAGGCAAATGGATAGGACTAGAAAATATCATCCTGAGTGAGGTAACTGAGACCCAAAAGGACATGCATAGTATGTATTCAGTTTACATTTGTATATGCCTAAAACCACCTGCCCATGCACTTTGAGGGAGGCAGTTTTCAATAGAGATTCCTCTTCCCTCTTCCTGGATAACTTTGACTTGTATCAAGTTGACAAAAAACTAAGCATCCTTTGGCTAGGATTACAAGATGTTTTGATCATGTGCTTCAAATAAAAATGCATCTTGAACAATATAGGTAATTTTTCATATGTTTAGACAAAGTTTCACTAGCTGTGATGCTGACTAAAATGCTTAGTGTAAGTTGTCAGAACTTAGTAGAATTAATTACCTAGGTGATAGTATGCCTATAGAGGATTTTCTTACATTAATTGAGCAGGAAGATTTCCTACTGTGGTGGCAGCATTCTCTTCCAGAGACCCTGAGCTATTAAGAAGAAGAAAGGGAGTAGGAATATGCATTCATTGTTTTCTGCTTCCTGGATATGGATTAGCTCTTTTAAGCTCTTGATTTATTAAAAACTTTCTTACCATTGTAGGCTGTACCCATGATTGGGAACCAGAATACAGCTTCTTTCCCTTAGGATGCCTTTGTAAAAAGTATTTTACAAGAGCAAAAGAACTCAGGAAAGAAACTTCAACACTGACTTGGAACTTACAGCCTCCTAAGTGCTAAATTTACAGGCATAGACAGCTATGACTATTATAGTGTCTGCTTCAGTTTCTAGTTCCAGATTCCTGCCATGATTTCCTGCCCTGCCTTCTTTCAATGACCAGAGAGCTGTAAGATAAAGTAAATCATTTCCTTTTCAAGTTGCTTTGGACATGGTGTTTCATTATAGCAATAGAAGCTCTAAGACAACATGCTTGGCTTTTATTTTTTAACTGGGATATCCATGTATAAAAATACGTATGTTATAAAATAAATATACATATATAAAATAAATATATAATAAATAAATATATAAAATAAATATAAATGTATGAGATTAAATTAAACATAGTCGAGAGTTGAAATATTTTTTCCTTCATTTCTGTGGATATTTGAATATTGTTCCTAAGTCAAGTTAAAAGTCAGAAAGCTGCTTGCTTCTACTTTGTTTTATTGCCTCTTGTAGAATTTTTTCCCCCTCTGTTTGGTTTGGGTAGTAGGCCTTTGTGGGAAGTTTTGACAAGAGATGGTACTAGAAAATGTGTTAATCATTTGAGGGCTGGCTTTGTATGTGACCTACTTCTTACACCATTCTCTCTCTTCCAAAACTTCTCTCAAGCATCAGTGACTGTAATTCTGGTTTCTCTGCACAGCCGATTCACTTCCTTCTTTATTGGTATTGGATAGGCTCTCTGATCATTTTTTCCACTGCTCTGGTCCCTAGATTGTTTAAATGTAGTATCATTCTCTGCCATTTTTAAGACTTTCAGACACTGAGTTATTAGGTACTCTGACTTTGACTAAAACTCTCTTTCACTTTATCTTGCTATGGAAAACCGTATCAAATAGCAACATTTTATTGATGTTACAGCATAGATCTGCATATTTCAGAGAACTTTACACATCTTGCTTGTTTCTAGAAACTGCACAAGAGATCAGAGTAATGCCTTTCCATGTACAGTAGCCTGATATCCTCCACCTGTCAGACTATGCAACAATCTTAAGTCAAAATTTATTACAGAAAACTTACCTACTGGGTAACCTAGCTTAATATTACATCCCATATTGGAGAAGTCACTGTTCACTCTAAGGATCCTGTGGCTTACTGTGATCTGATAGTGTGGTTTCTACCCAGTATCCTTAAAGAGCACCACACATAGTCATAGAAAATGAAAGAAATTCAAAATTCACAGCGTGGCCAATCTTGGCTATATATTGAACCATACTCAAGGGTCATCAGTACTATTTTCTACCTGTGTTTAACACTAAAATTAGAATTATCCTTCTGTTTATTATTATAGATATCATTTGATGACTTACTTCCATCCCATAATAATTTTAAAAATCAAAGCTTAAATATGTTTAAAAATTGTTTTAAATTTAAAATGTGATGTGTGTGTGTGCGTGTGAGTGTGTGTGTGTGTGAGTGTGTGTGCGTGTGTGTATGTGCATATCTGCACGTACGTATTCACATGCACTCATGTACGTGTACTACTGTGTGCTCATGCATATATGTATGTGAGTGTTTGTATCACCCAGGGAACTGTAATCATAGGCAGTTATAGGAACTAGCTCGAGTTCTCTGCAAGAACAATACATGCTCTTAACCCCTGAGACAGCTCTCTAGTTCCTAAAGCTTATATGAATCCCTATAAAGATAAGTCTGAATTCCAAAATTTTAAACTGTATTTACTCAAGCAGTTGACAATGAACTATAGAAATAAGCACATCATTTAAAAATCTCTCTTCTGACATCCCTATATCAACCATCAGGACAATTGTCCAATATAGATAGACAAGCTCCAGGTTTTCCCACCTAATTTCCTTTTTGCCCCATAAAATAGCCATTCTTCCTTTTGAAGGTTTCCTTATAGGTACTGTGTCTATTTGGCTAATCCTAGACAGTCCATGACTTGTCAAAACTAGCCTGAACCATGCTTTTTTTTCTTCTGCTCCTTGCACTAGTGAAGTGCAGTCTACTACCACAGTCTTATTGAGGAGAACAGGTCTCAAGGTGAGAGAAAGCTAGTTTTCAATGCCCTGGTAGAGAAGTGTAAAAGATAGCTTCCCTTTGTTTTGTTTTACCTAAAAGCGACACTGGCTTTTATTTTGGGGAAGCCTTTGGAATACACACACACACACACACACACACACACACACACACACACACACACACACAATTTAGAAGACGATGCTTGATGTGCCACAGGGTTATTAAGAAGGCTGGCTAAATGAAACAACAACACAAAGAAATGCATATGAATATTTAATCTGGATTAATATTACCAATATAATATACATAAGGCAATATGGGTAGCCCTGGGGATTTGATGCTGATCCAAATGACTGCATCCTCTTAGTCTGCACTGAATAGGCACCAATGATGATGATAATTCTTCCAGTTTTTGGAGGCAGGTGACTCCTATTCAAGTATAAAGCTTCCAGGGAGGAGTAAACAGGACAGTAAAGTGAGTTCTCTTCACTGTATATGGAATGTTTGGACGAGCCACTATTTGAATCAATGAGCTCCATGCTTTCTGACAAAATAAATACAAATTAGATATCAAACTTGTCTCTACAATATTTGTCTTTTAGAAGACAAGATGATGCTGGCTATGAATAATAGCCAGTATTTGGAAGTACAGAATAGCTGAACTTCCAGGGAAATTACAGATTTTTCTTATAGTTCCCTTTCAGGAATTTGAAATCTGGGAAAACCTACCAGGCTAAGAATGGAAGACAGATGCCAAGCCAGTCTGTGTCTGTCTCTGGGTCCCTGGGTTTCTGTGCACCAGGCAAGTACTAGCCTCTTAATATAATCATAATAAATAGAACATACTTAAGAGTATTTTCTTAGTTTCCAGGAATCAGTCTAAGCACTTAAAGTGTCTGAATCAATAATTTTGCAGTGGCTTTGGGGGTGGCTGACATACTCATTTTCATTCTGCAAATGTGGGAGCGAGAGCTGTATAAACTTTCCCCATTTTATCACCTTGAAAGAAAAGACTTGTGTCTGGAGAGATAGTTCAGTGGTTAAGAGCACTGACTGTTCTTCCAGAGGTCCTGAGATCAATTCCCAGCAATCACAAGGTGGCTCACAACCATCTGTAATGGGATCTGATGCCATCTTCTGGTGTGTCTGAAGACAGCTACAGTGTACTCATATAAATAAAAATAAATCTTAAAAAAAAAAAAAAAGAAGAAAGAAAGAAAAGACTTTCTTTTCTTGGCTGATCCATGATTCCATCTAAAAAACTGATTCTCTGATTAAATTTCTATTTTATCATCAAATATCTCGATTCCTATGGTTAAAGAAAAAATATTTAGGAACAAGTATACAAACCCTTTTTAGTAGGTATCTCAGTCACATCAGCTGGGTCTTTTGCTGAGGAAGAGAGCTGGAACTCATCATGGCAAAGTGAAAAACTCATAGTAAGGAACTCAGAAAGTGGGTGATGGATGGAAATGTGCTATGTGGAAACATAAAGAGAAGGAGGAGCCAAGTAAATTAACCTAAGAGAATCTTTGCTGAAGACATGACGTGGGGTTTGGAATGGTTAAACAGACAAGATATAGATGCTGCTCAGTTATGGAGGGTCCAGGGTTCTTAGGAGGAATCTATACCATAACTGAATTTCACAGGAAAATATATAGAAGCACCAGAAGAAGTATCAGATGCCTGATCTATCTTCAACCAAGCAAAGACTATATTAACAAATACTGTGAACTTCTGCATTGTGACAGGCATTAAACACACCAATTAAGAAGAAGATACTTGAGCTTCACAGAGCTGTGTTATAGGTCAGAAAAAGGACAAATCAACATTCAGTTATAAATCAACTAATATAATATATCAGGTATTTAAAACAAATAAATAAAAAACAAGAAACTATTAATTTTGCTGCTCTAGTAATTTGCATGAAAAATTCCTTTTATTGATCACAAATAAAATGGCAGTAAGGTAGAGTTAAATATATTAATGTCCATAAATGAGATGTAGAATTCTTTAGCTCAAAGAATTCATCTTTGAAAGACAAGAAGACTACTTAGAAAATTAGAAACAGAACAGGCCCAGAATAGAGGAAAACATTAGTCACCAGATGGAGGACAAATGGCCTTTTCTTCAGAGGAAGTTACAGAAGAGGAACAAAAGCAAACAGGTTGAAGAAAGAGAGAGAGAATGGAAGATTTTCTGGGAAGAAATGCAGAGACATTAATTAAAGTTAACTCCATAATGTAACCAGATTCTTTAGACACTGGTATTTGTACAAAATGCTCTCAAACATATCTAACTAGAGTTATCAGTTCATATTTCATTTAGTTTTATATTTAATTATGTATAGGTGTACATATTTTAATGGTCAATGAACAAAACACAGGAAATGCATACATGATATGTACAAAGCTTCATTAGCCAAGGAATTAATGCTTATTATTTATTACTTTCCATCTTATCTTTTATTTGCATATTATTGTTGATAGTTACAGTGACACTATTTGTGCTAGCCTGGTCCCTGATTTTTCATTTCATATGCTGTGAGAAATTGACAAGATGTCTCAATGTCATCTGAGTATTTTTTCAATAGCAGAGACATAATTCATCTTTATAGATTTTTTCCCATCACAATGTTAACTTAGGGACAATCTGCCTTGGGAGGGCAGCTTATTCTTACTTGTCAAACAGATAATGAAATCTAAGTTGATCTGAAGTAATCAACCAGTCTAAAGAAAAATTCAACAAAAGAGAACAAACAAGCTCTAGTTATCTCTTTTAGCTTTTCAAAAACCTAGAGAGTGTTCATCCAAGACTCACAACTGCATCGTCTATATAAAACAGCCCCCTGGAGTAGCAAAAAACCACACGAATATTTCCAACCCTATTGCTAAGGCTGGAAAAGGGAACTTATGTACCGAGTACATTTCAAGGACAGTAAGAAAGATTTTATTCAAGACTTACAAGAAGAGCCAAGATGTTTGCAGCTAAGGAAAGGACTTGGACTTGATTCTAGATACAAGGAAAAAAGAGGAATTTATAGCCATCAGGTATAGTTGGGAAGTTGGATGGAATTAATTAAAGAATTAAGAGTGGCACTAAGAGGATCTTTGGTCAGAAGTCAGCAGTAAGTTAAAAAAGAGGTTACTAGTTCATAGAAGGTGGAATTCTACGTGCAGCAGAATTATATATGAGTATAGGCACACCATAGGTATAACCTGGTATAGTTGAAAAGATGGTTTAAAGCAGGTGGACTAAAATTCAGTCAATTAAGAAAGGAGTTCTTGTCATGGTCACTGGGGGCTGGGGGAGGGAGGTTGGCCTTGACTGGATCCTGTGTGTTCTCAGAACACTCCTTTGCATTCTCTAAATGAGATGATAACTTTTATCTTTCTTTTTGGAAGCTAAGTCTACAGCCTGTAAAGATCACTACCTTTGGTCACCATTCCATTTCTTTAGGACTCAGTCCAAGAAAAGGGAGAAGAGAATTGGAGGACAGATTGAGGAATGGGGTGGCTGATGGTGGCAAGGGTAGAGGGAAGGTAACCCACCCATGGGTTTTCTCTAAAATTTTCTCTAAAATTATTGTTTTTCTCTGAGAAAATAAATACAAGATATTTCAGCATGTCAGGGAATTTATTCCGTAGAATTAGAAGCTGGCTTCCTACCTCCTGAGTAATTATTGAACAAAAACAGAGTCTGTAAAGTGATCTTGCAGGAGTTTTCTCTGAATAAAGTGTTTATCGTGTTTGCATACTTACAGGAAGCCATCACCCTAGAAGGAAACCTCTACTGTCCAGCAGACCTACATACGTTGTCTGTGTGGGTAATGGTAAAATGTGTACTTTGGTCTCACATGGGGATCATTAGAGCAGCTTTAACATCCAAGATATATCACTTTCCCAGAAAAGGCAGTCTAAGCACACACACAAACTCTTTAGGTGATTAATGATCAGAATCCCTTAAGAGTGAGCTGTGGAGGAGCCAGACAGAGTGGAATTAAAATGTTGCATGTTACTTCACATTTCCTCAGATGACTCCCTGCACCTTTGCCATTCACTGTGTCCTGTTAAAAGTTGCCTGCATTTCCAAGTATCTGGGAGTTTAATGAGAAACATGAAGGGGGTTTCTTGGCTTTCATTCCTTCTAAATGATGATTGCCTTTAAGATTAATGCATCAGCTTTACATAAATCTGGTTCAAAAGTAAAACACAGATTTCAATATTAATGCCATAATAATGCTGTAAGAATGAATAAATAATGTAGATGATTCTCCTAGTACAAGGGCTACTACAAAGTATGTCCTAAGCCAAGGTCAACAGTAGTGTTAAACTGAATGGCCACTTAATTTTTTGTCTATTCAGGATTGCGTTCTTGAAATTTTTATAGAGATATGTCGAATTGTATTTTGGATTCTGTTCAGATCATACTGAGAAGATCAGGCCTAATGAAGCATCAATAATAACAATGATGAATTATTATCAAATTTTTATCAGATACCAAAGATTATTGTAAGTACTTGATATAAGTATACACTCTCACTATCTACAGCATACTCATGGAGTATACTGGATGCGAAAGGAAGGTAAAAACGACGTAAAAGATCATGTTTTAGTATCAGAATGTGCATATCCCTCCTGTGACATCCCTGATGCTAGCACACACGCTGGCTAGGTCAGCTCTACCTCACGCAGGCAACAGTGGAGAGATCCAGGTTGTGCCGTGTAGGTTTTCCATTCACCCTGATATTGTGTTTGTGTCATGTTTGTGTATTAGCCACCTATAATATTTTTGTGACAAAAGATCACACAAAGAAATGAATCACATCTTAATTCCAAGTTCTTGAAGCCTATAGCACTTCCAGTGTATCCCATTGCTAAGAACATAGTAGTACATCCAACTCCAAGAAAGTTTGAAGATATAGCAGTGAGACAGGACAGGACTTATCTTTTATGAGTAAGAAAAGATAATATCATTAGGTATTTAGGAGATGTAAGAGCAGAGGGAAAAAGATGTAAGTAATTATTCACTAAAGTTTGTAGGATGCAAAAATTGACTTGAAGAATTTATATTACCATAAGGTATATGTCAGGGCTCCACCTACAGACTTAACCTTACCAGTTTCTTGGCCCATCTGTTTCTCAGTATCTCTTCTTGAGAAGTAGTTCCAGTCAGGAAGAATGGCATAATGGCATCAGAGCTTATGCTATCAGTGGCACCAAGATTAGCACTGATTATTTTAGGTCAAGAACTGAATGAAGTCTTTAACTCACCTTGATGCAGTTCTGAGAAGAGTTCCACAATATCAGATGGACCCAAAGGGGAAATGAGCCTTGACTTACAATAATGAGGAAGAGACTTCTTAGTAGCATACTTTTGTTCTGGTTAGTTTTTCTCATGTGACTCAAACTAGCATTACTTGCAAAGAGGCTATCTCACCATGACCTCTATCCGAATGTCTCATGTGAGTTCCTGTGGGATCTCTTCATAATTTGCAGATGACTTAGAAGGGCCTATCTCACTGTGGGTGATGCTATCCCTATGCAGGTGAGCCTGGGCTGGATAAGACAAGTAGTTAAGCAAGCCATAGGAGGCAAATCAATAAGTACTATCCTTCTATGGTGACTGCTTCAGTTACTTTTTGTAGGTTTCTACTTGAGTCTTGCCTTGACTTTCTTTGATGCTGAACTATAAGAGTTAAGCTAAATAAACCTTTCCTGTTCCAAGTTGCTTTTGGCCAGTGTTTATGCCAACAAAAGAAAACCAAACTAATACAGTCCTTCCTTACTCTTTTTCCCCCTCTCTTTTTCCTCATCCTTCACATGCCTTTGGGGATGAGCCCCTAAATAAACTGTATATATCTGAATCCTTGTCACAAGCTTAGCATTTGGGCATGGATACTAACAAAGCTATACAGTTAGTTGAAAGCTAGCTGGCTTCATCCTGAACAGTGCTCTTCACCAGCCAGAGACTTTTTTCTTTGGATACCAAAAGTGAGTCTGATGCCACTTGTTGGATGTGCTGATGCACAGGGGAAGGGAAGCAGGGCAGGCCATAAACCCTGCACATAGGCTTTCTATGGAACAGACATGGTGTAGGAGCTATTATACATGCCTTTCTTCGTCTGATCTTTCATCAACCCAGAGGCTGGTCTCCAGGTTTTACTTATCTCATTTTAACGTCTCCAGGATGCATCCCAATAACTAGCAGAGCTCATGCTCAGCAAATGAGCTTTGGATATAACAAATTAAAGGTGTTCTAATGCCTCTGAAGTAAGAACTACTACTGTATCATCTTTTTTTCAGATTGGGGAATTTATCTTTAGAGTAGAGTAACCAATAATATTTCATAATAACAGAACAGGAGATATGAAATGTATTGATGATTAAAGATATTCATTTTAACTTCTGTACGCTTTCTACTAATATATACAATAATAGCAGACATTAAAGAGTACTAATTACTTGGCTCACACTGTGTTAAGTATTTTCCATATATAACCCACTCTCCTTTTGTAATAAGCCACATAGAAACTATAATTATACCTGTTTGCACTCTACTAAGACTCTGTTTTACATCATTGGCAAAAGTGGGTGAAAATGTCAACACCTTATGGGAAAGTGTTACTTCAGGTTCGTTCTCTCAGGATTTCAGCTCATGGTTGCTTGGCTCCTGTTATGGTTTGGATATAATAACACGGCCCCCAAGGGCTCATGTATCTGAACACATGCTCCCCTGCTAGTGATACTGTTAGAAAGGTTGGAGAATCTATAGGAGGTTGGGCCTTCATGAAGGAAGTAGGCTACTGGGGGCAGGTCCTTGGGTGTATATAATTCTTGGGGCCCTGATGTCATCTTCTCTGTGCTTCCTACACTGTGCAGATAGTAACAAATAATTTAATGCCCTGGCTGCCATGCATCCTTGAGCTTTTCCATGTCTTCTAACGTGATGGGTTTGTACCATTAGTCAAGATAAACCATTAGTCAAGATAAACCATTAGTCAAGATAAACTATTAGTCAAGATAAACCATTTCTCTGGTAAGTTGTTGCTTATCATGATTTTATCCCTAGAATGAGAAAAGGGACAGATGGTTGGTAACAGAAGTGGAGCTGTTATTACATAAACCTGGCCATGTTGTTCGTGGGTTTTGGAACTGGTTTGTAGGAGAAATATGCAAAAGTTTGCAGCTGTGAGATAGAGAAGCCCCAAATCCGCTAACCAAAGCTTAAGAAGCTGTTCTGGTGAGAGTTCAGAGCAAATTCTGGTTGAAATGCAGACAAGGAAGACTGTACTCACGAGGTTCAGTGTGCAATAAGACTCCATCATGACATGGGCTGGAAGCCATCTAGTTTACATTCTGCAGAGCATCTGGCTATATTTTGCCCGTGTCCTGGAAATGGGAGTGAGGCTGAATTAAAGAGTAATGGGCTTGGTTGTCTGGTGGAGGAAATTCTAGGGCTGTATCTCATTCAGGCTGTCACAAGGAAACTGCTCATGACTTTAGCCAAGTTTATAGTGAGAGGTAAGAGCATGAAGCAGAACAATATGAAAACTATGAAGTTTAGCGAGGAAAGTAAAGGGACCTGACAGCTAAGGTGCAAACAAAGGAGATACTATTATTTTTTAAAGTGATTCTGAAAAAAATACATAATTTCTCCCTTCCCTCTCCTTTTCTCCAAACTTTCCCATAGACCCCTCCCTATTTTTCTTCAAGTTATTGGCCTTATGGCAGGTGCTTGTCTGTTATAATAACTGATTGTTATTATATGCATGTGTGTGTGTGTGTGCGTGCATATACTGGCCTGGTGTTTAATTGTTTTTGCATGCATATGTAGTGTGCATATCTATCTATCTATCTATCTATCCATCCATCCATCTATCTATGTAGATATATGTACATATATTCCTAAATATAACCTGCTCAGACCATATAATGTTACTTACATGTGTGTTGGCCCCTGGACAATCAATCAATGTGCTCTTCCCTGGGGAAGGTCACAGCTCCTGTTCTCAGCTCTCCTCAGTGGCCTATAATTCTTTGTGCAGTGTTGAGGCCTCATGGGCTTTCCCCTCTCTCGTTTGTCATTTTCACTAATGTGATTCTTGTTCAGCTTACATTTGGGAGTTTCAGCAGTCATGGTGGTGAGACTTTATGGGTGCTACCTTCCAGAAGATACAATCTTACAGAAAAGTGCAGTATCCTCTAGCTCTTACAATCTTCCCTTCTCCTCTGCAATGGTCCTTGAACCATAGGTTCAGAAGTGTTTGGTAAATGTGTTCATTGGGACTGGTTTCTACAACTCTGCATTCTCATTGGTTGTGCTTTTCTGGAATGATTGCAGTGAGAAAGTAGGAAAGGTTCCCTGAAGGCAAGGCTTGTCCATTAACGACTCCAGCTGTTAAAACAGAAAAAAAATTATTTGAAAATCTTACATCTCAATGGAGGGGGCCTAAAATGATACGCTCTACCTTTACAGACAAGCACCTCTTATGGCAAGTGGGCCAGAACATCCATTTGTTTCTATTTAGTCCTTAGTAAAGGTACTGGAGATATTGATTTGTTAATACTAACCTAGTTATCATTGATTCATGTAGTTATTCCTTGTTGGGTACCAGCCTGTATAGAGGCATTGCCATCCAGTGTGATGTGGGGTAGTGACTGACTGCGGCCATTTACATGGAATTCTTTTTCTGATCTCCCTGGCTCCTTCGCAATATTGCCGTTATGGTACTTCCCATCATTTAGTCATATTTCAAGGTCTCTAACATGATTGCTAGTTCATTCAGAACAGAAGAACACAGTTTTTTTGTTTTGTTTTTTATATCATTCACCCTTTCATGAGTCCTCAAACAAAGGCTAGAGAAGTGTTGGCTTTTCTGTGACAGATGAGCTAAAAATGCCTGTTTTTTTATTTTACATTTTCGAATATTTGAAAAAAAATGCCAAAGATTTCATGATACAATGAAAAGAAAATTGCTTGAAATATAAATGTCAGTGTCTATAAATAGCAGTTTGTTGAACTGTAACCCCTCACTCACCAATGTGTTATCTCTGTTTATTGGGAAATAATTGAGCGGCTGCAAAGGAAACCATCTGGTCACAAGGCTGAACATATTTCTTATCTAATCATTCAAAAATCTCCAGACTCCTGCTCTAGCACATTAACCTTCTGAACAAATTATGTGGGGAGCGACTCCAGAATCAGATAAAGTCTGGGTGAGAAGAAAAGGAGAGGCTTTCATTGTTGGAACATATGAACCACACGTGGTGTCCATGTACGTGAGTCTCTACAGAGGACCAGGAAACACTGCATCACCAGATCTAACCTCTTTCCTTCTAAGAATAAAGAGCATCTTCATTCTGTCATCATCTTGAAATCATTGCAGAAGTAAAGTCAAACTATACAACGTGATCACAGAATATAATAATTATTGCCAATAGTTAGAGTTAGGGGTCCCATGGAATGAGGAAGAAAAAAGCCTGTGGGATAATGAACAAGAAGGAGAGAAAATAAAAGAGTGCTAAAACTGGCCAGGACAGGGGGTAGATGCATAGTAATCCTTCTTTAAAATATGAACATCAGTAAAACAGAGTATGATTTTAGTTAATAGTCTGGCTGTCTTTTTAAAAGCGTTCAATAAATTCTTAGATTTTTGAAAACAAACTCTTTCTCTGATTAAATCTTTATGATATGGCGCCTGTGTTCCAGCTTTGCTACAGTCTTTATGTTTCTCACACAGACTTTCCTCAACACAGGACTCTTCAGGGCGATTCTTTTTTCTGGAATGTTCTTTGTCCTTGATTGACCTAACTGTCTTCCATCTCAGCTTAGTTCAGGTCAGATCTCATCTCTGCATTGAACCTCTTTCTCTAAACAGTTTCTTTACTGTTATTATTCTATTTCCTAGTGTATTAGTCAGGGTTCTCTAGAGTCACAGAACTTATAGGTAGTCTCTATATAGTAAAGGGATTTGTTAATGACTTATAGTCTGTAGTCAAACTCCCCAACAATGGTCAGCAGTAACTGTGAATGAAAACCCGAGGATCTAGCAGTCGCTTAGTCCCACAAGGCTCACAGGTGAAGAAGATTGAATCTTCCTTATTTCAATGTCCTTATGTAGAACTCCAGCAGCAGGAGTGGCCCAGATTAGAGGTGTGCGTAGCACCACACCTGAAACTTGTGTCTTCCAGACTCAAGATATAGATCACAGGTGAGCCTTCTAATTCTGGATTGTAATTCACTCCAGATATAGTCAAGTTGACAATCATAAATAGCCACTACACCTAGTATAGTAGTTCTCAAAGAACTTATCCCAGTTTATCTATTTATTTCTGGATTCATTTGACTGATCAAATTTCCTGTCCTATAGTAAGCTCCGTAAGGGCTGAGATCAGTACTTTTTTTTTTTTTTTTTTTTTTGGTCCGTAGTTTAGATTCTAAATTGAAATCATTAATATATCAAGATTTACTAAACAACTAAATATGTTTCCAACATAGGTTTTTTGTAACTTTGAAGATGAAAATATTAGGTATTATGTGGCACATAGTCTGTTGTGAAAGAAAATATTTGAATAGTAAAGAACACAATGACTCAGGGTAAATAGCTTGCAGCTTTGTCATACATGTGAACTTAGTGTTTGGTTCAGGATTAGGCCTATTTTACCTTTGCCATTTTCTAGGCAAACACTTGCTTTAAGTATTGTTTATTGGGCTCAGGCTTGCAGTTGGCTCCACCTTTGGTATGCATGCAATGGTGTAGTCTCCTTCGAAGTTGATCTGAAATGATTCTGAAACTAATGGGATATTTCAGTTTTGGTGGCACATGGATTTCAAGGCTAGGCCTTGAGAGTCAGATTCACATACAATGTCTTTCATTGCTTGATTTGGAAAAAGCCAGGTCCTATGTATTTGGGACACCTAAGTAGCTTTGAAAAAGCTCCACATGAAGAAGCAGTGGAGCTTCAGGCCCTCACTCAGCCCTTGAATGAACACAGAAATAAGACGTCCCCAAAATCCCACCAAAGAAAACTGAAATATCAAAAAGACTTGATTTTTAAGTGGTTATGTCCATGGGCACCCTGTTCTAGAATGAGTCACCAGTGTACCCATCTTTCCTGTGACCATCTGGTTGATCACTGTCCTAATCAGACAGCTACTACTGTTTCCTTATTTCTTGTTCTTCCCTGGGACCAATACAAACTATTGTATTCATACCAGAGAGTAATTGACTCCAGTCTTGGTTCTAATGGAAGATATTAGGTTATAGAATGAATGTTTATGCCTTCCTCTAATTCATGTGATGAATGTGAGTGGTAGTAGATATAATCAAGATATTATTAGAATTATATTAGATTATCACAATGGGCTTCATGTGAGGGGCTAGTAGTTACACAGGAAGAGTAAAAAGTAATGTAAGTGCAAATACTGAGTTGGTTAGTCAGTTTGATTTACAATAACAAAGTATCATAACAAGAAATTCATCTGCCAGTTTTAAGAATGAAAAATCCAAGGCCACAGAGAACCAAATTGGTTGGGTTCTGGTGAAGGCCTCCTTCTGGGTAGCTGACTCATATTTTTGGAAATGATGAATCAAGAGAGCCCACTGGGCTTTTCTTTATGATGGGAACAGTTGCCTCCCAGTGGCCATACCTCCCAGTACTGTTATATTGGAGCCTATAATTTCAATGTGTGAATAAAGGAGGTTTGCAAACCTTTATCTCATACTATATAATGATTTCTAAAGACAGACACTGTGACAGTTAATATTGGTTGTCCAAGCTGTGTGTCAAAGCTCATGCCTTTAATTCCAGCACTCAGAAGGCAGAAGCAGGAAGATCTCTGAGTTCAAGGTCAGCCTGGTCTACAGAGTGAGTTCTATGACACCCATGCCTACACAGAAAAACCTTGTCTTGAGAAATATCAATCAAACCAAGCAACCAACCAACCAACTAACCAACCAACCAACCACCAACAAAAGTCAGTTGTATCAGGATCTAGAATTACCTAGGAAGCAAATGTCCAGTCATATTTCCGTAGACTGAGTTGATAGGAGTTGAAAGAGCAACTCTGTACATGGCCATCACCACTTCATAAACCAAAGTCCTAGCCTAAATAAAAAGAAAAGCAAGGTGAACATCAAAGTTTGATTTTTCTCTTCCTCCTGACTCAGGTAAAGATGTGACCAACTTCCTCCAGCTCCCTCAACCATTCTTATTCCACCTCTGCTATTATGGACCATACTCTCAAACTGGGAGCCAAAATAAACCATTCCTTTGTTAAGTGGCTTCTGTCAAGAATATGTTTTTTCATAGCAACAACTATATGGTGACCTTCTGTAAGACAAGAGAACTCCCCACTCCAGGATTCAAATTAATCTATCCCTTGCTCATGGGTTTTATAGCATAAAAAACAGTGAGAAATACATTTCTACAAAATGACTTGAGGCATTTGACCTCTGCATTTTGTTCTTGTACTCTCAGATAAATCAGGCAAATCTTTACATAGTCTTTAGAAAATGAAAGAAAGTGACTCACAGGAAACTATTACCACTGTGATACCTGGACTGCTTTATGGTGAAATAAGCTTCAGTTCTCAGTAGGAAGTTGATCATAATCATCCTTAATTGCACACATGTAAAGACCCGCATCTTAAATACAGTGCAGGATGGCTATGAGGGAGTTGGGGACTAGAGAGAAGAGCTTTCTGCTCTTGTAGAGGTTCTACTTCTGTTCCCAGTCCTCTCATCAGGTGCCTCATAACCTACTGTAGCTCTAGTTCTAGGGGATTTGATGCCCTTCTCTGGTCTCTATAGGCACCTGTGCACATGTGGCATATATCAACACAAATGCACACATACATAAGTAAAAAGAAATTATTAAAATTATTCTGTTTGGGGGACATTTATGAGGTATGTGTCTAGGTTTCTTCCAGAAACGAAAGAATTTTCTTGAAATTTCTTGATAACTGGTTATATGATGTATGGTTGTAATAACTGTCTTATCAAAGCAGGCAGCCACTCTGTATCATTTTAGATAGAACCACACAATCCCATGTGAGGTGGATGTTGTCCCTTTCTGAACCTCAAAGGGAGTTTCCATTGTTCTGACATTGCTTATCACATAAATAAGACACAGGAATGTTCAACACCATGTTCCTCATGTCCCACCCATCTGGGTTAACACCTATGGGTGGGAGGGGCAGAAGAGGAAAAGGGATATTCTGATTTTGTCTTTAAAATGCTGCAGTTGGTCTTAGGAGTGAAACAGAAAATGATAACAATCCTTCATAAGCCTCATAGTTTGTGATATGTGGGTACATTCTGAGGACTGGGATGAACACGTCTTCATTATATTCTAATGTGGAAGTGAGATACTGGAAAAGTTAATGTCGCATGTTCTCAGATCCAGGATGTGTTTCTGTATGTGATACTCATTTTATCATGGACCTGTAGTTGGCATCCACATTATTTCATAATAGTCAACTGAAATATGGACATGGGATTAGTGAACACTGAGATTCTGCTTTTCAAAGGAATGAATCCAACCAAGCATGACTATTGTACACAAAGATGCAATTAGTAACTGAACTGTTACTATTTTTACAAATCCTGTGGGTAATTTGTTTATACCTCTCTGTTTGTCCATCCGTCTGTCTGTCTGTCCCTCTCTCTGTCTCTGTCTCTGTCTCTCTCTCTCTCTCTGTGTGCGTGCATGCAAGTGTGTTTGCGTGCATGCATATTGTGTGTGTGTGTGTGTGTGTGTGTGTGTGTGTGTACATACAGAAGTAGAAGGGCACCTCCAAGTCTGATCCCGTGGTACTGACTGAGTGAGTCTCTTGCTTTGTTGGTACACTGGGATTCTATTGTCCTAGGTTGTGAGGGGAATAAGGATGGGAATTATTGTTCTAAAACCTTGTGTTCTCTGACTGTCTTTTCTCTGATAGAGTCATGTGTTTATAGTCTAAACTATGAACCCATTGAAAATAAGGAGGAGAACAGAAAACAAGGCCAAGTGAAGAGAAACACAGATGGATTTGCATTTCATTTACTGAGTATTTAAATCATCATGCTTTCTCTTTGCCAAATGATAAGAGATTTATTTCCTAATCAGACAGCGTTGTGCATGCCATCCAGAAATGTTTTCTTGTTCATTTCACAGACTCCAAAAGTAGTTGACAAGAAGAGAGGAAGAACTGTAGCTAATCTCAGAATAAACAGGAAGAAAAAAAAATCAATTTGATGATGTAATCAAAATCGGAGGGGATTCAAGAGAAGAACCATGAGCCTACACCAACCAGGATCGAATAACTGCAAGGCTGGACACTCAGGTGTGCTTCTGTCTCTTTCTTGTGATAAACAGACCTTGGAGATTAGTGAGAAGACTCCATGTTCATCCAAACAGAGCTTTGTCCACATTTTTTGTTTCATATTGTTTTTCTTGTGACCATGAGTGAATGCAGCGATGTGGCTTTGCTTGTGATCTTTTGGCATCTTATTCAGTAGAAGATTTCACCTGCTCCTCGGTAGCACATCTACCCAGGAACAGCGATCAAAGCTAGCGACAGATTAAAAAAAAATTCCTCTTGCTTTAGTTTCTTATACTGGAAGAAAATCCCATTAAAAAGAACTGTTTTTCTTCTTTCCAAATAAGCAATGATAAAAGTGTTTTAATGTGTCTTTACTGGGAAACTGCTATTCATTGGCATTATAAAAATGTTCTTTAAGAAATATTTTGTCATCTCCCAAAACCTCATTTGACAATTCAGTCTGTCTATCAATTCTGCAAAATCAATATTTTGTTATGGCCGGAGAGTTAGGAGACCTGGACTGTGTAACCTTGGGCAAGTCACTTAATCTCTTAGCCACTGGCTATGCAGACAAAAAAGAAAATGCTAGATATGTCTCCAAGGGAGAGTAAGATTAAT
Organism: Uromys caudimaculatus; assembly: GCA_028551405.1. NCBI lineage: Eukaryota > Metazoa > Chordata > Mammalia > Rodentia > Muridae > Uromys > Uromys caudimaculatus. The sequence goes on along the minus strand of CM052712.1, from coordinate 37,997,613 downwards.
GACAGCAGTCTCATAGATAATTGTCTCTGTGGCTCTTTCGCCAGTCCCTATTTTTGTGTGTGTTTTTCAATTTTTGTTGTCATTTGAATCCAACTATCCATCCACACAATGCTGTAAAGAAAAAGCCTATTTGAAAGGTGAGTGGTCATTGTTCCACCCTTGATTTCATATTTCGGGACAATGGTAGATCTTTTTTTGTTTGTTTGTTTGTTTTAGTTAGTATTTTATTGCTGTGAAGAGATATCATGACCAAGGCAACTCTTATTTTAAAAAAACCATTTAATTAGAGCTGGCGTACAGTGTCAGAGATTTAGTCCATTATCATCACAGTGGGAGGCACGCCATTGTGCAGGCAGACATGGTGCTGGAGGAGCCAGGAGTTCTACATCTTGAATGAAGGTACCAGGAGACTTTGTCACTGGATGTAGTTTGAGAGTAGCAGACCTCAAAGCCTGCCTCCAAAGTGACACATGGTAGATCTTTTAAGTGTTCTCTTTTCTCCCTTTGTGGTAGGAAGAGGAAGCCAAACGAGAAAGCCTTCCTGGTAAGAGTTACTATACATAAGTGCCTCTCCACCCTGGGTATTTCTTGGTTTCTTTTTCTCAGGCATCTTGTTTCATCATCCCAGATTTCTCCTGTCTTGTTCAAAACCAGGCAGTTTAATGGTTAATCAAGTTCCATCCTGCCATTCCACTATGTTCATGAAAATTCTTTTCAGAGTGCATGGGCTTTCCTGGGCTATGACTAAAGTGATCCAAAGTCAATGCATACTGACACACCAAATGGCAAACCTATGACTTATTCCCTAAGTCTCTGGCCTTGGTATGAGCAGAAAGGAAGAATGAGTTTCAGCTCAGATTTGACAGCAGCTGTTTCAATCCAGTGTCACTGGCCTTCTAGCTTGTGAGATTTGGAGAATAATATTAGATTTTGATGCTATTATCAGATACTATTTTCAGAGGAATTTCTTTTGGAAATTGCAGGAAGCTGCATTTGCATAGCTAATTAGCCATTATTTTAAATGGGAAATATGTCTCATTTGTCATTTGGAAAACCCACTGCTAATAGGTACTCAATAGCAGAAAGCATGCTGGACGTTAAGAAATCCAGCAAATAGCCACTATTGGATTGTATATATGTAGAACAATGCATGTCTCATGTAGGACCCACCAGATTCCTTAGTTTCCTTGATAACACAAAGTTCCTTCCTTCATAGATTTATGGCCAGGCTGCTCTCCTTGGATAACTTGCTCCAATCTACACACAAACTTTCATCAGCTCTATTCTCCATTCTACTTTATCCTCCATGACACAGGCTAAAGTGATTTTCTCAGAGAACCATTCCACTTCATGGTATACACTTATGTGACTGAAAGTTCCTGTTGTATTTTTTTTTTAATGCAGTCAAAGATGACCTTGAACTTCCAATCATCCTGCCTATAGTGATGGAGAGCTGTAACACCAGGTTTGTACCACCAAGAGTGTTTGAGTTTTTGTTTTGTTTTGTTTTTTATCTCAAGATGAAAATGCTCCTTTGATTTTTTTTCTCAACTTGACATAGGTGAGAGTCATTTGGCAAGAGAGAACTTCAGTTGAGCAATGCTTCCAGATGATTGGCCTGTAGGAAAGTCTGTAGATCACTATTAATAGTTGATGTATGAAGGTCCATCCGAGTGTGGGTAGTACTTTCCTGGGCAGATGGTCCTACCTTGTATAAAAATAAGAGAGTGATGAAGAGTAAGCCAGTAAGCAGTGTTCTTGTTCTGCTTCAGTTCCTGCCTTTGTGTTCTTGTTTACATTCCTGCCTTGGCTTTCCAACGTGATGGACTAGCAACAGTAAGATGAAATAAACCCTTTCTTTATATCCCTTTTGTTTTCTTCATATAATTGGAAGCGAGGTAGAGCATAGGAATCAAACCCACTGGCTTTGTTCATACTAAATAAGTACTGTATCAAATAAAGGACACCCATAGTTGAGCTGTACTTTTAGTGTGCCATTGTTTCCTTAAAGGTGTGGCACAGTCTGATATTATATGTCAGTTTGATCATTTGTGTAGCATCTGCTTCTGTCTTGGTTAGCTTTGTATTGCTGTGATAAATCACCATGACCAAAAGCAACTGGAGGAGAGAAGGTTTACTTAGCTCATACTCCATATCTTTCATAGGCCATCATCAGAGGAAGATAGGGAAGGAATTTGGAGGTAGATACTGAAGCAGAAGCTATGGAGGAGTTATGCTTACTGGCTTGCTCCCCACGGATTTCTCAGCCTGCTTTCTTATAGCACCCAGGACTACCAGCCCAGAGGTGGTACTGCCCGTAGTGATCTGTGTCTTCCCATATCAATCAAAAACCAAGAAAACCACACAAGAAGCTTGCCCAAAAGGCAATATTGTAGGAGCATTTTCTCAACTGAGAGTCTTTATTTTTCTAAATTACTTCAGCTTGTGTCAAGTTGACATAAAACTTGCCAGCACAGCTACCCAGTCCAGCTTCAGTCCCATATCCATGAAGCATAAGCTATAACATGGGAGAAATGGCCTGTTTTATCTGCACTACAGGAAATAGCTGCTATCTTTGCTTGTAATTGATAGAAGACACAAAACAGAAATCATCTGTTAAATGACTTGTGAGTACACAAAGAAGATGAAGAAGGAAAATAGCTTCTATGTTTTTATAGCTTTCTCTACTTTATGTAATACCTTACATAAAGCTTCATATACTTTTTATAGCTTATATACTTTTACTGACATCACTTTAGAAATAATGGTCAGCAGAGGAGGCAGATGACACCATAAAGTTCAAGATCTTTATGTCCTGAATTGATTTCAAGTCTTTTAATCATTTCTCCTGAAGGAAATGTTGCTGACAAAGCATATCATCCATAAAAGAAAATGCTCTGGGTAATTCCAAAGCAAGGGTTGCTCGGTTACTGCAGAGAAACCATTTCAATCTGGGGGCAGAGCAAGTCTCAAAGATTGGGGTGGTTATTTAGCGATCACACTCTTCAATTGATTGCCTGTCCAGTTTCCTGATATAGTTTCACTTATGTGGGGATTAAAAGTAATTGGCCATGGATGCTTAAGAACTTCATCTTTCAAGTTTCAAATGTACTATTGTGTGTAATAGATTCAATTTTGTTTTTTTTTTTAAATCAAATTCTATCACAAATGCTCTAGAATGATTTTTTATTTATTTATTTAAAAGAGTGCTATGTCAAGGGCTTATAAGTGAGAAGCAGTTTTTAACATGAAAAATTGCCTTTAATTTATGTGATTTGCTAATAATTATCTGGCTGTGGGATATTTTTCCATTAAAACCTCATGACTGGAAGACAAATCATGTATGACCCCTGCAAAATTAACTTGGCTCAAATGCCAGAGAAACAGAACTTTATTTTGTGACTTTATAATCAGGAAGAACAGAACTATGTTATGTAAAAACCATTATGATGTCTTTTTTAAAAAACAGAAGCAAAAAGTCCAATCTGTAGTAAGATTATCTAAATATTCAAGATCAATAGCCCTGAAAATAAGGTTTCAAGCCTTAGTAATCACCAAGTAGAGTCAATTTGTGATTTAATTGCTATCTATATTATCAGCAAATACAGTGGTATAAACTGCCTGATACAAGTCCAGCTCCTTTAATGCCCAGCCTTGTATACCTGATTAAAATAGGAAACACAGGAATTCCATTCATTTATAGAGACGGAGAGTTTAGTTATAAAACTTATAGCATAGCTCTTGCTCTGCAATAAGCAATCCACAAGCACTAGCCATTAAGATTAGTGTTTATCAGGAATATCAAGTGGAAATCTTGGTATATTTGCAGATGAGTCTTTGCTTAATGAATGATTCAATACCTTTGTTAAACGAAGCAACCCATAGGAACACATGAATGTTTTATCATGGTTATTTAGTATTTATATAATACATCTGGAGTCATTTTAAACAAGAATGAATAAATGGATGTTCACACCTGGAAGATAGTGTGTATATCTGTGCATGTGCGTGTGTACAATTGTCTTAAAAAGAGAACAATCACTCATACAGTGGAAGCCAAGTATTAATATTCTGCCATGACAATGGCACTTCCTTGATCTGAATCACCGCCCATTCTGGATTGCTGGTTCAAGCTAAGGCAATGAGACTCAAAGAAGACCCTCTGTGTTAGCTCTATTTCATCTTATACTTCTTTTTGGTGAGATAATTTAATTTAATATGCATTTCTCCTAGCAAAGAATATGTTATTCTATTTAACTCTTTTATGAGACCGCTAGATGTAACAGTATATAAATTTCAAAGCAATTTCTGGCAACATAAAGGAAGAGGCTGCCTTTCCTGTTTATGTCATGTCACCATATCAAGTTCATAAAGGCACATCTGCAATTCCTAAGAAAATGGACAAACTGTTAATGAAGTAGATATCTTTTAATTTACAAACAGTAGTGTAACTGATATTAGTCTGGAGAAAGACAAAGCATACCAAATTATACATGTACAACTAATTTTCATTGTTAAAAGTTTGTGTGTGTGTTTTAAAGAAACATCTGCATCTTCACAGGGGACTCTGGGATTTTATGAAAGAAGAGCATAGTCCACTATAAATCATTATCAACTCTACATTGTAATTTAGCAGCAAACAGGTTAACGTGGGAGCAGTAAGGTAATAAAGGAGTTTTATTGTTTGGAGAGAAATTACAATTTTTGACATAACAGTCTTTCTTTCTCCCACCCTCCCCCAAAGCATGGTAAGGAAATGTTTATTAATTAATTTGTAAAACATCTACTTCTTACTGGCCTTTGCTACAGTTAAGTTCCTTCTTCCTGTGAGGACATGTGACAGACGGATGCACTTGCTGTTTCTGCTCTGAGACTTTGCAAGCCCTCTGCAAGTGTCCTGAAGGAGGCTGCAGTTCATTGACACCAGTGGTCAGATGTCAAGGTCAGCCAACAGAACAGCATATACTTATCCCGAGATAACAAAATAACATCCTATGTTAGTACTATTGTCAAAAAAAATCCTGATTTTTTTTTAAAGTTTGAAAATGTACAAAAATATCAGGATAATTATAAATTAATATATATTAAAGCATCGAGAAACAGTCCAAAATGATGATCTAAATCATTAAGTAAAATGTACTTTAATACAATAAATATTCCTCATTGAAAATGAATACTGTATAGGGCTATTTAGAACTCATAGAAACAAAATTTCATATTATTACTAATTTTTTATTTATCAATAATCTATTGGTTCTTTATCATCTCCTTTGTCATTTATATTACAAAAATTTAATACTGGAAACTGGTAGCTAAACACCTTTGTGTGCTGTTTCTGCTTATGTGCTGTCATTGCCAAAGACAATAAAATACATCGCAACGCTCCTCACCCATCTCTCTCAGAATGAAACCCAGATGTCAGGACACTTTAGATCTTGCACAAAATATATCTCATCCCTTGGATCTATCTATAGATTCTGAATTTCCATTCATCTACCTCACAGTCTCATTCACACACTTGTGCTCGATGTGTCCTTGGGAACTGATATGAAGGGGGTCCTGGTTTTTACGCTCTGGGCAATCGCATATGAGCATACAGTCCCATGACAAGCTCTTGTATATGTGCTTCTGTAGTATTAGCATGTTCCAAAGATGGCTCCGTGTTGCAATGGTCCCCACCGCCGCACTAATGCCTCCAACTGTGGCTTTTCTTCACACTTCTCCAGTGTAAGGGAAGCTTTAGTACAAGCGTGTCTTTTATTATTTTTTTCCAAATGCAGACAAGTCTTTATTATCATAATAAAAATAAGTCTGTTCTGTATTTTACAATATATTTCAAATATTTCCATTATGAAGCATGAATTAGTCCAACATGGTCAAGAAGTGTACAACCTTCGCCGAAGATAGAAGCTTCTAGAGCCGTGCTTAGGAGGCACATCTTGCGCAGCCGCACTTCACCACCTTTTCAACCTCGTCCACAAATGAGGATCCATCTGTGCATTCGAAAGAGTATTTCCGCCTCTTGCTTCTCAGAGGTCCACAGCACTGCCCCCCAGCACACCCGCCTCTGCATTCCAAGCGAGATACTTTCTTAGTTGTTTGACAGGCAGCGTAACCCTGCTGCTTCTGGTAATAATCCCTTATCCGTTCCCCTCGACAAGAAATTTCTAGAAAAGAACAAGGACATAAGAGCATTTTTAAGGATAGACACTGTAGGTTCGTTAGAGTAACTGAAAATCGAGTTCTGTTTGGTGGTCGCTGTCCTTCCTTCCGGTTTGTAACTTCTATTTTTACCCTGATGCTTGTGGTCCGTGTTACAGGCTGATAGCGTGACCTATACTTCCTTGAAAATGTGTCTTTTAGGTCCCTATTTCCACTAGAATGAATGCTATACATGTAGACAATAAATACAACATGTTTGTTCTGACAAGAAAATTGGATTCCTAAATCTTTTCCTTTATTACAAAAAAAGGAGAAATAATACACATCTTCTGGTTTTTACAGGACTAACAGCTGGTTTTGTTTACCACGGGGAGCAGTTTCAGAGAGAATGCAATTTAATTTATTAGACCTAGAATTTAATATTATCCAATATGTTACTTAATACAAGTAACATTCCACTAACTTCATAAATTATGCTAGCATGAAGTAGTTCAAAAAAGAGACATCTGTTAGAAGCTTCCGCAGGCACGTTCATCTTATTTGTCTGATGCACCAAAGTCGGTGCCAGCTGGAGGCCAGGCAAGTTCTGATCTGGGAAACAAAGTAGGGAGAGGTGGTCTGAAAACTCAGGCTGTTTCTATCCCTCTCAACCTGCATAATTTACTGTGATAAATCAGTCCATTCCAAGACCAAAGATGATTGTGTACTCAAACAAGAGCAGATTTACCATCTCCACAGTCTCTCTGTGCCCAAAGTTAGATTAATAATAGTACATGTGGGTCAAGGGGCCAGATAGAGGCCTAAGGTGAGTTGGGTAGCTGTTCTCTGAAGAAGGGAAAAGGAGACTTTCCACAGCAAACCAAGTTGTGATAAGATGTCTGATGGCCATGGAAAACCTTACCATGGTGGGAATTTAGTGCCTTGCACATGAGTTTTTGCATAACACATGAAAAATCAGCAATAGTAGCAACGAGCAACACAAAGTCCAAGTTTCCTCGCTCTGCCTATCTCTTTTACCAGGGAAAGCCGGCCCCTGTTCTGTGCAGAAGAGGAGGTACCTAGCTTACCTCTTTCACAGCTGTCCCCGGTGAATCCACTGCTGCATTCACAATAGGGCTGCCCGAGTCCAGAGAGCCTGCACTTTCCATGTTTGCACTTGATCATCTGGCAGGGGTTAAACAGATCTTCTTCTTCATCACAGAGGACACCGCCATGGCCCTCCAGGCACTTACAGCTATAGGAGAAGGCATTGATGGGCAAGCAGGTCCCATGTACACATCTTCAGGAAAGGAGAAACAGAGGAATGTAAACCCCGTTGATGGAGAATGTCAGAAAGTATGGTGGTTAGGCAAACACGTCTGAATACACAGAACAGAATGCTAATGTGTGGATTTCTCCACCACTTCCCATCTCGCCCAACTCCTGCCTTCTCTTAGATGATACTTTGAGAATTTAGCATATGTACTCAGTACTAAGCAACTGGAACTCACTTGTTTCCAAGGCAGGGATCATTGGTTCTCTGGTCGCAGAGGGGCCCCATCCACCCTTCCTCACAGTCACAGGTGAAACCTGATTGGCTGCTGGGCTGGCATGTGCCATGAGCACATACTTTCTTGTGGCATGGTTCACAGCCAGGCAGAATTCCGGTTTGCATAGGCACTTTCCGGAAGTCCTGCAGCTCACTGTTAATGTAAAGGTTCCGGATACAGCCATGGAAGCTGGTGCCGTTTTGCCCAGGAGTCTGGCGCAGCGATGCCACGTTATTTTTCCCAGGCATGCCTAGGAAGAAACAGAATGTCAGTTAAGAGACTATATGGACTCATCAGTCATTTGCTACTGAGAAACATTGAGATTTATCAGCCTATCTCTACTAAATTGGGATATATGTGCTCAGATGAAGTAGAGCAGACTTGGGCATCTTGTTTTGATGGAGTAGGTTTTTCTAACTTTTAACTAAAATAAGCCTAGTTTATTGGTGGTCAGTTTTTAATGTGTAAACTTGTTTCAAAGAAAACTTCAACATATATGTAATATATATGAATATATAATCTTCAAGAAGGTCTATTCAAAGTAAAAACTGGAGGTCAACTTTATTGTTCTTTTCCCCATAGGTCTATACCAGACACCATGAACACTGGGAAGCCAGTTTATAATTCTCTGATTAATTATTTCTAATTAAATTAAAGGACAGATCCTAAAGAACTTGAGCCACAGGTTCCATGTCACCCAAGTCCGCATTTTCCTAACTGCGCAACCTGCTAAATGCTGGAGCCCAGGGTCAGTCCACCAAGACTCCAACAGTAAGAGCTGAGTAACGCACTACATTCCTGCCAAATTCTAACTCAGCAATTACCTCATCACCTTAAGTTCATTTTGCTTCATATCATGATAGCACCTCAGTCCTGCCATGCTTTTCTTCTTCTTGCTACTTATAGTGAACCTTTCATGTTAGAAAATTAAAAAAAAAAAAAAATACAGAATAAGTTCCATCGCAAACAGTATTTACAATCTTGGGGCATATGTATTCCAGAAGTGACTATTATCTGGTAACTGCTATTTTGGCAAAGCTGAGGAATCTTTCCATGGCCCGATCTAGATCCTGAAATAGTTCCCTGACAGCACTTTATACAGAGGACCTTATAGGACATTGGGTGAAGAGAAGGCAAGGAGTTGGAAGCCTCTGAACCAATGACTTATATCCCTCCAACCCCCCAGTGCTCATGTTTTAACTGTGCTGGCTCTCTGAGCTACTGCTTGGGCTTCTAGGTTGGGCAAACTTCACTGGTTATAGGCTGGGCTTCATTTTCTAGAGGAACATTGCCTTCTATGGTCCTTGCTTAGTGTCACCATTCCCTTTCCTGGGCAAAGAGCCCCACTCGAGTCTTAACAGGTCCCAAATCAGGCATGTAGGCATACACGGCCACTAGTGTAGAGGTCAAGTCTCTAATATTGGTTGAATGTTTCATGGTTAAACTTCATTATCAAGTTGACATGATTTAGAATGGAACTGAGTTTCTTTTCCTGATACTGTTGTAAAATACCCGACAAAAGGAAGTCAAGGGAGAAAGGGTTATTTCAACCTCCAATTCAAGAGTATCATGGCAACAAACTTAGGACCATAGCAGGTTGAAGCATCTGGTCACATCAGCAGCACAATCAGAGAGCTGAGAGGATGGAAAGCTAGTGTTCAGCTCACTTTGTCCATGTTAGAATCCTGGATCCCCATCGAGGGAATAGTGCCACTCTTATTATAATGGATCTTCCCACATCAATTAACCTGATCAACATAATTCCTCACACTTATGCCCAAAAGCTAAATAATCCTTCACAGGCAAACACACCTCAGGGGCTATTCAGAATGGTTTAACACATCAAGAACGACATATCATGTATGTTCCAGTACCCTGGGTTGGATCTTAGGCTAAATGCATCCCTCTGCTTACTGACTGCTACAGTGTGAGCAGCTGCCTCAGGCCTTCACCACTTCCCTGCTAAGACCAACTGCTCTCAAACCAGAAGATGGAATAGACCTTTCTTTCCTCAGGGTTGTTATGTGTTTATTATCACTACAAAGAGAAAAGTTACTACCCGAGTATATCCTGGCCAGTCACTTTCCTGCTCTGGGTCTTGTTGCCTTATTTCTTATCAGAAGAAGATAGACCAGGTTAGTTGTTCATCAGCTTCTCATACATAAGTCCTATCAAAAATGTATGATAAAAGAGCACTTTCCTGTCTCTCCCCATCCTGAGATACTGAACTTATGTGGAAGAGGACAGCTGTAGAATTCTAAAAGCCAACATGTAACACAGGTGGTTCTGATGCAGGAGGCCCCTTGGTCACTCTAGAAGACATATCAGATTGTTTGTCTTTAATTTTAAAGATTTATAAATAAAGGCATTTAGTTGGCATATGTTTGACCTTGGAGAATGTGTTTCTACACCAAGATCAAGGCACAAAATTGACCATTTCCAGTGGAGTACCAAAGATAGGAAATTCTTTCCTGTGGAGTAAGTCTAAGTCTTTCTAAACCATGTTCATCCAGCACAAACATGTAGAATTTAATGACCTTCATTTTGGGTCATTTCTTAAAACAATTAAAAACAAGCTTCTTCCAAAGCTATTTTAATAGCTCATTTTGGTGGAGGTACAATGTTTATATGAGCACACATTGAGACTAAATGGAGATTGGCAAAGTTCCTCATCAGTGAGAAGCAACGAGTGGGCTTGTATCATTTATTCCCAAAGCTTACAACTACAGAGGGTACAGTTTTGATGGTAAAAACGTAGAAAACAGCATAGCTGCATACTATACACAGACTCAACTTTCAACAACACGTAAAATCAAGAACATTTCTTGATTAATTTTTGGACTTAGGGATTGACCCAAACACCTCCTTACATACCAACCACATGTTCTAGCCTGAGTTACCCCTCTAACCACGAGCTATTCTGGGTCAGACCTTTATATGTTTGGTTGGAGTGCTAGTTCTTAGCTAATAAACAGAAGCAAATCCATATAGTTTTTCCTTTGAGACACTAATTTACTGCACAGCCGAAGATGTCCTGGAATCATAAATACCATTGCTTCAGCCTCCTGAGTGCTTAGAGTACAGAGGAATATTGCCTTGCCATATATGGTAATCCATGATTTTGGATTTTATGACTTTCATGGACTTTAGTTGGAAGTAAATTAATCCACCAACCACTCAGTAAATAACTTAGTAAGTAGAATTTTTTTTTTTAAAAAAGCCTTTACAGTCTATGTTTTAAAATGAGTGTAATGGGTAGAGTATCATTAAAATCTTTTGCCAAAGGTGAGACTATTTTTGTAAAATGTGCCTAGATACCTATGCCTGTGTCTTACTTCCCTCTGACAGTTAAGCAATAAGTGTTCTTGTTGAATTGTTATTGGGAAAACCAGGACAATTTTTCTGGTTTGTGTTATATAAAAACAATATGATGAATAGTCAATAGTGCAAGAGCACACGTAGCTCTACCACCAGTTTGCATTTTTCCAGAGAACGTTTCTGCAATGAACCCTGCTTGGGACAGCCCTGCTTGGGACAGCTCTGGTTTTAACTAGATTTAACCTTGCTTGTCTTTTGTTGACTCAGTTCCTGTTGTCTCTGCCATGTGACAGTCAGGCTGTGGTCTTGTGGGCTCCTTGTATTTTAAAATCTCAACCACCCCAGAGACCACAATCTGGGAAGGAAGGCGACTCGGCTCAGTGTATTCTCTGGGAGTTATGGCTGAGACTAAGATGGTTTTCCATAGGATTGAATATGCAGAGGTGCTTCAGGATTCTTCCAAAACCTCTAGCCTCAGAAGGATTAGCACTTTTGATTTGGGAGTTTAAATGTTTTTCCCTTTTAAAAATAATGTTCCATTTTAAATGATTTCATGTGGAATTTTAAACTGAGTACCATATTGTAAAAGGGTCTTAAAAATCGATTGAAATATTTTCAAATAAAAGCACCATAAACGCAAGTCAAGGACAAATTCAGAGGTAAAGAAAAGCCACATTACTTAAGCCGTTTTGTTTTCTGAACTTTGTTAAAAAGTTAAATGTCAATGTAGGTAGCTTTGGAGTAGACAGACCTGGACTTAGATGACATGCCTACCACAATTTAGGCTTCCACACTTGGAAAAGCTTTATAAACTTCTTAAGGCTGTCCCTTTGGGACCATGAGATAGAGAAAATAATGTTTATCTTCTAGTTTTACTTCAAATTTCTCAGAAAATGAAAGACTAAGTGGCTAAGAGCAGTGCCATATAAATAAAAAACATTATTGGAAAAAAGGAAGCACTATGTTAGTTATATAGAATGCTTAAGAAATACAACTCATCCCTTGCACTTGTTAACACTCAGGATTGGCTTTACACACTACATGGCAACTCTGTTAACTGAAGAACAGGTGAAAATAAAAGCTTAAACCAGAGCCAACTGCAGAGTGGAGAGGGAAGACGGTGCAACGTCCCACCAATAGCCTAGGGACTCTCACCAATAGTTATCAACTGGGAGCGGGAAGTTTTAAGACTGACAGTCCATGTAAGTTGAGCAAACTCTGGTAGAAGGTCACACATTTATATTATAGGCAGCACAGGCAGGTCTTGTTTTTGTGTTTGTTGTTTGGCTTGTTTTCTTTTCTTTTTGTTTTTAATGACACAGAAGAAAAAGAAAAAACAAACAAAACAAACTAAGCAAAAAGGTCTCAAGGGTGGGTGGGTGGCCATCTGGGAGGACTGGGAAGTGAGGGTGCAGGGAGTTCATGATATGAAATTTCCCAATAAACAATAAAAATATTGAAAACAGGAGGACAGAGATTTAGCTAGGAAATCTACACAGGTAGCTAGGAAAGGGTGGATTTAGAAGAGGTAGAAGGGGAATGAATACAATCAGAACACATTGGGTCGAAGTTTTCAAAGATCTAGTTACAAAAGAGTCTTATAATCCTCATACTTGTGACTCCGATGAAGCAACAAGGTGAGCCATTTTGCTGAGTATAGTCAATCTACAATAATTTAATTGTAAGGACACATAAGTGATTTTGATATGAGCCTGCATGCTTCATGTCCTGGAGTCAGCAGGGACATTTATTTTTCAGCTTTAATCGTCCATGAACTTGGTTCTCAGGCTCTAATAGATGCTCCATAAGCATTGGTAGATTTGAATGGATCAGTATGACAACACTGGGCTGAGCTGATATACTGAAGAGAATTGGGTTGCAGGCTCCTTCCTACTTTGCCCCATACTGGATTAATCATTGTGTATGTGTGTGCATGTGCATGCGCACATGTGCATGTGTTCAGGAGCATGAATACACACGTGCATGTGTGTGTAGAGGCTAGAAAAAAAATTCTGGTGTTCTTTTTGAGGATAGCTGCACTTTGACTTTTGAAATAGGTTCTCTTATTGTCCTAGATCTCATAAAGTAGACTAGGTAGACAAACGGATTCCCAGGGATCAGTGGCTCTAGGAATGTGTTTGGGAACCTCTTCGGCCCTGAGATTGTAAGTATAACACAAGGTCTGTTACTTTACACGGGTTCTGGGTATTTAGCTCAGGTTCTCGAGCATTTTATACACTGAGCTGTTTCCTCAGGCTAGCATTTTCCAACTTGATCTCTAACCAATTTTCTGCTTTCCTAGGCAGACAGATATACAATCAATGACACTCTATAAAAATTACCTAGCTAGCATGTCATAGATCAAGAACTAATGTCCTTCACTGACCCGATGATATCCTGAACTAGACCCAGAACCAGGATGAACAAATAGTCCCTAAACAGACACTTCCATCTCTTTCTGTTTTATGCGTCTTGACCAATTACAGTGACAGATCAGTGTTAATGAATATGGCATGGGGCACCAGTAATTTCAGATCTGAGCTATATTGGAAGACCACTGGATTTGGAAGGAAATTTACCTCCTACATAAAGTGGAGAGTCGAAATTCAGCGTAGATTGTTTTGACAAATTGGTGATGATTTTAGGGCTTCCTCCATCTACAGAGAGGGAAAGACTGGAATCCAGGGTCAGTAGCTCCACAATGTGGAAATTTCCATCATTGATTGTCTCCACACTGCATTGGAAGGAGAAAGAGAAAGAAACAACTTTACTTGAAACATGGTTAAAATACAAACTTCAATAAACTCAGTTTCAGAAAAGATATTCATAGAAGAGAAATTGACTTTTAAAGGATATTCTGAAGGAGAAAAAATTAATTTTAATTTTTCAAAATCTGGATACAAAATAAAACTCTCCCACAGAGAGAACTGGAAATGAGTACACCCATTACCTAGCCACATTGACTCCATTTATGGCAATCACAAATGATAACTTATGTGTTTCATTTTCACAGGACATAAAAGTTCTATTTACTAAGAGACAGTCTGTAACTCCAGATGGTATTAAAAAGAAGCCTTCACCTCTTCAAGAGGCTCTACAGGATTGCTGGCTTCTGCAGTGTGATACAGTGTGTTAGTACCAATCAGAGTCAAGCATGCAGGCAAACCAACTTGTTAGAATCTCTGCACTTTTTCAAATTTGATAAATTGAAAATATACTTTCATTTCTTGTGTATTTTTTGAGGGATGCCTCTTGAGCCAAATTCCTGAGAAGAAATCTTTGTTCAATTGAGAGCTGGCACTAATAGTTAAATAAAATGTTTAACATAGAAACATGACAGTATTTTTCTCATTTCCTTTTTAAAATAATTTTTGAGATTGTAATATAATCACAACATTTCTTTCTTCCCTTTCCATGCTTCAACTTCTCGTGTACACTGCTTTGCTCTTTGAGATTTATGACCTTTTTTCTTTATTTGTTCACACACACACACACACACACACACACACACACACACACACATTATCATGTTTTTTCTTCTAAAAATCTGAGAAGATTCAAATTCATAGCATGTTTAGAAGCAGAAATATTAAAGAATGGATGTTAATAGACAATGAAGATTGAGACATGATGACGTTTGGTGCAATTTATTAATAGGTGCTATATGGTTTTTACTTGTGTTCACACTATACTTAGCTTTGGTGTTATATTGGGCTAAAAAGTTAGCAGGATACATGCTCACTGATATGGTAGGAACACTCTCACAACTCAGTACACAGACAAAAGATGTCATAATAGAAGCTGAGTTAAAAAAAAAAAGGAGGGGGTGAACATTAAAGACCCAACATTGGAAAGCTCTCTAAAATGGTTGAAAAAAGGCTGAGACATGGACGTATGTGGGTGTGGATAGAGACATTATTTTTCAAATATGAATGCATAGTATTGGCTACAAAAATGATTGTTCAATTTTCTGGTACTAATATTTAAATTTCGCAAGGAACTCAAGCCTGGAAACTTACAGAAAATGCACTAATATTTCTGCATGTGTTCACCACTGAATCTAATCATATTCCAATGTTTATTGACCAAAACCAAAAAAGTTTTGATTTGAAAACAGTTTAAATGTTCTGCAGAAATATGAAGACATTTTCAATTCTTGGTATAGTGGTTAAAATTCCCATGTTTGTGGCTGTGGAGACCGCTCCATGAGCAAAGTGCCTGTTGTACAAATGTAATGAAATGAATTCAAATCCCCAGTACTTACATAAGAACTCGGTGGTACAATGTGCCTCTGTAACCTCAGTGCTGAAGGAATGAACACAGTTGGACCTTTAGAGCATGCTGGCTAAAAAGCCTAACTGAATCAGTGAGCTCTGGATGGTTCAGTGAGAGATTCATAGAGCAATGCTGAAAGATACTTGGCTTTAACCTTTAGCTTACATAAGCACAGATGCACACACACGAGTACACACTTGCAAACCCCACACATATCACACACACACACACACACACACACACACACACCACACAAAAATGAATTCTCATATTCAGAGATCTTTGATATCTTGTCTTACATATCATTTAAGAAATAAATGTATGGGTTGAAAGATAGGTAAATAAGTTAAAATACTTGTTTCCCAAGCCTCCTGACCTGAATTTTATCCCCCAAAACTGAGAGCTAACTCATGAAAGTTGTTCTCTGACCTCCTGCTGTGGCACATATGCACAGACATATGCGTGCATATGTGCACACAAAGACACACTCACAAACACAGTAAATAAAGTAAAAATAAGTTAGACTTGCCAATTAACATTACACCTTTAATTATTTCAACATCTAGCAATATTAAAATCAGCAAAGGTGATAATTAGCTCCCAAGATCAAATCTCACAATATAATGTGCTTAAATTGAACTTCTTCCACGATGCATTTTGGACACAGGACTCAGAGGTTATAAGGCCTATGAACTGCAGCAACAGCTAGCATGCCACTGTTACCCTAACAGTGCAGTAGGAACATATGTATTTTAATGGTAACCTACAGCTCTCTAATTGTACTTCAGATCCTCCCAACAAGAGGGAAATAATGCCTGGTACTGGAAACCTAGCAAAGTACTCAGGACTAATGACAGCACAGATCTAAGGGGAGAATCTACAACTACGACTTTTTATACTAGCATAATCTCTAAGTACGTTCTAAATATTCATCTTTATACAATCAAATAAGTGTAACTTTTATCCCTTATCAAAATGAAAATTCTCTTTGCAACAGGTAGGCCATTACAGAGAGCTATAGCTCATCAACAGGCAAAGGACATATCATGCTCTCGTGCCCAGCAACAACTGACCCATCTGTAACACTGTACCTAAGACCCAGAGAACACTGAATTGGAGAGAGCCAGGGGAACAGTTTGTAATTGTTTTTCCTAGACACGATAGTAAAGCTACAGGAGCCTAGCATGGCTGCCCCCCGAAAGGCACAATAAGCAGCTGAAAGAGTCAGATGCAGATATTTACACCCAACCAATGGATAGAAGCCAGTACCCCTGTGGTTGAATTAGGGAAAAGCTAGAAGAAGCTCAGGAGGAGGGCGACCCCATAGGAAGACCAGCAGTCTCAACTAAACCGGACCCCCGAGATCTCTCAGACACTGAGCCACCAATCAGGCAGCATACACCAGCTGATATGAGGCCCCCAGACACATGTACAGCAGAAGACTGCAGGGTCTGGCCTCAGTGATAGAAGATGCACCTAACCCTCGAGAGACTTGAGGCCCCAGGGAGTGGAGATGCCTGGTGGGGTGGAGGTGTGTGTGGGGTGGGGCAATCCTCTTGGAGATGGGGGAGGAGGTATGGGATGTATAACAGTCAGAGGGTAGACCAGGAGGGGGATAATGACTAGACTGTAAAAAAAAGATGAAATAATAATAATAATAATAATAATAATAATAATAATATATAACTAGATAAAATAATTTAATAAAATACTTGTAAAATATTAATTAAAACAATTTAAATATTGTAAAGAAAAAGCTACATTCATGAAATCTAAACAACATGGTGCCCCTAAGGACCGTGATCTAAACAAGGACTATATCAATAGATATGCTAATATGAAAGGGGAAATCTCACAGGGCCATAACTCTATAAAAAGAACTGTTGGCAACTAAAGAATGGTGAGAGCAGGAGATAAAACCTTCCCAAGGGAAGAACTTCACAGTTGGTGATACAGTACCAAGTGGTCAGTCGGAAATCACAAGAAATATTTTTCACTCTGAGTATGTTGTACTTATATATTTATGAGTGAAAAAATATATTAGCAATTAAAGAAATAGAGGACATGAATTTGAAAGAGAGCAAGAAACTACGCCTACATGGGAGGGGCTGAAGGTAGGAAAGGAAAGGGAGGTAATGATGTAATATAGTCTATTAAACCTTTTTAGAGATTTATTTTACGGATATGACTGTTTCTCCTACATGTAAATCTGTGCATGCAAGTGCTCTTAATGCATCAGAGGTCAGAAGAGGGCATTCTAGAACTGAAGCTTTTGGTAACTATATTTTAATTTCAAATTATAAAAAATTAAAGAAAATGACCTTCTTTCAAATAGATATGTTGAGTTTCACTGTTAGCATTTGGCTAAATTGGGAACTCTTTGGATTTGAATTCTGATTATTTGAATTATTATGAATCCTAAAGGAGCTGAAGGGGATTGCAACTTCATGGGAAGAACAACAGTATCAACTAACCGGAACCCCTCAGAGCTCCCAGAGGCTAAGCTCCTAGCCAAGGATCATACGTGGGCTGGTCCATGGCCCCAGCAGAGGACTGACTTGTCTGGCCTTGGTGGGAAAGGATGCCCTTAATCTTGTAGAAACTTGATGCCCAGGGAAGGGGAATGCTGGCAGGGTGAGGCTGGAGTGGGTGGGGGAGCACCTTCTCAGAAACAAAGGGGAAGAGGGATGGGGTGAAGAACTCATGGTGGGGGACCAGGAAGTGGGGCAACATTTGGAATATAAATAATTAAAAAATATTTAACAAGTTACTTTACTAAAAATTTTATAAGTTATTTTATTTAAACATACATTGGTTCTCTCTGGTGAATGCTATAAATATTCCCCCCTGTCATAGATAATTTTATTTCAAGAAGAAATACTTTTTCAAGCATGCATAACACAAGCAAGTTAAATATCAGATATTAATCTCATCATCACATTCAGCAACAGCACCATGCAAATAAACTAGTCTCAAATCTTAAGGAAAAAATTAAGTTAGCTTATTTTATAGTGTAGATTGTATGGTAATGCTAAAAGATCAATAAAAATATAACTTCTTTGAGATATTCCTTATTTAGGCTACCAAAAGTTAACAATTGCAGTATTAAAGTATAGACAAACGCAGTCAAGTTAGTAGATAGACTTAGCCAAGGTCATATCCAACTGATGCTCTCCCAAAGATAATATGCAACTTGAAGTGGTTTTATATGGATGTTCTATAAACATTGGTCTTAATTAGATTATAAATATTAATAGAGAAGCACTTTTTTTCTCTTTAAAATTTCAAAGAAATGGCCCATACTGAGGATTGTGCACTTGGTCACATATTGATTTTAGACAATCAATTTAGACATGTCACTGCTAATGGTAGTGTTTGGTGCAGTAAAATTGAGTGGTTTGAGATCTTTAACATTTTATGCTCCTTGATGCAGTGTCCAGCTGGGCAGCCAGAGGTTGTTCATTTCATCAGCAACTCAATTTGCTTACGTTCCAATCATTTTTTTTTTGTTGTTCTCTGTTTTATTTATTTTTGAGTTTTACATCTTTAATGCAATCTGAATCGCAAGCTACTTTTTAAAGTAGGGATCATATATTATTTATTTCTGTATACGTTCAAAGATTTACATGAATATCTGACTGTAGATGTTTCATAAACAGAAGTTATGTAAACACGAATGAGACATTTAAGGTAAGGGGAATTGTTGGCTTTAGCACTAGGTGATAGAACTCACGGATTTCTGGCATATTTAGAGACAGCTTCTCAAAGATACATTTTATTAAGAAACCTGGAACATTCATTGGCAGCATTAAGAATAATGCTGAAAGGTCTAACTTGCTTAGCTTGTCCAGCTTCTAATGAAATGTGTAGCATAGAGCAGATGTCATAATTTCTTCTCCATTACAGTAATATAGATAATAAGGACAACAATTATCTGATACTTACTATCACTGAAGCACTGTTTACAAACATTACATACATTAGTTCTCTTAAGACTCTTAAGAGCCAAACACCTCATTTCCAAAAGGTGACACAAGTAGCTCGTGACTAAGCAGACCTGAAAACAGATGCCTGGCTTGAGTGTCTACATTTCTGATTATCATGCCACACTTTTTAAATAAAAATTACTTTACCTACAATAAGCTTGTAATTAAGCATCTACATTAACCTGCTATCCTTGGCTCTCCAAAATAACTCAAGAATAGTTACATTTTAAGTGAATTTATATGAGGATTCTACAACTTGATACATCTAATAAAAATTACTGAATTGCAAAAAATGTAATTTTACAAAGAAGGCCTGAAGGTTATACAAATGCATATTAAGTATGTCTTTTATAAATTGGGTCTGGATCCTATTTTCAAATTATGAGTGAGGTTCATATTAAGATTTTTCTCTTACTAAATGGTATAAATGTCTAATAAAAGCCAGATAAAAATTATCTCCAAGGTAAATTCTATTTATATAATTTTACAATGAAGAGAGTACTGATATTGGCCATTTAAAAGGTTTACAAAATTAATGACCTCATTGTCTTTGTTTGTTAAGAGGGTATTGTATCACAGGACCAAAAGAGACTGTCTGGCTGGAAAATAGTCAACATTTAAGTTGGTATGTCATGCTGTCTTCTCTAGTATGAGATGCACCGTGGCTGTTTAAAATAATACATAGGTACAGCATTCTTACAGTTGAACCCTGAAGGACACCCAACACTTGCACTGTAAGACTGGCTGAGCTGCCATTGATTTGGAATCCATCACAGTTGCCTCCCTCCAGACCCAGGTGCAATGCACAGCACCCTCTCGGGTCATAAGTATTGAGAAACCTCCTTCCACCACTCCCTGAGGGGACGCTCTAACTGAGGACTCACCTAACTTTGCCCCATTCAAGTGGGAACATAAATTTTATTTATTACCATTTATATGTAATTTAGGTTCGCTCCCCTCATCTATTACCTGAGTATTGTTTGAATTTCTGCACTTAAAATGGTTATAAGAATATCATGCCGTTTTTCCAACTGTGTGGCTTACTATGTAAAAACAGTTTTAAAATTTGGAGCTTATAAGAATACTGGAATTCCTTTTCTTTCCTTCTTTCCTTCTTTGTTTCTTTCTTTTTTTTGTTTTTTGTTTTTTGTTTTTTTTTGTTTATTTTGTACTCAGCAGAACACATTAACAATGACATTTTTATATTTGCACAATCTACCAGTTTGAAAATATTTCAACAGTTTAATAAGGATGAAAATTTCTTTTCTGTTTTCCCTTTTTTTTCTCTCCCTCCCTCCCTCCCTCCCTCTCTCTCTCTCTCTCTCTCTCTCTCTCTCTCTCTCTCTCTCTCTCTCTCTCTCTCTCTCAGTGACAATAAGCTTCAGTTGTTTTACCTTAAGAAATTTAAATATCTGGTGACAATGGAACAGGAATCTAGGAGCCAATAGAACAGCTTGTCATCTCAGGTTGATAAAATTGTTATCCTAGGCACGACTTATCCATAGAGACGAGATAATATAACAATGTATACTCTAAAAACGCACTTCTTCCTGTCCTTTTTGATTAAGGGGAGCAGGAAGCCAAGTGAGATTAAAAGGTATTTATGTCTACTCCATATATTAGAGGTTTTTAGAGTACATTTTTCTAGACTAGTTTTCTAAATAATGTTTTTGATCAATGGTTTGAAGTAGATTCGTTTGAATAAAATACATTGAAATAGACATAATGAAACTGTACTCCGTGAGGCAGTGGGGTTCTCAGTAGCATCTTTGTCCACTGCTTTCCAGAGATGAGGTCCATTCATAGTCCATCAGCAGGACCAGGTACTGGGCCCTGCCCTTTGTCCTGTCTAGCATTTGCACATATCCTTCCAAAGTTTCATGACTGCATGGGAAAACAATAATGGTTCTAAACCTCATTAGATGAAATGAAGAACTTCAGAGAGATGTCATAACTTGCCCAGTGTTATAGTGCGCATGCTGATGCCTTCCCAGACAGCAATGTGAGAATGGCTGAAAGTTTATCTTAAAAGGGATGTAAACATTCTGTCTGTCTCCAAGGGGGACCATCTTTACTGTTGCACTGCGTTGAGGCACTTCTTTTGCCCCACTTCTATTTTTGTTTGTCTACCTTTCTCCCTCTTCCCTCTCCTTTTTTCCTCCTCTGTCTCTTCTACTTCTCCTCCATCGTATGCAACTGGATAATGCAGACAGTGTAAAGCCAAGGAAACGTCACAGCTGCAGCAGAAAATGCCATGGAGTCATAGAGGTCCCCTACATGCATAGTCCTGTACACCAGCATGGTAGAACATTCTGATTGGCTAATTTTCACAGTGTTTCCGAAGCTGAATTCTCGTTTTGTGAATGTTGTTAATATTTATTGGAAGAAAGGAGTATATACTTTTCATTAAGAATTTTGTAAAAAAAAAAAAAGCCTTTATAAATTTATATTAGTATCAGTTAAAAGAAAGTTGCTTTGATAAGCAGCAAATTAGCATTGTGTTTGAGAATTATAATGTATTTTTAGCCTCTGATAATAGTGTTGAATAGAGTATTATGGTTATGCATTCATTCATTCTCCCACCCCTTCATGGCATTATTATTGAGTTCTATTTGCCATTCTCTAAATTAAAAAGGCAGACATGTTTCCAGAACCCGCATTTGATCATTTGTTACACAGCTCACTTCATCTGTTGCTGCAGATCGGAATCCTATAGATTGTGGGGTGTTAGCAAATGTTGAAAACCAGTCATTAGGAAGAATGAGCCTATATTTGTAGCATTTAATGATTGCTGTGATAGAAATATCGTGGAGGGTTCATTTCAAAACAGCATCAAGCCTGATATGTGTCTTAGGCATGGAAAGAGATGCTTGTCATGAGCTCACAAAACAGCTTAAATGATTCCACTTTGCACAAGTTGTTCTGCAAGTCTACTCCATAGGACATAGCAGTGCCTGGGAGTTTGTAGACATGCAAAAGGTAAGACCCTGCATGCCCCAATCAGAAAGGAGTGGCGGGCCCCAGCACAGCCTCTTCGACTACTGACTGTAATCCAGATGCTGGGAATCTATACATATCTAAAAAAAAAAAAAAAAAAGCCAGAGTCTTCTGTGATGATGTAAGAAATAACTTGATAAAATGTGCTACTTTATTTGTACTGAAAAAAAAATACTATATCATTTATTTCATCCACATCCATAAAGGCATATTAACTGCCCTATATTTAAAAAAACTTTAGTTTTTTTTTTTTTTTTTTATGAATTATGTCTATGTGTCTCTGTGTGGGTATGTGTTCATTCGTGTAGATGTTTGCAGAGGTCACAAGCACTGGAGACCTGCAGCCGGATGACCAGTGGTTCTAAGTTTCCCTAGTATGGATACAGGCAACCTGCTGGAGGGGCATCTAGTATACCTAGTCACTGAGCTATATCTAGACCTCATAATTTATAAATAGTAGTTGATGAAGTTTACAAAGTTGTTATTTTCTTAGTAAAATGACCTTTCTTTCATCTAAGAAAAATGGCATATTTTTATTAAAACAATATTCTTTTATCTAGATTAGAAAAAAATACTTTGAAATAAAACTGACCTGTGAAATCCTTCTGCTTCTGCTAATCCATTTGTCACAATAACTGATATGTGATTTTTAAGTGTATTTTAAGTGAATTTAAGTGAATAAGTGAATTTTTTAAACTAAAAAATAATCCTACAGGAAGAATACTTGCATATGTGATTGTTTTTCTCTAATATTAAAAATAATATCCATTTTAATCCAAGTTGAGAAGAAATCAATCAAATGATAAAGTGTACTTGATGTAAAAAATTAACTTCCAAATGCAATTTCCTCATAGAGCATTAAGCAATACATAATGTAGAAAATGTTCCTCAAAAAGTAAAATTTATATATCATAAATTATAGCAAGGAAACCAAACCAAACAAGAACAATTATCTAAAATAAGAATATTTAGTTATGTCCTTTAAAGCAACAGTGTTTCCTTTACATAATGTCATATAGAGTTGAATGGAAATATGATTTGAAAATTCCATTTAACTGAATAGTTTGTAAGTACCTCACAGGAGCTGATGGCAATGGTGCTACTGATGGATTTTAACTAAAGTAATGCAGAAATAGCACCTTTCACTCATAACGTCTAGAAAGGGAGGAACAACCACAAAGGCTATGCCATTTTCTGTCCTTTGAAGATAAGCCAGAAAACTAGATCAGTGTTAAACTGCAAAGTGAACACGGAAGGAAACGGGGGATTAGAAATAAACCTACCCTACACCGGATTCCAAGAAATCAGCCTGTGAATAAAGAACGTGAGCGAAACTTCTTTGTACTGCAGTAAAAGTCATTTTGGGAAATTTTGATTCAATGATGTCAATAGTGATTATTATTTACTGATTTATATTAATTGTCTGGATATTTTGTGAATGCTACTTCGCAGCATAATCTCCCAAGACAGCACTATTATTTATTGTCTACATGCTTAGACCAGACAGGTGATGAAATGTGCCTAAGACACAATTTTCAGAGCACATTTTCCTATTATTTCAGCATTCTATGACAGCTGATGACATCCAAATGGTTCACCACTCAAAATAATGTGCTGTGGAATTTGGGCAGGAAGCCCCCTTCCACCCAACCTCTTTTTTTATGTCCACCTTACTTTTTGTAAATGCCTGGAACACAAATATCTATTTCTTAACTCTTTTCTGATACCATTCATGCTTTAATTTTTAATTTTTTTGAGTCAGGGTCTCTCAGTTATGCAGCACTGACTATCCTGGAACTCCCTATGTAGAGCAGGCTGGCCTTGATGCACAAAGATCCACCTGCCTCTGTCCCCAAATGCTGGTATTAAAGGCATGTGCCACCACACCTGGCCTCCACTTTCTTTTTAAAATCAAGTATTATATCTTGATAATCTCTCAATTTCTTGCTAAGATTTTCTCATTTCTTCTTCCCTGACTTTCTAACTTTAGGTCTTTAGAATATTAGTACTTTTCTTACTATTCAAGTATTATAATTTAATATAATATAATATAATACCCAAACATTAGCTAATTGTTGCCTGTCTTTTTAAATATGAAATAATGTAGTATCTTGCCCAAATTGCATGTTTTAATTTGAAATACAAGAATTATATAGAACCCATTGTCAAGACCAAGTGGCATGTCTCTATTATATAATTTTCTAATAGAAACATGAGGTTTTAGTTTGAAATGGAGAGTGTTCAACATAGTATTATTTTTACAACTGTCACAGGACATATGCTATTTTTCTTTGAGGTAAGAAATGGCAATGAACATAGACTCAAACATAAAAAGCCCTTTCCAGTAAGTCTTCATTTGGGAAAATCACTTGGGTTCTTCAAACTTATCTAGAAATATTTTGGTATATTTCATGTGAATATTAGTGTTAATATGCCAACCCAAGAATCTTTATTATGGTTTGGAATGATTCTATAGTGCACCATTGTCATCAAAAAGAAAAAAAAAAAAGTAAAACATAATGGACTGCAAATTTATGAAATCTTTTTATGGGTTGAAAAACTATATACTTTAAAGCCTAATGACACAAAATGTTGGCTGAAATTCATCAATATTTGGAGGTGAAATAACCATTGTATTCCACTTGAAAACCAGTAATTACGTATCTGTTTTCATGTTCTAAATAGTCCCAAGTGGCCTAGCTCACCACCAGAAGGACTGAGCAAATTCTACTCACGGCTGCAGCTGGCATCTACATTCCTGGAACTGTTTGAAGGAACCAATGAGCTATAAAGGCCTTGGAAACACATTTACATACTCACAGATAACACCCGTAAGCTTGAGATCACGTTCTATACTTTGTATCACAATCAACATCACTTCCGTGTGGCCACGAGTATTTAGCCTATAGATGTGTTTTGTTCATAAACATGGCATTACAAATGTGAATCAAGTTGGGCCTGGTGGTATCAGCACACAGGATGCAGAGGCTGGTGGATCTCTGAATTGGAATTCAGCCTGGTCTACAGAGTGAGCTCCAGGACAGGCAGGACTAAAAAGAGAAACCCTGTCTCAAAACGATAACATCAACCCAAATATGAATCAGTATTTAAAGAGGAGAAAAATTCATACCGAGTAAACAAATGAACAATAAAGTATGGACCATATTTGTACCTGGCATCCTCCAAGGAGAACTGAATAGAAAGAGATTTGATTTTACTTCCCTCCGTTGCAACATTTGCATTGCACTGCCTACACCAAGGCTATTTGTCATGGAGGAACATACACTTACAAAGCTGGGCTTTTTAAAGAAGGAAAGAGTGAGAACATAGTCTTACCCTTCAGTTGACTTGCTTAATTCATTTAAGTTAACCTGCCTGGAAAAACTATGCATGTAAGTAATGTCTGCTGCATGATCGGGGATTATTGGTATTAAGGGTATTATAAAGCTGACTGCAATAGCTTGAATATGTCATTAAATTCATTCAAAAAATATATAATCTCCAATGCAGCAATGTTGAAGGGTAGTGGGTAGGGCAGCAGCAAGATAATCAGGCCATAGGGCTCTGCCCTCACCGGGGATTGTCTGGCTCTTCAGGAAGAGGGTTAGTTAGCATGAACGGGTCCCCAGTGAAGGGCGTGTACCTTACTTCCCTCCCCTTATCTCTAGCACATGTTCCCCTTTTCCTTCTACCATAAAATGATGCTTCTAAAAGGAATTTCTTTGCAAGATGTGGGTGTTCTGATCCTAGATTTTCTAGTTTGCAAAAGATAAAACGTGGATCTCTGATTTTTTATGGTATTTGGCCTCAAGTTTCCTGCTTTAGTAGTCCATAAAGAACTAGGCCACCTGCAATCACCAAAATGTCCCCATCCCTTCTCATTATATAACTGCAGAAGAGAAGCAGTTCTCCATTGAATAAGTTTTTTCACCTTTACCAGTAATTGAGAGATCTTCACCTGTAAATGGCAGAAGCCGGGTGAGAGCCGGTGTCATAGCTGGCTCGAACTCGCCCTCGGTAGAGTTCCACGGCAATGTGGTCTTTGTCACCCTTATACAGGAGGATACCGCTGTCTTCATCTGTGGCAATCTAGTAGGAGGTAGCCCTGGTGTTAGGATGCACAGTCAACCAAACGTAGTCATGCAAAGAAACAGGCTGCTAAGTGAATGGGAGTTTTCATTATGCTTTGTCTTGTGGGTATGAGAAAAACAAATGTTTGTTGAAGTTGCCGCTTAAAAGCAATTTGGTAATTGTTCTGTTGTAAATAAATCTATAATTAATTAAGAAAACCAGTGACAAATATCTAAGTAAAGCTGTTAGATTTGTCATGTAAGAATTGTCCTTACTGGAAAATTTTATATATTTGTATTTTTTTTTTCTCCTATTCTAAGCTTTATCCTTGGCACATACTAAATGGGACTATATTAAGGATAACCGGTACAAAATTATTTATACTCATGATATGTGCAGAGAGAAATAGGAAATATCTGCCCTTGTATTATTTATTTCCTTTGGGGGCCTATTAAGAGACTTAAGTGAAAGTTAGCATTGAAAAGTCCTAACACCAGTGTACTTTACAATTCAGCAAGCAGGATAATCTGGGTGGTGTAAAGAGAGACTCTTAAAGGGAACCTGGCTCTCCCTCCCCCCGCCCCCCCAGCATTCTTGCCCCATAATTTCAGAAGCCATGCCTGTATTGTCAGTGTCAAGGTAAAAAAAAAAACACACACAAGAAGTCTATAAGAAGTGGGTCAAAGTCACTTAGATTTAAAATATATTGAAGAATTTAGCTTACCAGATAAAACAAGTAGGTAACCCCAATTTGTCCAAATACTTTACATTTATTATTCTTAATCTAGTATAATTCATACCTCAGGGGTCTGAATGACTTGCTTAGTGGTAATTGTCTTTGTGGCAAGACATCAAAATGTTCGCTAATTCCACAGCTCTTTCTCAAGGCTTTGGGTGAAGATTCACAGATGATAGAGAGCCAAGTTAAGGTGTGGTGTCTCAGCTGTGTGCATCTCAGCTGCAGGCTTTAAAGAAAAGCCTTTCCAGTGTACAGAGAAATGGCAGGGTCATAACAAATAATGGGCACAACACTTTCACTTAAAGTGTCAAATGAAGTGGCAACTTTGGTGCCCAGCACCCCCCCCCCCCCCGCACCCTGCCTTTAATGAATTAACATAATGGCTCCTATCTTATTTAAAAAATGCAAATATTGAAAGGAAAACATCTGATGCTTTTCACACAGGGAGGTTTTTCTTTCTTCCCTATCTCAAGCAGCTAAATGTGTCTCCTGATCAGTCCAGCTTGCTGCCGGGAAGGGGGAAGATCTCTCACCTGAAGTGTGATGTTTGTCTGAGGCTGAACCTTGGCTGAAGGAATCTGAAGATAGGACTCTTTGTTTACAAAATTCACACTGACCAATTTCTCACACTTCTCTCCCAGGTAGCCAGGCAAACACTGGCATATTGGTTCATTTATCTTGATGATACACTGGGCTCCATTCTGGCAATCAAAATTATCACAGGGGCTGGTGCGCGGGAGGACCATGGGTGGAGAAAACTCACAGAACAAGCCACTAAGAAACACAAAGAAACAGGTTAGACTAGATGTGCCAGAGTCCTAGAGATATCTCCCTACACGCAAACGTGTTCTCATGTTCTCACCTGTAGCCGTCAGGACAGACGCATGTGTATCCGTTCACTGCATCTGTGCAGTGAGCACCGTTTTTACACTTGTTATCTTGGCAGTCATCAAAGTCAATGTCACAATGCTCACCAATGTATCCTGGAGTACAGTCACACCTGTTTCAACAAGGAGATAAAGTTTCAAACTTGACTGAGCCAAAAAGATCATGAAGACCCATGCCATTTCATCTGGATAAAACAGCACGGTCTCAATATGAAAACTTATTTATAGTAGTCTTATCCTTCTGATTAATGGATGTCCGCACAACAGGACAGGCTGCACTGTAAGGTACGGCTTTCTTAGTTGAAGTCAGAATGATTAACTCCTTAATGATCCTAAATCCAGATACAAAGAACTCACTGTACGAGGATATCTTCCTCACTTCTTCACACTCCGTCTTTTCTTCTCTTTCTCTCCTTATGTTATCCAGTGTCGTTATTTTCTGTTCTTTTAAATTCCATTGTCTATTTGGATGATGACAGTCTTATATGTAAATTTACAAAGGGGATTTTAAACATGCTACAATCATTCTGCCTATCCTTCCTGAGTGCTAAGACTGCAGTCACATGCTACTACGGCTGGCAAATTTACAAGGAATATTAAGTATATTGAGAGTAGTAAGAGTTTTATTTTGTCACAGACTATGTGATACTAGAAAAGAATATAATGTAAGGGAGTGAAATTAACTATATTGGACACTGATTTTTAATTAATGATTATGGAAGAATTTGGTTGACTTGAAGGGTTGTGATATTAGATCAAGTACAGAATTTCTGAGGTCAATTCTATGGGCACTTTTTTTTTTTTAGCTTCTTCATTCATGTTGTATAGAGGCAAGAGGGGTATCCATTGTATTGTTGATGTAGGACTGTGGAATGGAGATTGTACTCTTTGAAATTCTTGTCCATCCTATTGTGCATTTTAAGCATGTGAATTTGGCAAACCTATTACACCATTCTACAGCTCTGTGATACACATGATAACATTACACCCTTGTACAGGTATAGATATTGGAGAAAAGCTCAAGCCTCTATCTAGTGACATACACTTTTAAGTGTCTCTGTGGGAAGTGGATCTAGGGAATTTGACTCGACCCTTGACCCTGAGTTACTACACCACATGGTTGGATAACCAGTTGCTCAGAGTTCCCTTTAAAAACTGTGCTCTGGTGCTGAGCTTTGCAAAACCAGCAGTGGCATTAAGGAAACCAGGACTTTTTAATCCTCTAAGGAAATGTCTTACAGCACATGCACTGGTTTACAGAGCATTGTGGTACACAGTTAATCATGGTGATAGCTACCCATGACATAAATTATTCACTGAGATTTCAGATACAAACAACAGTAAAACAATTTGCTTTGTGTTGTGCATCTTTTTAAGTAACATCAGATCCTGTCTACTCTGTCTAGCCCTGAAAACTTATCATCTACTTATCCATGCTGGATATCTGCTACCTCCCCAACTGGAACTAAACAAGGTATTAATAATCACACCCACTTTTATAGCACTGAAGTAAATGTGTTCAGGAAACCCTTATGTAGTAGCCATACTCAATTTCACCATGCCTATTGCTCAGAGACTAAGGGAATACCTCTACATAATTTTCAATATGGTGCCCTGTTAAAAGTTTTGTTATAAATTACTGTTCATCTCTTATTGAACCTCCTTTACTAGCTGAATTTTATAATATTTAAGAAGTTTAGGGGCAAAAGAGTATATATGGGGATTGGCAGCATCTGGTGTTTCAGGCACTTCACGGATGAGGGTTCAACTCCATTGGAACTTGCACAGGTATGACCATAGATGGGAGAACACTGTGATAGCTCTCTCCATCCTCCACTCTTCCCTCAGAGCATTCGTTTGTCATAACTTGTTCAGTTTAAATAATGGGGCTTCCATGAGTGTGTTTCCTTTGAGTTTAGAGAAGGGCTCATTTCTATTTTATGGGTGTGTATACATATATGTATATATATGTGACAGAAAACTATGATTTTAGCTACTGAATTTTGACTTTGCAGCTAAATAGAATTCATACTCTAGTCTGGCTTCATTGTTAAGTCTGCTTTTTTTTTTTCTCTAACAAGTCAACATTTCTATTTTCTAGCTTAATGATACTATATATTTCAACACTCACCACATGATGTTTAATATATGTACACACTGGGTAATAATACCCACAATAAAATTAATTAAACATCCATCACTTCACTGTGATGGTTAGTATTGTCTACTTGACAGGGGTCACTTGGGAGATGGCTTCTGGATATGCTTATGAGGGATCACCTGGACTATATAGGTTAAAATAGGAAGGCCCACTTCTAGTGGGTGGTGCCATTTCTTGCATGGTACCCCTGACTTATAGATGAAGAGAGGAAGTGAATGAAAGTGTGTATTCACTTTGCTTTCTGTTTTCCAGTTGTTGATGTAATGTTGTTTCATGCTCCTGTCACCCTATTGACCTGGTCATGATGATAAACTATACATTGAATTGTGAGCCAGAGTAAATGCTTGTACCTCCATTTTGTTTTTGTCACAAGTGGTTTTGTCACAACAACAGGAAAAGAAATTAGAATACCTTGTATAGTTCTGATGTGTGTGTGTGTGTGTATGTGTGTGTGTGTGTGTGTATAGCAAGAATAATCACAACCTCATCTCTTAGCAAACATATGGTGCTGTTAACTGTAGTCACTGTCTCTACAGTAGGTCACAGAACACATTCATCTCCTCCCTATAAATTCTTAAGATTAGGGACTAATGTCCCTCCACTTCCATTACCCTCTAAATTGTGGCATTATCCTCTACTCTGTTTTTATATGTTCAACTTTTAAAATTCCAAACATAATTAGCACCTCATGTCATCTGTCTTCCTATATCCAGATTATTTCACATGTTATAAAACAACATTTGAACTAAGGCACTTAACATCCAAGTGGCCCCCTCTAACCTACACCATGGTATAATGTCGGCTTTACAGGCATGTTAAATACTAAATAAAATGCTATGTGTAAAGTAACTAACATTTATTTAGATATCCAAATGATCAAAAAGTGGCTTCAATTTTCATACCAATGAGTCTTGATTTTACTGGAAAGGTTTTTATATGTATTCTCTACTAATTATGCAGTATTCTATAAAAATATATTTAAATGAATAAAGATAGTTAAAAGAATTACCTGATTGAATGTGGTATTACAGAATGCCAAGGGTATTGTCTAAAGATGCAAAATAAGGTTATTTACTGGAGAGCTGATATATTAAAACAAATGGGGGTACAGTTCTTCTAAGAGAGCAATGCATATTGCATATATGGTTTAGGAACAAAATGAACTCATTCAGAAGCATGCTTGCACTGAGGCTGCGTGGTTTTAATACTAAATCACAATAAAGAGAAGTACACAGCAACTCTGAAGCTAAATGGACCCTAAGTGGTCAAACCCATTCTTGAATAGATGGACGGGGCCCTGGAAGGGAGCTTCCATCAGTGTTAATGTGGGCAGCACCACTGTAGTGCTGAACATTAAAAAGAAGACAGGCTTTGAAACGACCTGAATTATTTATCTGAGAAAGGAAATCAAAGTAAAAGATAAGAGAACCATACACTTACCACAGTAGCTGTCTAGGAGATATTTTATACCCTCTTTTCCCCAACTACTACTTTTTAAGTCCCTTAGAACTAGCAGCTATATCATGACCGATTACTCTGTTTTTCTCTTGGTTTAAGGCAGGAAGGAGCATTTAAATGAGAATTTCCCACCTCTTCTATGGCCAACAAAGCCTATTACATCTCTTCAATTCTACTATCTGATGAAGATTGAGGGAGGAAATATAGAACGTAAAATAGAAAAAGTATACTGATACATGTACGTATACGTATACATATACTGTTTAGGACTCTAGATGCTAACTAAGAAAGATGTATTCTTGAAAATACTGCTTACGGTGTATCATGCTCTAAAAATATCTCACAGCAATTCAGGAGACATATGAAGTGTATGATAAACCATGAAAAGTCAAATCAGCTCTGTCAACTTACTAATAAGAAAATGAAATTGAAGTAATATTACAACGTGTCCAAAAACATTTGTCAGTAAAGATTTACTTTACCAGCTTCCTCTTGTGTGGTTTTCAAGCCCCTTTTCTTTCTGAAGCTATGCTTCCCACAGTGCGCAATTATTTATAAGATGGGAGTAATAGCACTCACTGACTTAACCTGTTTTCAGCTCAACTACACACAGCTCTGAAATGAACTCGTGAATTACTGGCTGGTGAAAGCAGAAGGCCTTCAGATCAGTCCATCTAGCTTGCAGCACGCAGCAAGGCATACTCTCAAGAGTATGCAAGCTAATTGCTAGTAATAGAAAATACTTAATTAAGAATCAGACCTTTGTTTAAAACGAGCTCCCCTCGTTAAACATTGTTTCCATTAAGTCTTGCTAATAATGTGTCTTAGAATTACACAATGTCCTGTGGAACTTGTTTATCAGATAGAGTGTCCCAGGAAACTGTCCTTGTTAATTCTCGGCAAAGTGGTGATGTTTGCTCCACATAAGTGATGTAGATTTGACCTGCCAAACTCGACTGTGGGCTGATCAAAGCCATTGGGAGGTAAAGCAATTGTCATGCAGAGTTGGATAGAATAAAATGCAATGCAGCATTGTGTATAAAATGAAAAACTTCATAAGACTTTTAGTTTTTGGCTAGAATTAGAAATTAAATGTAACCACAGATGCATTCAGAACTACATCCATTTTTTTTTCTTTCTCAGTAAGGTAGTGAATATAGTCAGGATGTGCTATAACTATATCCATGTATTCTAAAAATTAAAAATTTAAAACAAATTGACTGGTAGTTTGTGAAAAGAAAGTTCTGTAACTATTTACTTCACTGTAAGCACTGAAAGACAGTGGTCTCTGACAGCACTGAGCTCACATTACCACTCCACTCTGAATATGTGATACTCTATTTAGTAATTGTCTAAATCCTTGCAGGGCCTAGGGTTGTTACCTATTACTTTAGTTACCCAGGAGGCTAAGTGAACAAATCACAGGTCTGAGGGTAGCCTAAGCAATTTGGTAAAAGCCTCTCAAAAATATAATTAAAATTAAAAAGACTGAAGACACAGATGAGGGTGAGGGTCTTTGTCTAGTAAATGCAAGGCTAATTGAATTCTTAGCACTTAAAAAAAAATCAAACTCTTTCATATACAGTCCAAATCCCACTTGCTCATAAAATGTTTCCCAGACATGAGAGAATTTAACTTCTGAGTTGTGCAACTATATGGCTCCATTTATTCCACTGAGGAAATTAAGCATGGAGTGGTACATAGTGGGGAAGCACTATAGAAGTGAAGCATGGTAGCATCCCATACTTTGGTGACAATAGGTGCTGCATAAACTCTGGCTGATAGAGTACAAGATGTCGTCGTCAGTTGTCTTGTGTAACCGTGGCTTCACTCCTGAATATATCTGTGTCATCCCCTAGAATCCAGTCTGAAGTTGATTCCAAGCCAACTTTGGTAATAATAAACTGGAAAGCTTGTTGATAGGAATATGATTTCCATGAATCACATAATTGCAAATATTAAGTCTAGTTTCAGCTCTACCAGTAAATTAATGTGCAGTCTTAGCACAGGTACCCAACTTCTCTTGGCTATAATTCCCTTGTGTTTAAAATGAAGAATTTAAGTGAGATGCCAGCTCCAAAACTGCTGATAGATCATTAATATTTTTCAAGATTATAATAAAGGAATCATCTAATCTGGTATCTAGCATATTTCAGAAATACTCTGAGGGGGGAAAGAAATTATTTTGATTAATCTTTTAGCTCACTTGAGGGAGCTCTCTATGCAGTGTGAATGGATTATGTTAGATGTCAAGAACTAGGTCAATAATGCTCCTCATCAAGACTTACAGAAAGACAACACACACAAGCCAAGGCTGAACAGAGTAACCTGGACACAGTATCACAGTGTTTTTCTCAGCCTCCATAGTCAATTGGTTGTTCTAGATCACAGAAGTCTCAGTTACATCAAAACCAATTTCTATGTTTCAAAATACCTTTACCTGGCGGATGTTAAAAACTGAATTGGATTGGCCTTTAAATACATGTAAGAAAGCTAATTAATTCAAAGGCTGTTTCGTCACATAAAGGGCTTGCTAGACATTGCGGTGAACACAAGATCTCTCTGTATTATTTGTTTATTTTTATTGTGCTAGTAAAGGTCCATGGTTCACAGAACTATTTGCAAAACTGTCACAAACACTAGCGTACATGTGAGCCATCCTTTAATCTTTGGCAAAATTGTGAAATTCGGGATGGTGGAGGAGACAAATTCTTCAGGGAAACCCCCTAACCCAATTCCCAACTCCACTGTGAGCCCCGACTGGCCTTGGACTTACTTGAATCCCTTTGGAGTCAGGATGCACTTGGAGTCATGCTGGCAGGGATTCAGGTCTTGGGCACAGAAGTCCAGCTTTTCCTCACAAAGTTCGCCTGCAATAGGGCAAGTCGTGTTAGTTCTGCAATGAGGGTAGGCAGGCATAAACCGGTAGGCTGCATCACAGCTCATAGTTGAAAACAAGGCAAAATAGGGTCTACCCCACAAGAGATGGGGGCAGAAGTTCACATGCCCAGGTTCAATCCTGGCTCCATGCTAAACAGTTCAAGGCTTCAGGTAATGCCAATAAAGTGATATATGATTTATACAAGGTGCTATAGAATTTACTGAATTAGGAAAAGGATTTTTGAATGTTTTTCATTCTTTCTTCCTTAAGTTTTACATTTAATGACACATTATTTTAAAACTGAAGTATAACATATCCACATAAAACAAGGGAAGACCCCCAAAAAAGAAAAAAAACTTTTCAAAAGTAACTGATTCAAGGTGCCCAGGGTCTATCTATACCCAGAAATGTATTCATCGCTCTCCCTGGAGCTTTCCTCACTACATTTCTGCTTGGTACCTATTATGTGCCCACTACTAACTTGACAAGATAATGGGATTTGGACCTATTTTGACCTTAACATAAACAAGGTAATTTGAAATGGAATAATTTGGTATTTGCTTCTTTTAGTTTGACTTATTTTTCTGTAGTTTTATGTTTGAAAAAATAATCTTCATATTCTCTAATGTCTTATAAATCTAGGTGAAAAACATTTTGTTTCTCTCTATGTATTACTAACAAGACCAATGAATACTTACTAACCATCCCACTGTAATACATAGATATATATATATATACATACACATATATATACATATATATACATATATATATGTATATATATATATATATATATATATATATATATATATATAGAGAGAGAGAGAGAGAGTTTCTTTAGGACTATCAGGTTAAGAATATTACCAAGTAATGAAAAATGAGATTATAACTATGTGGATTCTAAGCACTCTCTAATGAATTACAGTTTTGTCAATGAATGAACTACAAACATAACCATAGAGATACTAGGAACTCTATAAGGTACTTCATTTCTAATAATCCATAAGAAAACTTCTAATGATTTATGCTGTTACTATTTCAAATATGTTCAGCCAGGCATTGTTCATTTTCTTTCTATGAGAATTTCTGTGTCTATAAACCCATGACAGAAAAGTTTAACTCCATGGTAAGGTACTTTTAAAGTAGTTTATTTGATGTTTATTATTTCAAGGACTCCTACTCTAAGTGACTTTGATGGAATTGATTCATTATATTTTGAAAATCATCTGGGATACAGGCTATATATGATAGTCTATATCAAAGAGTCTGTGAAATGTGACAAGAGAGCAGTAGTTTGATATAAATAAATGCATTAATTCTACATATGTTTTAGCTTGTCCACAAATATGAATTTGCTTTATAAATATGGAGGAAGGGCAACGGTTCTTCCTTTGTTTACTTTAATCTTGGCCAAACCAATGAATCCAGGGAAACCACAATTCGTCAACACTGTGGAGCTGTTAGAGATGCTGGAGTTTCTAGGATAAAGTGAGCAGCTTTGCCTTTCCGTGTTTCCCAGTGTATAAGCAGAGAAGAATGCAGCACTCGGGAAACAACCCCCAGACTAGGTCTCATCTCCAAGTGAAAACACCCAAAATCTAGAACTGACCTTTCCTTCTCTCTGAGGAATTGCACCCTAGATTCCATGTTAAGGAATGAAGCAAGAGAAATGTCTTAGGAAATGCTGGAAGATCAGATTGCTAAATCAGTCATGAATGGTTTTAGAGTGAGCACCCACCTTACATGAGAAAAGCTACCAAATGTCACGTATGCATTCCTTATTGTCACACGAAGAGCATAAAAATGTTATTCATTACAGAAGTTGTACATAAAAATATTTTTTTTGTATGTGGCCATTTTATGGCTAAGTATACGACTCTGATATAAGATTACTTCAAAGATAAAGAGGCTTTTATCACCAAGAAACACCACAAAATCACCCGGTGCATGTGATTATTGTTTAACTCACCATTCAAACTCCATCTACCTAGACTCTTGTCACTGTAGTCCATTCATCAATCTATAAATTAACTCCCTGTCCTTGAGCTAACGTTTTTCTCCTTTGCTTTAATAAGTTCCTCTTACATTTAAGTTGTCAATTTCCTCATTCCTATTCATGCCTGTAGCGTGACTATATGGTAAGGCTGTGGGTTCACTATTGTAGATACATTTCTTCTTCTTCTTCTTCTTCTTCTTCTTCTTCTTCTTCTTATTATTATTATTATTATTATTATTATTATTATTATTATTATTATTATTAGCTCTTTCACTGATTCCTTCACTGCATGATCAGACTGGGCACAAATCCTGGTGTGTTTGAGTTTGCCTCTTCCCAGGCTGTGATGTATAAGGTGCTAACTCAAATACCATTTACTGAGCAAGCAATAATCAAAGCAAGAGTGCCAGATTGTCTCATTAAATTCACATTAGGTTAGTTTTTAATCCTTACGTACTTCTTAATTTTGCATTTAATAACTAAATCATCACTAATAATGTAGCTAGGCTCTTAAGTTTGTACTTTAAAATTTCCTAGATGGAACATTAAAATAAATGCTCCCATTGGGCTCTTTCTCTAATTCCCTAATTGTGTTTAATTCTACTACATTTGGGAGAAGAGAAACTTTTAAAGTGTAAATGGCATCTTGTGGTGTGAGTCTTGGGAGCTGAGTTTGTGATGGGAAATAAACAAAATCCCCTCAACAAGCGTTGCACTAAACATGCACATTAATTTTGTAAACTGTGCAAGAATAACAGCACCCTGCTTCCAGGAAGAGCAGGAGCAAATATTACAGGTATTATGAAAGCAGAGACTCCTGACTTATTATTGAAATGTTATGCAGCCCTCATGAAATGAGAAGGGTGTCTTAGTTTTTAAGTATATGTATCTAAATTATTCTCAGAAGGAAAACAACAGAAAATACAAAAGTAAAGTTTTCTTTTTTAATGGTCACGAGATTGAGGTAATGTCAATGACTGCCCTCTTTTGAGAGCATCATTTTCAACATGACAGGAAAAACAAAGTGGGCATATTCTTAATTTTATTCTATATTGTTTGGGTTATAAACAACCGATCATTCAGCAGGTCTTTATGTAATTAGCTTGGCATGAGAAAATGTGTCAGTTCATTTGATTGGCTTAGGGAAATATTCTAGAGTGATGGGTCATTGACTGTACCCATCCAACTCTCAAGACACATGAGCGTAGACAAACTTTGCCTTTGTGCATCTCAGGAAATCTTAATTGCTTTTTTACTTTGAGTCCTTAAATGTCCCAGTGGTAAAGCAATAGCATGGGACATAATGGTTACATGGTATTTGTAATTTCACTTTTCATTAGATGAGCAAATTCATTTTCCCAGTGTACCAACTTTTAACAATTTTGAGGGAAGGGGTTCACAGATTGTGTTGCTTTTGCACATTGAAGAGGAAAGAGTGAACCATGATGGTTGGTTCTGTGGCTGTTACTTAGAAGAACCAAGAGTAGTTAATGATCCATTGCATGTAGACCTAAGATGGTTCAAGAACAACATCTGTCCATGCCAGAACTTTCCAAAGACATTACACCACATACTACATGTTTTAAATGGATGTATTTATTATTATTATTACTATTATTATTATTATATAAAATCATGCCTAGTTCTTTGATCACGTTCTCTCTATATATCTGGTAAAAAAAAATGAGATAAACAAATCCTATATCATTATGTATGAGGTATGAGGGAGCATTGGAAGAATGATACCCAAGAGAATATGATGGTACAAAGTCCGACCCTTGAGAAATAACTACAAACCATTGGTTACTAAACCTCCATCAAAATATTTTTTTTCCTGCATATTTTGATGCAGTGGTAATATGACCATTCATCCTGGCTTGCTTAGGACAGTCCTAATTTACATCTGCTGTTTCAATACAATTACTGACTACTACTCCAGTAGACTTCCATGGATGCCTTAGTTTGAGGAAAACTGTGATGGTCATTTCCTAGGCAGAACAGTAAAAGTTGGATTATCAGAGCTTATAATGCCTGATTTGGAGTGAAGAATGACCGCAACATGGAGAGATTCTGCGAGGAATCTATTCTCATTGGTGAAAATCGTGTGTGTGTGTGTGTGTGTGTGTGTGTGTGTGTGTGTGTGGTGATACTCCTTGAAGAGTCTTTTGCAAATATATGGGATATCAAAGAATTAGCTGTTCGAAATGAACTAGTTTTATTGCTCTGGGCCTCTGTTCTTCATTGATAAAGGGTGTTTTAGAATTGAAGATTTAAAGTTTAACTGTGTCTCTAAAGTAGCCTTTTTGAAAAAGAAAAATTCCTCTGAAGAGATGGATGATGTAGATAGGAAGGTAACAGAGAGCACTAAGCTGAGCGACACGATACAACATTATAGCATTCAGTGAGAAACAGAAATGTCAGCATGAGCGCAGAGCCCTCGAAGTACCAATAAACAAGGAAGACACAGAAGCCTCAATACACGCTGAGGGCTCCTCTGGGAAACAGTACCTTGAGTGATCCTTGACTCCTGCTTTATTTTAGATGTATGTGTTTAACTGATAATACTACTGCTTTTCAAAACACAATGGGGACCTTCTGTCTATCACCCGTCTCAATTCTCTCCGTGTGTCATACTTTTTATTCAAATTTCTTACTGCAATCTACTAAAGTAGTCCTTAATATTTATACCATATTCTTCCAGTTGTTTTTTTTAATAATAATTCTTAACTTTTAACTCTCACCACATATTTATTAAATGGTCTTTTACTTAAATTAATATTTATCTTAATGACTTTACTTTTTATAGGGATTCTAACGTTGCTTTCAGACTAACAAGGCTTTCCTATCTTTTCCTAACTTTTCCAAAGTTTTGCTCTTTGCACAGAAAGACTCTTACCTTTAGAGTTATCTAAACCCCGTAGGTCTCAAAATGGAGGTGCTAAGACATTCAACATGACCATCTTCCTTCCTCTTCTATTTTTGAAAATTATGTTTTCTTCCCCTTTTGAGGTTAAAATACAATCACATCATTTTTTTTTCTCTTCACATTTTTCCTTGCAAACTCTGCCATATACTTCTCTTTGCTCTTCTGGGTTCATGGCCTCTTTCTATTGTTTGTTTTTACAATAATAAATTTATATGTATGTAAATATATATTTCTAACTATATGCTCAGTCTGTATAATGTTATTTGTATGATTGTTTTTAAGGTTAACCACTTGGTATTGGATAACCACGTGGTGTTCTCTTCCTTGGGGAAGACGATTTCTCCTGATCTCAGCATCCCTTGGTTTCCTGCAATCCTTTGATTAGGGCTGAGGCCTCCTGGCTTTTCCCTCATTTACTGGAGTGTATATTGCTATAGTCCTTGTTCTTCTCATGTTGAGGCAGTCATGTTGGTGAGACTTAATGAGTTAAGTCTCTGAAATTAGTGGGAGTCACAGTCTTCCCTCAGACTCCCTGATCCTCTGCTCTTATATGCTGTTTGCCCCTCTTCTACAACATTTCCTGAGCGTTAGGTGTGGGTATGTTCTGTCGATGTATTCATTAGGACTGGGCTCCACAACTCTGCATTTAGATTGGTTGCGATTTTCTGTAATGATCTCCATCTGTTGCAAAGAGACCTTTGCTTGATGTGGGTTGAGGACTGTACTTATCTGTGTCACACCGTTGTTTTAGTGCCAACTATGTATGAGACCCCATGAACATGCTTGGGTTACAATGGTGACATTCTAAGTTGCTTCTATTTCTGTGGAATTTGTCCATGAGGGAGAGGGTTAAGGAAAACAAATTAATGCATGATATCACAGCCACATTTAACAATGCCTCTGGCTTGAATCTAAGCAAGAGAGGTTCCTGTTGCTCTCAAAGGAAGATGTGATGGGGAAAATCAGATGGGGATTCTGAATGAGAGAGACTTCGCGGTGTCACGTGAAGGTTGGGAAGATGTAGGAAGATCCTGGTAAGAGAATAGACTGTGAAGACATGAGAGATCGGAGTGAGCTAAGGCTACCAGGGGTCCACACAAAGCCATAGAGTCAGCAATGGGCACTTCTAATTTAGTTATGTAAAGGAAAGCAAAAAAACATTTTGAAAGCTATGATGAAGCCAATAGTCTATCTTCTATCCAGAAAATTTAATAATTTCATCATTTTGTACTAGGATCAGTATTTCTGGAAATTTCTAACTCAAATTCACTGTTTGCACTATTAATTTATTTTACACAAATGGAGCAATACAGAAGAGTACTATCAGTAAGTGAATGAAAGACTATCCAAATTTTCTAATAGCTCATACTATGAATTCCAGTTGTAAATGTCTAGCGCAAAGGGAATGAAAAAGACTATTAGATGCTGTTGGTGGACACTCAACTGTTAGTTCCTACTGTGGCTAACATCTGCTAGTTCACCTAGATTCAGTTCTCCTTTTGCTTACAGATATATGTGACCTGGGAATATATTCTGAAAATTGTGGACGCATGGAAGCATGGGAAGGATGAGGGCCTGACAATGCAGGTTATTCTTAAATCTAATCAGAATAGTTATTTTGATATCATTAATGTTGATATGAGGGAGATGGAATACCGGGCAGCGATCTAAATAACTGAATTGGAATTCTAGTGTTAAACTTAATCAGGTATGACATTTGTAAGTACAGTTGTATCAAGGGAGGAAGTGTGGCTGAATTCTTGAGTGAATCCCCAGGGTATATACTAGTCCAACGTAAGACACATCATTCTTTGAAAGTTTGTGCTTTTAATTTTGTGTAAGTAAAGCCTGGATAGATTGTACTCATTTTATTATATATGCATTAGATCAGCAAAAGGTGTTAAAATATGCAGCTAACCTGATAAACTGCATGGAATTTATTGTTTAAAATATACCATGCAAGGGCAAGGGGCTCCTTTATGTACAGTTATGGAAATCTCCATTCAGGTCAATCATGTACTCAGTGGAAAAACAACAACAACAACAACAACAACAACAACAACAACAACAAACAATGTGAGAGGTTAGCACTGGCTTACTTGGTACTTGTGGGAAAATTTATTTTAAATGTTAGTGAAGGTATAGAAGGCACAGGTGACCTAAAGGAGCAGGAGAATGTAACAGCTGGAGATTGTGTTTTGAGTCAAACATGCCTTGAACATTATCCTAGGTCAGTCATCTTTACAATGTATTTTGCAAAAATGATTAAGATTGTGGAAAATAGAGATGAGTTTACAGAGGGACTGTGTCAGCCCACAAATGGTATGGCTGAGAACAGTTAAGAAAAACAGAAATGGTTGTTTCTTTTTGGCGAATTTTAAAATTAAAAACAGAATCTCAGATATGTTGTAGGGATCCTATCTGTTCTCTCTAGAGGAAAAGCACAGTGAACATTAGGACCCCTGAGGGATCATTCCAGCAGCTACCGCTTATCCTCAGCTCACTATGTAAAATGAACCAGAGAATGCTTAGAACCTAGGCATATCTCCTTGCCAACTGTAAGGTTTTGTTTTATTACTTTTAAAATGTGTGTGTGTGTGTGTGTATGGTTTGTGGATGTGAATGCAGTGCCCAGGAGTCCAGAAGAGAGGAATGAATTTAGAGAAGAATGAATTTATTGGAGCTTGAGTTCAGGTGATTTTGAGCCAGATGATATGGGTGATGCGAACTGAACCCAGGTCCTTAGCAACTGCGATTACTGACCCATGTATCCAGCTCCTTGCCGCCTACACTTTAAACCACTTCTTAATTATGCAATCTCCTTAACACTGTATAAAAAGCAAATGGTTATTATGCTGTATAGGATATGAACAAGAAAAAGTACATATGCGTATTTAGTCCAGAGATAAGCTTCCTTACATATTCCTGATCCATGTTTGGTTGAGTATTCAAATGAGCAGTCTGTTGATATGAAGGACAGATTGTACTTACGTTTGCTCCATATTTGTTGATCTAAGACAGGCCTGTGTTACATACTGCATTAAAAACTACAGTTTTCAGCATCAGAGCATATTAGCAAAATCAAATAAATGTCAAGTCTCCTGTGTAAATATTTAGCATACTTGCCAGTGATAAGAGCAATGAATGATCTAACTTCTGTCAGTAAGTGAGGGGTGATTTATGAACAGCAAGTTCCTAAGGATTCCCTTTAACAATCTACTGCTTTTTGGGACCCCCATTCTGAAACTTGTCTTCTAAATTAGAAATAACTAATTGGCTTTCAAGATATGACTGTGAACTATCCAGATGGCCCTCATTTTCTAAAGTTAATGAAGTTAATATAGGAGTATAGGAGAGTGGTGCAGAGGGCTGTGGCATCTTAGAGATACATGAGTTACTGACAGCTGTGAAATGTGCATCAAAGGTGGTTTGTGTCTAATGTGGCTTGTGCTATAAGCAAACCCTGTGAAAGAAAGTGAATCACACTTCAGCATAGAAAGGTTTCAGAGAATTGTGAGGTAGGCAGGTTCCTAGATGTTTTATAGGATGAAAGACACAAACAAAATCGTTTCTGAATTTTTGCTTTCTAAATGAAAGTATCAAGGCTGCTCAGTCATATTTGATTCCCACGCAGTGTGATTAGTGTTCACGGTGACAAAGTCTATCCTCAACAACATCTCTGTGTTTATTTGTGAATGCACTTGAAACATGTGCAGCAATGGCTTTGCACCAGCCACGTCTGTGACCTGATTTGAACCTGCAGTTGAGAACACAGCTAGTATTGGCTGGGTGAACATGGAAGTGCTTGGTGGGTTTTGTATCACTTTCAGTATTTAGCAGTGTCCCGACTTAGATATTTT
The DNA here is from genome assembly GCA_028551405.1 of Uromys caudimaculatus. Lineage (NCBI taxonomy): Eukaryota > Metazoa > Chordata > Mammalia > Rodentia > Muridae > Uromys > Uromys caudimaculatus. The sequence goes on along the minus strand of CM052712.1, from coordinate 37,954,367 downwards.
CTTAGCAAACATCTTATGCACTTTTAGATGGAAAAACTCACCTCTCCAAATAAACAAATCTAGAGAGGAGGTACTTCTTTCAAAGGTTTCTATGGCTAAAGAATTTAGCTAATGTAAATAGTTAATGCAAGTCCAAAAAGAAATTAGATTCTCTTTTCAAAGTAAATAAATCCAAATGAGAGGGAGTAAGATTGGTTAAGTTAAACTGTTGTTTTGGACTCAGTGGTCACTGTGAACGAATGAGAGCAAATAGTTCCTCTAAAATGTTTTCTGGGATTCAAATATATTGAAGAAAGCCCTGAAAGGTTGGAAGATGAATAGAAACCACACGACCTTGCAAGATTTCCAAAGTGTTTTCTCCAGTTAAAGTGGTTAAAGGAGGCTACAAGATTAGCTTTCCTTACTGGAAGACCTCAGCTATGCCCACAGCAATATTGACTTTGAAATGCAGACCTAGTACATTTCAGTACAAAAGTAACAGCAGGCCTCCCTGTTGTTATGAAGAGATCACAAATATTGAAAATGATGCAGAAAGCCTAAAATTACTGCCAAGAGTTCTTCAGTTTTCAATATGTCCTTGTCCAACATGTTTAATATGTCACTGTACAGGTGTCATTATGCAAGAGCTAAGAGAAATGACCACTTATCCCTACATGTAGTCTTTATATTTACAATGATCATAAAAAGCAAAACCTTAAAAATAAAATAAACTTAGTGAAACATGGAAAGATCTAGTTCATGTGTACATATCTCAGGTAGAGCTAGCTACCAAATTCCCACTCTTCAGCCTGAAGAAATGGCATCAGATAACACAAATAATGCAAATGTCTCATCAGCCTGCTTCATGACATTCCAGAAGCATGAAAATTTACTATTCCAATGTTTTCCTATAGACTCTTTTCATTGTTGTTTTTCTCAAACATCTACATAGAGGAGGATAGGAGTCATTACTCCTGTGTCACAGAAGAAAATAACTAAATCATAGAGGCCTGAAACTTTCTACATGCTGGTTCCAGGACACGAAGACTAAAGACTGTGCATTTACAATCCCCCTATATCAATAACAAATATTCTAGAACAAAGTGTAATGCCATTCTAAGAATTATTCATTGTTTAGGCACTGATTAGGCCCTGTCTATAATTTGCAACCAATACGATAAGTTGCATTTATGCACTTGAGTTTGGGGACCATAACTCTTTCAAAGGTTCACAAGGATGATTGTCTTTAGCAATCAGATAGAACAGTAAAGAAAGCTTGTTTTGCATAAACAGTTAGCAATACTGTGTGATATGCAAAGTAGCCAAGACTGGAGGTAGCTTCAAGTGGGACTGGTTCTAGCAAAAGGTATGTAGGTTAAAGTGGATGCTGTAGGTTCAGGTAGACACTATACTTACACGGTGTATATTCTTGAGTAAGCATACATTGAATCATACAGTATCATTGATTTATAATGCTGTACCTCAGCAGCTACTGTCTGTATCCATAAACTTATAATATTACTGCCATTTCAACCAACCACAAAGGTTGGCTTTACAAGAAAATCAAGTCAACAGTAAATTCTTTGTAGCAATAGATATTTTATAAACGTACATGCAAAATATAGTCAGCTTATAAAACCACGTGGTGATTTAAAGTACTAAGCTTGCTTCTAAGAATGTGTGCACATCACTAATTAAGTATATATTCTCATGACAGAATAAATTTCTGCTGTGATCTGGAGATACTTTTGGCCCTAGGCAGATCATCAATTGCTTTTGTACTTATAAAATGGAACGAGGACAGTAAACCAAGGAAGTACTAGATACATTAACAGACAGCATAGAAAGCCATATTTGCAGTCTAAGAGATCAAAGCATTTTTTACATGTTTTCCAAACTTACTCTTCACACAATATGACTAGGTGAATGAACAGAGTAAGTCACCTAACACAACAACAGAAAAGAAACTGCTCATACCAGATGAGAAAGAGATACTCTACATATCCCTCCACCATCCTTATAATATTGAAAGTGTTTCTTGAATACCAGGACCCATCAAGACTAGCACATTGTTGGTTCCTGTACTCAGGACCTAAAGTCTTTTAGAAACCCAGATGACTCAGGGTTAACTCTTAAACTTTAACAGACATGTTCATGAAGATTCTAAGACATGCTTTCAAACATGGCTACTGCTCTAACAACTGTATGCCTCCTTCTCAGCTCTGGATGTGTTTGGGAGCCCAGTGGATGACAGTGATGTTAGTGACTATGCACCAAACTTTCTAATGCTTTAAGAAACCTGCCTAGAAGTCACTTGATTCAGTAATATCAATTTGACAGTTTCACTGTACAAATAAATCTATTGGGATTTTTAATATTTATGTGGCAAGCTATTTCATATATAATACATTGCTTATGTATACACAAGTCAAAGAAACACATATTATCAGCACATTGTTTCCATGTATATTAGAAATATATATATACATATATATATACATATATATATATATATATTTTACCTATACTATTTCTGCAGTGCTGGAGTTGGAAACAGGATCTTATACACGCTAGGTAAGCCACTTATCATTGAAATGCAACCCCACTCATATGGTATAAAATGTTTCAATTATTATATATATATATATATATATATATATTCAGATTTTTTTACAGGACATAGTAGTAAAGATATGGACTTAAAATTATGCTAAACTCTTTACCACTTTCAATGCCTTTACAAAGTTTAGTATATATGCTGTATTAAAGGACCTACATTTTTCAATATATGATAATATATTCTCAAGATATTTTTAAAAATGTAAAAGCATATGGACAAGTAGGAAAAAGAAAATATAAGTTTTAAATTTTAGACATATATTTTTCTCACTCAGAACTCTACCACAGCCTTCTATAAATTGATCAGGTGAATTTCAATGAACCATTTTATAGTGTTTCATGCAGCTATACATATATCAAGGATCTATAAGAATGATTTGACATAGCACTCACTGACTTCATCTTTTGTCAACCTCTTTACCCAGCACACCCGGTTAAATCTAGTAACTTTAAAAGACAGAGGAGAACGAAAGTGAAAAGCATAATAGACTTAAAAAGAGCAACTAACCTTTTTCCACCTCATTCAGATTAGCAGCTGGCAGCGACAAAGACAGAAGAGACAAAAGACTTTTTACATTGCAATGTAAGGGTAGCACACAGAAGCCAATGCGCAGCATTAACAACAGAAAAGCCAGTGTGAGAGAGCAAACTGAAGGCAGGCATAGACTTCTTAACCTACAGCTGGCTAAACACACAAACACAGAGAAGAATAGGGTAAAAGTAAAAGCCATCCCAGTGAGCTAGAGATTGGCATCTAAACTGAATGACTGACACTTGTGACGTGAACGTTTGTGTAGGGACTCAGAGACAAAACTGGAAAGCTAAAGAGTTCTTTATATTTTTCGTAAGATAGATTCCGAGAATATACAAACCTAGTTACTATGGGCACTGCCATTTTGCAGAATGATTCTTTTAATAAGAAAACTTGAAAGCATTCATACTTCTATGTGGCCCTGAGAGGATGCAGTTATTGAAGACAAACAAAACCCAACCCAATAATTACTATTACAAAACTATTTTTCCCAGATCAGCTCCAAATCTAACATTATAGAAGAAAATATTTACATGGTTGCAATAATGTAGGCATACCATATTCCTAATTTTCAGTTTATACAGTTTAAAGGAATTTCTTGAAAAATTTCCTATAGGAAATGTTTTGTTTTTATGAAAACTATACATTAATAATTAAGAAAACATTAAACAAATCAATTCTCCAAATCTCTGAAACTAACTAGAATTATTTTTTTTAAAAATTAATATCATCAAATCCTTATTTCCCCATACTTCAAATACCGATTTTAACATAGAATCACAGGAAACTAAATTTTAAAACTTTAACCTTTTCTGAATAATACTAGCAAAGAAGTATCCTTCAGCTGGGAGAGAAGTAGACCTAATATGCAGAGAATATTAATATGTAGAGAATAATATATCTAACTATTAAAGTGTGTGGGTCCAGTAAAGTTTAGATAACAGAAAAACACTTTTGAGCTATGCAGTTTATATTATCAGTCATTTTTTTTTTTTAAACAGAAAAGGGCAGGGAGTACATCATTAACACATGTTGTGATGTTTGGTTGCTCAGGGTTTGACTATGCCTCTATACATTTTTTTAAACGTATTTCAAGTGTTTCTGGCTCAGATTTATAGGCTGCTTGTTAGGGGCTGATTTCCTTGTCAGATTCTCTTCAGGTCTCTGTATTTTCTCCATTGACAACTGTACATCTTGATATAGATGATAAAGTGAACATTGTTACTACAATGAGTTAGCAGCTTTCCTAGTAAAGCTTTATTTGCTGCTATCAAATAAAATTCATAGTATCACTGTATGCATTTGAGGTACAGATTAAATAAAAAAAAAAACAAAGGGGGAAAAAAAACCTGACATCTTTGATGATTTTAAAACAAGGGTAGCATTCTTATATCTGTGAGTTTAGCTGGGTTTCTGTTCTCCGAACTCATGCTCATTAATCAGATTCCATGTTACATTTGAAACAACAAAGTCACATTATAAGGAAATTCCTCTGGAACTGCAGATGTGGATTAAATACGACACAGAATTCTAGAATAGGACTTATGCTTCCATGTAAGCAAAGGTCACCTATATGCCTCTAATCTCAGAATCTGCAGACAATTGTTCGCACTCACTTCAGATGTGCACAAAACTCTACAGTTAAGAGATGATTTATGAATTCATCCCAGTTAGGTATCTTCTCTATTGCCAAGTTTTCATATCCTTTCTGACCCAGGGGACTCAGTCCAACGTAATAAAGGTAATATTTCTCTGCTCCATGCCTTACACTATCTCCAGTTCAATATTTCTCGTGATCCTTTGCCCAACTTAAGGCAAAGCAACATTTGTAATAGCTACAAGTAATAAGAGGAATGGTGTATAAGTTCATTTTCAGAGCCAGATGGTTTCTGACAGAGTCATGGGAGGGTCCTTCATGACAACTTTTATGAATGCCACATTTTGTTAAACAATGGGTTTGGCTAAGTTTTGAATTCTTATAATACAGTGAAAAGGATGAAACCTGACATAGCTGAAGAAGGGGGATTGCATCCCACCCTCAGAGGAGAGAACATGGAACTGAATTCTATAGGAGGGCACACAAGAGCTTGGAAACTGAAGTGGAGCAGGTTAAGAGAAACCGTCAAAAACTGTTATGACTCATCAGAATATAAGGTAGGAAATGGAGGGCCAGTGCAGCAGCGCGTGCTCCAAACTGAGCTGGATGTATTGCAACCTTATGCAAATTATCATAGAAAGACATAGAAGGACCTTAACACACATGTGATCTTGTGCCTTGGTTACACCAGGAAAAGAGTATATAAACTCCTGGTTTCTGTACCCAGAACAACATAGAGAGCTTTAATAGTCTTACAGTGCTTGGAATCCCAACTTCTCTGGTAGAATTAAAGCAATTAAAGTGGGTTTACCAAAGTCTCAAAAATAAGTGGGCTCTTAAGCCTTTTGTGTTACCTTAACAACAATCGAGATAGAAGGCTTCTCTAGCTTAGGAATGGCTAAGAAACATTCTTATTTAAACACTAAACTTCTTATAAGCATATAAATATCTTGTCCGGTGGATCTCAGATTCTCAGGCTTTGTATAAGGGATTTAAATCTACGGCCATAAGCTAGTGGAAGACATTTGACATGTGACAGAGATGAGAGAGTTCCTTAGGTAAACCTGTGTAACAACAAATTCTGTCAGGCAAAGGTGTGTTCAAATACACGTACTATATTTTGTCTATGCAAAACAGTAATAATGATCAAATTCATAGCATGATAGGTATGTATGCATGTACGAATCTATCATCTAATTTTCCATCTTTATGTGCCTTTCAATTTACCAATCATCTATATATGTACCTATCTATTTACCTACTTACCCACCTATTCATCAAGTGTGTCTATATCTAGTGCTTTACTTGTAAGACTTGATAGAAAAGGCAACTTAGAAACATCTAAACATATCTAGGTTGTCAAACCAGAAACTCATTACTCTATATTACACTTTTCCCATAATAAAATATCCTTTCTTATGAAGACAGATATTTAGTGTAATGAAAAATCTTGTATCTTGAATAACAACCTTCAAAGATTACTCCTTCAGAACTCTTGGAAAGTTGATTTTATAGATAAGATTGCATTTTATGTTTAAAAATATTAATCTTAGGTAACGATGTAATTATTTCACTATCCTAAATTATTAATTACGTTCTATTATATGAAAATAAATATAATATGAAAGTAGATTGCAAATTGCAGCTTCAGAAACCATGACAGAATCTCGTTTGTCTGTTAGCCTTTAGATGCACCCCAGTACTATTCTCCTTTGTCTGTCTCCTTCACATGGTTTGTTAAAGTGAAAGCTGACTATGACATTTCTTATGCACACACAAACCAACAGAAAAACTATTCTTTCAAACTAGACAAGGCAGAAACTGCTGACTTTACAAAAAATTGATCTAAACTAAGAAAAATAGTTATCATTTTGATAGTCTTAGGTTTATCAACCAGAGACAAAGCATTGGTAAAAAAGTAATAGTCTCATAAGACTTTCCAAAAAGCTCATCTTCCTGATGGAGCACAAACAGAAGAGCAGAGCCTCCTATAGGCAAACTCTCACTACTAAAAAGAAAGTATGGACATTAGGAACCTCAGATGCTGAATCGCGTTTTGGCTCTGTAAAGAAATGCACAAATATACATTGGCATCATAGTCTGTAGAGGGAAAGTAGCTTGAAAAAAATGAAATTGAATTATGGGTTCGAAAGGTCCAGCACGTCAGCATCCTTTTTCAGTCTTCTACAGATCATGACTTTATAAGAAAGGTGTATTGAACCATATGTGCTGCATCTTTACTTGCTGGGTTGAAACAATCCCTATGTATTTCTGTTATTACAATTAAATCTCCCAATTATTGAAAAAGAATGGCTTGGTAAATAAACATAATCTCAACTTGATGACACATCTCCTCTCCTTCATACCTGTGTATTCCGGTGGGCAAAGACATGTGTAGTTGTTAATGCCATCGACACATGTAGAATTATTTTCACAGTCGTTATCTTCACAATCATCAATATTGACTTCACAGTTTTCTCCTTCAAACCCATCAGCACAAGCACACCTGAGCAGCAGGGAAATAAAGGCAAGGAACTATTGTGGGTGCATTTTAAAACGCTGTGGTCTAAATATCTTTAAAGAGAATAAATATATACAGCAATTACAAAACATTTAATTTTACATAAAATTGATTTTTTTAAATGCTTTGAAATTAGATGCTGCAAGCAGCAATTTAAGGTACTAGCTAACAAAGCAGAGAATATTTAAGAAGAAAATTTTATGAGGACTACAGGATGGTGAAAGGCTCCAGGATCTTAAAGGGCAATTAATACCAACACATTTAAAATTCAATGGACAAGCAAAATTTCCTTTACTTCCCCTAGATATGCTAGTCTCATGTTTGGTAAATTCACACTATTTTTTAAATTAATGAAAATTGGTTCTGATTTAGAAATCTTTTATTGTCTGAGAATTTCATATGTGCATATAGCGTGTTTTGATTGAATCTGTCCACTCTGCCTTCCATTAAAGACCTCCATTGTCCCCCATCACGTTTTCCCAACAACTTCTGGTGTGACTCACTGCGTCCACGTAGTGCCATCTACATGTGCATGGGTGCAGGGGCATCTACTGGAATGTGGGTAGGCTCTCAAGGGCTACAGTCTGGAGGAAACTGACTCTTGCTCTCCCAGCAGCCACCAATCGCCAAAGCACTTCAGCCACAGGTGGGGTTCATGAGCCTCTCTCCAACTCATGCTAGAATTTTATTTGATCCAGTCACTCACAGATCTTGCGTTCAGTGGTTCAGAGCACATACTGCTCTTCCAGATGACCCAGATTTTATTCCCAGTGCCCATATCAGGCAGTTTAGAAGCACCTATAACTCCAACTATGAGAAAATCCAACACTTCTGCCCATGTGGGGCAACTGTGCTCAGATGTGTGTGCACGCACACGCACTCACACAAACACACACACATATACACACACAATTAAATATAAAAGCATGAATCTGACTTTTAAAATTGTATCATCTATATTCTATGTGTGATGTATTTGATGGTTTACAATAAATAAATGTCAAGTTTACTCTTTGCAGCTATACAGTACGAACCTTTTCTGTATCAAAAAGACAGGAATCTGGGAGAGGTACTCGTTGGGAGGAGTTGGGATTGGTAGGGATGGGATAAAAACAAGCGAAGTTGGTCTCAGAGAGCATTCTGGGTGCATTTTTGATTGTCTAAGAATAAGCTTTAAATAATAAAAAGTGAACATTTAATTTGTCTCAATAAATACATTTTTCACTGGAAATGCATTGCATATTTCATTTAGAGTAGATACCAAAACAATATTTGAGTGAGGTGTCCATAAATTAGAGACAATTTTATAAAAGAAATAGAGTATATTTCTTCTAAAAGTAAATTTTTTAACAAGGTTCAGTGGTAGATTATTGTTCTTATGTAAAATTATTAGTGTTATTAATAAAGAATTTATTTTGAGTATACAACCCACAGAACCCACAGAACTAACTGACAGGGTCTCATGGGGAACTCTGTATGAGTCTGAATATGTCCTTTAAATATATGTTATGGCTGAATAGCTTGGTGTTCTTGTGGGAATCCTAATAGTATGAGCAGGGGCTGTTGCTGACCCTTTGGCCTAATTGTGGGACCCCTTTCCTCCTACTGTGTTGTGTTGTCCAGTCTTGATGTGATAGTATGTGCTTAATCTCTTTGTAGCTTGATACACCATGTTTGGTTGATGTCCCTGGGAGGGTTTCTCCTTTCTGAGGGAAGGTAAAGGGGAGGTGGATCTGGTGGAGAGTGGAGGAAGGAAAAGTGTGGTTGGGATGTAATATGTGTGAGAATAATAATAAGAAATAAGAAATGACAAAAATAGCTTATTTCAATTCATGAACTATATCTGAAACCACTATCCATAATCAAAGCTTAAAAATACATGACATGTTTATCTATTTATATTGTATTCTGGAAACAAATCATTAATTTTTTGTTTCAGTGGGAACTGCATCTTTTTAGCACACACTCTCCATAAAAGCAAAAGCAAATCCAAAAATAAATATACGATTCTATAAGTGGCTATTAATGCCCCTAATGAGTTGATACCTTGCGTTGCCTGACTTGATTTATCATAATATGTATTCTTTCAGGTTTTTAAAGCTTTGTAGTTCTATGAACTGAGAGACCTTTAGTGTCTTTGATAATTTTTCATATTGTGCTGTCTGTTTCATGGACCAAACAATACATGTAGTCTCTACACTAAAATTCTTGAAACAATAGCTTCTTCTTTGCAAAAAAGATCATGCCCATTTGTTTAGTTAATTTGTTATGATGCGTCAGACAATGGACATCACAGCCAGGATACTTACCAGAATCCATCATTCTCTCCTTCTTTTAAGTGGCAAGTTCCTCCATGTTTACATGGATTACTGATACAGGCATGAATGGGGACATCACAGTCCTGGCCCTGGAGAGAAAACACCTGTTAATGTTTAGTACAAATAAAAAAGCTAGCTCTCAGTACAATGAGAAAGAACATGTGGAAAGAAGAAATATTATAGGAAATAATGTCTTTCCACTGTGGTTTCCACTTACCTTGAAACCATATGGACAGGTGCATCGATAAAAATCAACTGGGTCATTGTTACAGGTGCCATCGTTTTTACATGGATTTGATAAACAGGGATTACACTTGGCTTGAATAGTAACATCCACAGGACCTAAAAATTAATATAAAATATAAGAAAACAGTGCTTTCTCTTTGCACTTCACCTAACTCATTATGTTCCCTAATATAACAGTAAGATTTGTGGGAAATTATTTGTCATTCACCTTTACATGTTCTTCTTCTTATGGGAACAGTAATCAGTATCATTCAGTCATGCCCAGGACGGCCAAAGGAAGGCCTCTAACTGTGAAGACTGAGATTTCTGAGTGACAGTAAGACTCTAGGTAGCAAGAAGCTGAAATTAATGACACCAGTCTCATGATATGAAGCCCTTTACACACTGACGAGTATTTCTGGATTCTATCCATGACCATAACCCATACCCAGCCTCAGCCAGCTCAATGGAAATGTATAACACAAAATTCCAGTTTTGTTTATGAATGCGACAAAATCCAGAAAAATGTGGCCTCTGTTCCCTTTGTGCCATTTTGATATTTCATTAGTGCAGGATGTGCCAGGTGATATTTCCAGCCTGCCTTCTCTAGCAATAAGATCCCACTTAAATGTGCCTCTAAGTTTCCGGTTTTGTAAGACATTTTATAGAAACCACATGATCAGTAAAAGACCAGATTAACATACATAATCCTCAGAAATGTTCTCCTATTCACACTTACTACTTGAGCTATGGCCTAAAATGTAGAAATTAAACTGTTCTTTTTTTTTTTTTTTTTTTTGGTTTTTCGAGACAGGGTTTCTCTTTATAGCCCTGACTGTCCTGGAACTCTGTAGACCAGGCTGGCCTCAAACTCAGAAATCCGCCTGCCTCTGCCTCCTGAGTGCTGGGATTAAAGGCGTGCGCCACCACTGCCCGGCTTAAACTGTTCTTTATAGTCATTATGTTCCATTGATGCTAACCTTTTCATAGGATTTGAGAGCCCCTTAGCTTCTCTTTCTGCAATTGCATTGGACTGGACCAATGGAAAATTGGCATACAGAAACTACAAATACATTGAAATATAAACATTTACCTATAGTAATGTCTGCATGGGTTTTTATACTCATTGGAACATGAAATGGCCAATTTAATTCCAAATTTCATTGCAAACAATTCCTACTGTAATCACTAGGGAATTTGCTATTGGGACATTTGTAGAACACCCCACACCACTGTTAACCTATTAACCTGGACATCTCAGGATAACTTCACACAACATATTTCCCTATTTTGTGTCCCCTCCCTAGAAGAGTCTCTTACAGCAAATTTACTGGTCCTGTAGCTCTCATAGTCTTTTTACCCCTTTCTTCAATGTTACTTGAGACTTGAATGGGAGATTGTGTTGAAATGTATTAATTGGAAGTGGACAGCTGATCTCTGTAGTTTTGCCTAGTTGTGTTTTTTTCTAATGCTCTCCAGATGCCATAAAGAGAAGCTTCTGTGAAAAGGGGAGAGAACTACACTTATGTGTGGATATAAGAACAAGTATTTAGAATGGCAAGAGTTCATTCGCCTCTAGGTTTCACGACTTCACCAACCATGGGAAGTTGGCTAAATTTACAGTGCCAGGCAGGAATTTCCCCCATTGCACAGGCTTTAAGTTCAGTTGGGTAGTTATCGGTTACCCCCCAGAATATAGGTATCACTATTTCACCTTTCAAATATCTTGCCCTACTGGTCATTGGCTGGTTCCTTGGCATTCCAGTTTGAAAGGACTATTGATGGTTTTTCTCCATAGGTGGCTTGCATGGCTCCTTTTATAGCTACCTGGTTTCACCAACTTTGTTTCTCTCTCTATTCCAACCCGTCAGAATGACTTCCCTGGTATCTTGATAATTTCTATTCATTTTCCTACCTACATTTAAATATTTTAAGTCATCTCATCTATCTTTTATTTGACTCCAATTTAGAATTCATTTTCTGTCCAGTGTCTTTCTAAGAACCTTCTCTAGATACCCTCTAATTTACAGGGAATTATGGCTTGATCCTGTCTTAGGGTAGTTACTATTATAGTTACCATAAAGAATAGCGGTTGAGTTAAAAGGTTGATTACTCTTTAGATTAATAATAGTGAGGTAATGTGTTCATGTTTTCAAAAAACACAAGTCTGATTTGTGAATCTGTTGTAGACCATGAATAACAGAAACAATAAATCAATGGTAAGAAGCAGTGAGATTTCTTTTCTCTCTCTGTCTCTATCTCTGTCTCTCTGTTTCTCTGTCACTGTGTCTCTGTCTCTCTCTCCTTTACTCGCTCCTTGAAAGGCAACTACCTCCTTTAATTTCTTGTGTTTGCAGCTAATTAAGTTCTATGAGATATTTCCTGCAAACAAATTAGCCCCCATGAGATGTGTACCACAGAGAAAGAAAGACCTTTCAACTCATGGAGACAGATATGAAATTAAGGAGTTCTGTGTATGCTAACTGGGTTGATTTAAAATTAAAGTTGACTAAGAAAGTACTACAGCATTAGTTAAATGAGCAGAGATGTGTTTATCTTAATAATTCAAACTAAAAATTTAGAGAAACTTTTTAAGCACCCTGCCTCTGTTATGGGTTTTAATAGATGGATTGCTGGATGGCGAATACTTTAATGTCTGAAAGCAGGCCTGCTTACATGACTCCAACCACTAGCTATGTGCTTACCTCAGAGTTCCTATCCCTGAGGATTCTATCTCACTTTCATTTATTACCACGAGCCTAAGACAAAAAAAGTTCTCACTATATACCAGAATCTCCCTTTATTCTCTAATCCTTTGGAAACACTAGTCCAATAACAAACTTATGTCCAAAGCACACAAAAAACAACCCCAGGCTGGGCAGTGGTGGCACACGCCTTTAATCCCAGCACTTGGGAGGCAGAGGCAGGCAGATTTCTGAGTTCGAGGCCAGCCTGGTCTACAGAGTGAGTTCCAGGACAGCCAGGGCTATACAAAGAAACCCTGTCTTGAAAAACCAAAAACAAACAAACAAACAAAAAAAAAACAAACAAAAAAAAACTAAACCCCCAAAAAAAAAAAAAAAAAAAAAAACCAACCAACCAAACAAACAAACAAAAAAAACCAACCCCAGAAGCTTATGGGCGATTTGTGATACCAGGCAACTGGGGTGAAATGAGATCTTGTTTAAAACCAAGCGTTTCTGTTATACGTGTTATTACAGAATTCCTTAAGCAATATTATCAAAGGTGTTTTTATCAACATGCCTCACCAAATATTTATGAGTATCTACTTTGTGTGAGGTGCGATGCTTCAGATCATCCAATCTAAATGAAATGCCTGAGCTTCTCCAAGAGCTACACATGTGTCAATTAGAGAAAAAAAATACAGGCATTGGTAACACATGTGATGAAAAGCACATTTTAAGATTGTGCAAGGTGTTATGGAAGAGGTTTTATAAAGCACATTGAAATAGCATCCTGAATTCCACGAGAAAATTCATGGTCAGTTACTTGTGGTCATTGATGGAAATCTATTGAGAGTTTAATGAGACAAAGAACTGAAATGCATGGACAGCTAAGAGAAAACAGTACCAGAAAAAGATATGAAGAAAGCGGGAAAGGAAATGTCAAAGAAGTAACAATGGCCACCTCTGACTGAGGTGAGAACTAATAAGGATAAATAAAATGATTTTGCTGGATTCAATAGGACAGTAGTCATTGGCCTTATACTTTTGACTCAGGAATGAATGGAGAAGCTAATAATGGGTGATAAAAAATCATGTCAATGTGTTTTATTTAAATGGTTAAACAATGACACAAAGGCTGATAAACATTATCCTGAGATCACTGGACTTGCTCTTTGGCTATTTTTATGTGCCTTTGGCCAGTAAAGAACTTCTTGAATCATGACGGATTAGAACAAACAATACTTATCTTATTTAATTAGTGTGTCATGGAGAATCGGATAATAAAATATTCAAGGATGGATTATGTATTGTTGGTTCTGTGTACCAATTTTAAAAATGTGAGTTAAAACTTTCTCAGTTTCAAGTGTTAAAATGCAATGAAAATACCCCTTTTAGTCTTATGAGTGATGCTTTCCACAGATAACTATTTATATAAATCCATATTTTTCTTTTGGTGGTGAACAAATTTAAACGCCTCTACACTAAAGTTATTTCAAAGTTATAGCTATAAGTTAGTGATATGAGATCTGAAAATATAAAATGTTTTGATTGAGTTTGAATAATGCTTCAAAGTTGATCTAACCAGTAAATTTTTTATTACTGCTCATTCACACTAAATTTTTTAATTATCTTTACCTCAGTTCATAAAGCTAATATTAAGTAACAATTGGGAAGCATAAAGCCAGAGGTCTCATTTAAGCATCCCAACAGTTCTCCCCAAAGGGAAATGTGAGTCTCCTGAAAGAAACCAGTACTATTTCAGAGTCATTATGGAGATATGTTACATTCTCCCTAACAATTCTAGAATGCATAGGATTATTAATTTACAAAAATAAGGGAGGGAATGCAGCACACTAGGTTATAGTACGGCGCTAATATCTTAGGATTTAAAAAGTTCCTAGAATGACTTAATTTTTGAGCTTTCATAGAGAGAGACATAAAGAAGTAATAAAGATGATCCTCCTCCTCCTTCTTCTTGCCTTCTTGTCTCCCTCCTCCTCCTTTTACCCCCCTCTTCCCCTTCCTCCTTGGCCTTTCTCCCTCCTCTTCCTCATCTCCTGATGACTGGGGACTGAAACTAGGGCTCTGGACATCCTAGGCAACCACTTAGCAATAATAGCCTTAGTTCTGTTTTTACATTTATTTTCTTCTGGAGAAAGGGCATCGCTATTTGTCTAAGTAGCTCCAGCGTGGTTGAGATCTCCTTGCCTCAGCGTCCTGAGTAAGTGGGATTGTTAGTCTGTACCACTAAATCCTGATAAAGTAATTGTGTTGTTTTCTAGTTTCTGCATCTGTTTCGAACTTCTGGCTGTGAAACACCTGCCTATATCGGCTTGTCCTTTTTGCAATGTCCTACTCTGAGGGCCTAGGGCCACCTGTGAACACCTACGAGCCTTCATTACAATTCCATCATTGACTGACCCAGTTAGATATTATCTATATATTTCCATCCTATACATATCTCTGTCACTAGCATTCTGTATTATTTTAGAATTAACTATGTAATGACATAAACCTCATGAAAGTAGGTGTTTAGTTATCATTTACTAGATTCTTAACATGTTGGAACACTGCTTTACAACTTGTATGAACTCCAAGTCCAATAGTGTCTGGGAAATGGATAAATGAAGATATATATATTTCCAATTGAATGCTCACTGTTTGGTAATCTGACCGGCTATTGAATGTCTGTCAAATGAAAGAAGTGGGATATTTAGTTGTGTACATAGCTCTCTGTAAACTATGCGCTTTACAGACGATGTTTAAGGAGTAAAAAAGGAAAAACTCTATTTTTATGATTAAAGAATGCTTGATTATGTCAGTGTTAAAGACAAGACGAGAAGCATGTGGTTACAAGGACAGCTCCTGATTCTGAATCACCTTTTTCTTACTAAAGAATGCTCTCACCTGGTTGCTAGCTAAGTATGAGAACCTACTTCATCTCATTACAATGGAAATAGAAAATACATATTTTAATTAAAATTGGTTACAGATAATAATACAGAAATATTATATGTACATATAAAATGCATGTGTCTTTAATAAAGATGATTTGTTTTCTTGTTTTAATTTGATTACATATTGAGAAGTCTTGAAGTTGTCCTTAGCAGACTTTCATGAGTAAAATAAAAACATTTTACACTGGCATCAAAAGCAGGAGAGTTAAGTCAAAATATGAAAATATCAAAATATAAAATATTTAAGGCCCCATCATTTTACTGCTTTTGGGCTCTTAAAGCATACATGCTCACAGGACAGGCCTCATGAGACTTCCCTGAGTGGATTGCTCCAATAATAGATTAGAATACATTGCCTTTAGCCAAACAAGCATCCCTGGAGGGGGGAGGGGAGTCCCATCTTGGATTTTCTCAAGATATTTCTGTCAGAAGACTGTAAGCTTATTGAAATCAATGGTTCATGTAAATTTTTTTTTGATCAAACCTTCTAAGTAGTGAGTTCTGACGTCAGAGATTCATGGTTCAAACTTTGGTTCCTTTATTCTGAATCAATCACTATAACTACAATACTTTGGTAACTCAAGTCAGAAGTGCACGGTCCTCAAATAGAAGCCATGGGAAGATAAAGTGCTCAGGATAGAGCAAATGTCCCCCAAACAATGAAAAGCCATTGCTATTTTACTATTAAAGAACAATGCACCAAACTTAGTAGAATCTTGCTTTGATTCTTTTAAAAGTAGCTCGTCTCTCTAGATTTATTTTTTTAAAAAATTACTCCAGCCTGGGGTGTTGTCTGATTGTATTTTGGAAGTGTCTTGGAATGTTAGAGAAACACAATTAACTACATAGGTATACAGGAGCTATACTGGGTATGTTTTCTGTGTATGGCAGGGTGACTTGTATATTCCCAGTCATTTCATCTTTGTAAAGTGTGTGTGTGTGTGTGTGTGTGTGTGTGTGTGTGTGTGTGTGTGTGTGTGAAAAATTGAGAAGTGGAGACAAATGTTGTATAGGAATGCAAGTGTGTAAAGGCCAGAATACAACAATAGTTTTCATTCTTGAGCTTTTCTTCTATGTGTGTGTGTTTGTGTATGATTGTGCCTGTGATGTCTAGATGCGCTTCAATTAATGTGTGTGCCCATGCCTTTGGCAGCCAGAGTCCAATATTGGTTGTTCTTAATTCCTCTGTGTGTATTTTTCAAGACAGGGTCTCTCACTGAACCCAAAGTTCTCTGATTCATCTAGCCTAACTGATTGGTGAGTTCCAGGGATCTCCCTCTCTCCACCCAGACACAGCTAGAGTTCTGTATATGTGCCACCATGTTTAGCTTTTAATCTAACACTTAGGATCCAAACTGATTCTCACATTTATTGTAGCAAGCATGGATATACCATAGAATTTAGTGACTAATTTTCTCCAATTCTCCACCTCTTTATTTTTGAAAGGGTCTCTCACTAGTTTGGAATTTGCCAAATATACTAGACTAGACAACCAATGAGCTTTGGGAATCTATTTTTACCAAATCTAGGAATTATAATCAAGTGCTACCATGCCTCTACTTTGCTTTTGTTATGTATGTTTTGGAGATTAAACCCAAGTCGTTGTTCTTTCAAGGCAAATACGTGACCAACTATCTCCTCAGGCTTTTCAACCGGTTTAATCTTTAAAGTCTTTTATGCTAGTACTCTCATGTCAATTTACTCATGAGGAAACTGAGGCACATTTGGTAAAGCCATAAAATTAGGTTTTCCTAAGTATTAGAAAATTAAGCTATGAATTTAACCAGCCAGACTGGTTATGAGGTAAGCAATTACACAGTATTGCTTACTTAAATATGTCTTTTTTTTCCTGAATAAATGGTCAAGTTTTAGAAGCTTATGTTTTTATGGCAAGAGGGACTAACCACCACAAACTTCTCTGTACTCTGTAATATCTACGGTTTATATTTTCTGATTTTACATTTAGAAGTATCAATAATTTTTCTTCCCTAGTAATTCTGAGTGGGTTTTTAAAACAAAAACCTACAAGTTGAGAAGAATGACAAAAATTACCAGCTATATCCACATTTTTGGTTTCCCTGAATAGAATGATACATAAGCCTATAGGGATGGTGTCTATATATTGTAAATAATGGTTCATTTTATTTCTTCTTACAAAAACTAAATTATTACTGCTTGCATTTCCCCAATTAGATTTTTTGTATTTATACTATGAATGTTTACATCAACTATTCTTAGAATGAGAGAATAAAATTATATTTATTAAGAAGATACTATTTAGAATCTACAAGTGCATCAACAAAGGGTCAAGGTAGGGAAGAAACAGGAGTAGAAGCAAGCATGAGGGAGCATCCACACAGGAAATCTCAGCACAGGGGCTAATTGGGAATTTCTGGCTGGAACACTGGGAGGCTTGGTTTGGTTTTCCTTACCTGGGATTAAGAAGCCACAGGGCCCTGGGAGCCCTAAGAGCCAGGACCATGTTTAGATAAAGCAAAAGTGAAACATTTTATTGGTTAGAGACTAAGAAAGTATTTTCAGTTTCTACACGTCAACCTACATTTTCAAGAAAACCTATTCATTCCAATGGATCTAAGATGGATTTGAAAAGCCCAGTAGTTTAATTGATAGAGACAGGAAATAGCCTACCTTGTTCAAGCAGATTGACCAACTAGACCTTTGAAGACTAATCACAAGATACTGCCACTTCTGTGGTGATTAAGGTAGGGAGTTTTTCCAAAACTCATGCCAATAATTAAAAGCCATACCTTGACATGTAAATTTTTTGGAGGGCGTTGTGAGTAACAATTTATCTGCCATTTCTCCAGGGCCGGCACAGCGGGCAATTCCAGGTTCCTTATATTCCGACTTCACCCAGTCGGATAACCACTGCATGTTACAATCACAGTAAAGAGGGTTGGCTCCAATCGCTCTGGAAAAAGAACACCACAAAAGCACACATACACACACACACAAGTATGGAAGTATTGTTATTTCCTAACAGAACAGATTCACAGTGATGCTCAGTAGAAAATCCCTATGAATTTGTTGATGACAACAATCTAGAAGAAAATGGAGAACTGCAGATCCCCACTTTCCTTACATTGGTGAGGCTGGGATAAATAATGTTAACAGTTTCTTGGGCTTTACAGGGTCACTCCATACTCAGAGAGACACATTTATCATGGATATAAATACATCCTATGGGAAGGCTAGCACTTTCTGCTTTCCCCAGTTCTTTACTGAGAACTTGGTTACTGTGCAACAGTCTCAGGACTCCACTATGAACAGGGAATCATTCTTAAGCTCTCCCCACATTGAACTCACATTTCTAAGTAGACTGGCATAGGACAAACACAAGTAATCCTCAGAGAATCTGCACAGCAGAAGCACTTACAAGATATCTGTGAATGAGCAGTCTGACTTCTCTGGGAGGTGCTGGTGGGTATAAAGTCTACAAAACTTGGGATAATTAAACTGGTGGTAAACATTAGGGACGTTACTTCAGGAAAAGGACCACTATAAGGGCAAATGAAGTCCATTCCCCAGTGCTAATTTGCACCGTTAGTGGTCTGTCCTTTTTCTGGCCTTTCATTTTAGAGTCCAGTATTTAGTTAACATAAGCAGTAATAGTAATGGAAGAGTCATAAGGAAGCAGCTAGCATTATTTCATCATTTCAATCTGCTAGACCTGTGCTAACCCATTTCTATAAAGTACCTTATTTTCTTTAAGATAGTAATATGAAAGTCTAATATTAATAATATGTTATTATTATTAAATAGTAGGTCCATAAACTAGTCATGCTGGGACACAAGGGGTAGGCATGTGAGGCAGTTTTTCAAAGCTAAATTACCTTCTGATTAGCAACTGAAGGATACAAATGAATCATAATCTAGGGAGCCCTCTAAAATATTCTTGCAAAATCATAACACGCTTTATTGTGCAAATCAATGTCCAGATTTTATCAAGCATCACAATGCAGTAAGTGTATCCTTTGTATATATGTCAGCCCAATACAGTTCAAATCAAAGCACAAGATGAACGATATTTTTGATTACTTTGCTTTCCATTGACATTTCCCAATGCCCTTCTGAATTGGAGGAGAGAGAAGTGAATAAGAAGAGTTGTTAATGATCCACAGCGTGGAAAACAAATGTGTAACAAGGAGGCAAGGCTGAGCCCTGACAGGACAGAGGAGCTTTGAACTGGATCACTGTTTTGGGGAGAACCACATAATGAACTGGTCCCTCAGGTCGAGCAGGACTCATGCTGTGTGGCCTTCTCTGATCCATGACCCTAACTCCACTTCCTCCTTTATGTAGCATTCTCTCAGACAGCAGCAGCCACACCCCTGACATTAACAGTTTTTATTTTCATACTGTATGTCATGAACAGGGCATGAGTTTGCAAATAGAGATCTTGATGTGGACCTTTTGTGAGGTAGACGCTGAGGCTCAAAGATTAAATGGTAGAGGTCTTTCTTCTTGTAGCCTCTGGTCTAATGGCTTGAATATGAATGGGAGGGATCCATCTGATAAATAGATAATACAAACCATACTAATACCAGAGTTTCCATAAAGCAAATTCAGATGAAACATGACTAACTAGAGAATACCATTTTTTCACTGTCTTTCTTTCTGAATGTTCTAAATTTCTATTTTTTGTTTTTAATCTTACTGAGGTCATACTGGCTTTGACATCCAGACAGAACCAGATAACTGCTACTGGGTGGCCCAAATTTATCATCACGCAAGGAGGCTATCTAGTCTTAGACAGACCTCTTTTCTTCCTTCTAACTTTGAGATATCTTAATATGACATCTAGTAATAGAGTAAGGATAAAATTCAACAGTGCTAACTTTGTGTGTCTGTCTGTCTGTCTGTATGTATGTGTATATATATGTGTGTATGTATTATATGGCTATATAATTTAAAAATAGTCAATATATGAATATATTTTATATATACAAATCTCTCTCTCTATATATATGTATATAATCCATTTCTACCTCCATTTTTATTACAACTACATTTATGGAGGCAGATGTGAGAGTACATACAAAGGAACTTGTCACAAAGCACTAGGAGATTATACAATATTCAGTGGTGTCAATGTCAATATCGCACAGCACCATGGCCATTGCTAAGTGATATCTGTGTTATAAATGAATCAAGTTTAAGCAAATTGGTGTATGACTGATGGAGGGACTGAATGGGACACAGCTTTGGGAAGTAGAATTGGGTAAGAATCAGAGAGCAATCAGAATAAAGTGCAGAGAGGCTGGAGAACTGCTTTCATATAAAAGACACTTAGCTGAGTCAAGGCCACCCACCTGATGAAGACTGCCAGCCCAAAGAGTAAATTAAAATTTTCTTGTAGGAGGCAAGATATCCGATTTGAAACTTGATACATTTTCTTTAAGGATTAAATCAAGCATAGCTCATAGTTACAGAAAAAGAGCAGCAGAAGACTATTTCAAATATGTTAATCAGAGAGCATCTGACCCCAGCACCGCATCCTTGAGGCAGGTACTCACAAGTGTGACAAGGCTGAAAGGTCACTGAAGGCACCTTCAGGAACGACAGAAATGTCATTTCCATGTAGAGACCTAAAAGAGAGAAAGTTCAGAGGAATGTTTCTACACGTAGAAGGACTTCATTTTTTATTAAATACTGAAGTCAGTGGAAGAAGGTGATCTATTCAATAAGCTATGTGTGAACAACAGGGATCTATCTAGAAAAACAAAAGCCAGCCCATACCTCACATCATCTGAACAAAATAAACTGTATATGGAAGAGTTAAATGTAAAATGAAATTAGCAAACTCCCTAAAAAAACATGCTGTTCAAATAATCATAGGATGAGGAAAATTTTCAACAGTATTATCTCGGAAATGAGAAAGAAAAAGAGTATGAAAAATTCTACACGGTAAAATTTACTAAATAAAGTAACTGCTAAGGGGCTGTGTGCAAGGAAGTGGATGACAAATATCATAACCATGGAAGATAAAATATTTAAATCCTTAATTAAAAGATCCAAAATCAATGTAATTGTATGGATGTTGTACTATATAATAAAAATAGTATCTAATAGATCATGGCTAATGAAGCCATCAGTCTTCCTTAGAACACATACTGCAAATGCTCAATAAATATATAAGGACTCAAACACTACAGCCATTTGAAATACAAGTTAAAACAGCCAAAACACAAAACAAACAAACTAACAACCCAATTTTCCGTCTATCATAGCAAAGTGAAAGGGTTAATAATACCCTGATACGAAAAGTTTACAAAAGTGCTTTGAAAGGATATTCTACTAAACTGTTGATGGAAAATAGAATTAACTCATTGATCAAATATTGTTTGGAAGACAAGTTAACAGTTCTACAACTGTCCTAACATCGTGGACAGAACTTCATACAGGGGAATCCCTTCTGCACCATCGCTTTCATGTTAGTACATCTGCACCAAGATAAAACCATGGATGGCTCATTTGAGAACCATAAGAAATAAACAGTTTTCCATTAATCTGAATGATAGTGGGCATGGGATGGTTAGCAAAGTTATTTTCTTCAATCCAAGACAGACCCTATACCTGGGAAACAGTTGACAAACAGCCACACATGGTGAAAGAAAACCGTACTAATGTGTTATTTAAAGTAGCTAATGACCCGTCTGGAAAAACAAACGAACAAACAAAATACAAAAAAAAAAAAAAAAAAAAAAAACCCCAAAAAAACCCAAAACCAAAAAATAAAGTAGCTAATGAAAAAACAAGATAGGGTCCTACTCATGGCTGTTAAGAGCTATATATCTGTGGGAATACTAATATTGGGATATAAAAATAAATATAAAGAACAAAGCCTGGAAGAATATGTTAAATTCATTTCATAGAAAAGTATTCAAGTATAATATGGTTTCTAAAGAAAATAAGTTTTCTTATTTTATTATAAACTATTTGGAGTTATGTGACATATATGCATTACTTTTATAGTATATATCAATATACTTACTGATATAAATATATATCAATATAAATAAGTATATTGATATACATTAGAGTTTATATAGCAATAAATGTACTACAAAAGAGAAGGTTATGCTGTTTTAATCAATGTGGTTGTACAATGATACCATATGAGACAACTGTCCCAATTTCAAATTTACAGTATACTTTAACACATGCATCAGGAGTCAATAACAACACAGTGATCACATCACACACCCTCCCAAAAAATAGCCCATAATTCAGATTCTCAAGAAATGTGATTGTTTAATACAGGATTCTTACAGTAACCGAAGAGACTTCAGTCCATCAAAGGTCCGTGGAGGGATACATCTCAGACGGTTGTAACTGAGAATTCTGTAAATAGACACATGTCAGTTTATCTAACTTGGGAATCTAGTAATATACAAATGCTCTTTTAAGGCAAAGCACTTCAGAAAACAGGTATTTGAGCAATTTATGAACTGAATGTATTACATATCATTTACATTGTTCATCTACATGTTTTAATCCTATTATGATACATTCCTAAATAAAATTTAACAATTTTCCTTCTGTGTACACATGGTTCATTCATTCTCTGACTGAGATCATGCCCTGTGTGGTGGTTTGAATGAGAATGGCCCCAATAGCCTCATAGATTTTTCGAAATGAATAGGAGGTGGCCTTGTTGGAGGAAGTGTGTCACTGGCTTTGAGGTTTCAAAAAACCCATTCTAAGCCCAAACTCTATCTCTTCCGGCTGCCTGCAGATCCAGATGTAGAACTCAGCTTCTCTATCACCATATCTGCCTGTGTGCCTCCATGCTCTCTGCCATGATAAAACTTCTGACACTCTAAGCAAGCACCAATCAAATGCTTTGCTTTGTAAAGGTTTGTGTTATCATGGTATCTCTTCACAGCAATAGAACACTGACCACCACACCCTGAAAACTTACTTCAAGGATTTCTAACAACTATGTCATGATCTTAAAAATAATATTTTGTGTGTGTTTGTGTGTGTTTGTGTGTGTGTCTTAAGCTAAACCTAACATTTTGAGTAACTTTTATCTTTGCTGTTTCTATTTCTCTTTATGGTTTTAACACTCCATAAGATGGCAGATGCACTCTGTCTACCGGGAACATCTAATAAACCCTTCTCACCCCAGAATAAGTGAATAGTCAGTATCACACTTACAAGGTGAGAAGCTGTGTCATGTTGCTGAAGCTTTGATTGGAAAGGGTGCTTATTCGGTTGTTACTTAAGTCTCTAAAAGAGAAAAGTGAAAACATGGAGCTTACTTTTAACCAGAATAATAGAGCCTTCAGTATTAGGGTTCAGAATAAACCACCAGCATTTATGGTTCCATTAGCTCTCCATTCCATAACCTCCTTTGACATATATATCCACGAATACACAAATTCAAATTTGCTAATTGCAACAATCCTTGAATTAATTACATTTATATTGTCATGATAAGAACACCTGTGATTTGGCCTGTGGCTAAGTCACTGACACTCAGAAAGTTCTCAATAAATATTTATTTAATAAATAAGTAAAGATGTTGAATATTGCTAACTTGCTATTTCAGAGTGTACTTTGTAATTTTAACGGTAAAATATAGTATGTGAATATTAACATTTTCTCATTATATGTAGAATCACATGTATTCATTCATATATACATATATATCATATCTTAACAGATATATATGTATATATGTAAACATTATAACTAGCCACTCTTTTTTTCTGGAGCAAGATATAACACGTGAATAAAGAGAAGATCAGTAAGAGAAAAGACTCAATTATGCTTGTATTTAAATTCCAAGATATGATTAAAATAGACATTGATAATTATGAAAATGATGAGAACATTATAAGAGTCTTTTGATCCACATTGGAGAATTGTTAAAATTCTATGTCTAAATTTTAAAAAGTTGCACATATTTATAAAAAGATATTTATATAATGGGCCAATAGTAATAAATATTTCTAGAACCATAGATATCATTTTTGTTATAAGTAATTACATGTTCCCCCATAAATGCCCCAAAGCTGTTAAAATTACCTTCTGAAAATCCCAGCTAGTTCATAGCTCATTTAAACAGATCTGATATCTGTTTAAATAGAACTATCAATAGAACAAGATATGGTCAAAGTAGTTTTTTCCTTATCTAGGCTATTTGTCACCTACATGGGCCTATGATAATTTCTATTTTGGATTTCCCATATTTCATGGAAAATGGAGACAGTATCTTCACTTGCCTCAGTGCACCTACATAAAATTTACATATGTCTTGTAATAATTCCTTCTCTTGAACTTCTTGGAACTCACTAATTAGGAATAAAGCCTGTTCTAGGAAACTTAACAATCTGCCTCTGAAACTAGAAAATAAATAAACTAAAACTAGTGATAATGTATCGTCATTAAAATCTCTTACATTTTTGTAATTTTTCTATGTGCTCTGAAGTGTTTCCTGTCACCAGCAAGGCTACTCAAACGTGGGAGATTATATTAACAAGAGTAGATCTGTTTTTAAAATGATGTGTGAAGCTAGATCAATTTGTTTATAGATTTAAATGTCGCTGTGTTTTTATGTCTTACATTCAAACTGTCATCATAAAATCATTTCATTCATTGAAAAGGAAATGAGTTATTTTCTGAAGACAGAAATCTAATCTGAACAAAGAATTAGTATTTTGAAATATATACTCAGAATGTCAAGATCATTGTCTAGCTTAATTAGATAGGGTACAAATCCAGAAGCTTGCATAAAATGAACTTTAGTATTAATAGACCCTAAACTACTTTAAAATAACTTTCTTACATAAGAAAGTCAAGCAAAGAAATATGTTCAGCAAAGTTTTGACCACATTTTGTTTGCCATACAAAATAAATTATTTCCCCACTATCCTTATGATTTCTAACAAGTAGCCTCTTTTGTATCAATACAGCATCACATTTTACTATTTTAATACTTGTTTTTACATTTAGACATTATTCTATCTTTGCTTCTTTGGCTAAAGGAGCTTTTCCTCAGACTCGGCATCATCTAATTGATATTCAATAGAGCTGTAGCTAGTGATCCTGAACCTCAGTGATCTAGCAGAGAAGCAGGCCACTGTAAGTGATTTATGTTATGTGAAAGGCTCTCTAAATCTTTTGCTAGTTGCCAGTCCCAGTTTAATGAAATAAAATAACATAACGGTGTAGAAATATTCTACTCACATAAGTGTTAAATGTTTGTAGTTAGAGAGCTCTTTCGGGACCAGTGTAAACTGGTTCCCATCCAGATACCTAAAAACAAGGACAGAACAAGGTCATCTTTCAAAGTAACAGTGGGAAAACACAAAACAAATGACCAATATTTACTTTGAACAGAGATGAAGAACAACTTGACAGTTTTCTCCTTGAGATCATGTTTCAAGCTGCGATCATTATTCAAGACAAGGAAAGGGCAAATTACATAGTAGTTCAATTTAGTGGAACTCTTTGTGGCTCACTTAGGCTAATGCATAAAGCTGAGTAAAGAGTGGTGAGTTCAGTTTCTTGTGGTTTAGCCAAAGAGCAGGCCAAGTATCTAGCCACTTTGCTATCAGCAAGGAGGTCTATCCAATGTCTTCTATATTTATGTGGTCGCCAGTTTTCTTGTATTTATATAGAGACAACATCATGAATTGAAGAATTATTAACCAAGTATAGTTATTAAGTTTAAGTATACTTTTCATTGCATATTATATATATCTCAACATATTTGCCAAATAACAATGAACAGTTTTAAGGAGATTTTTGAGTGCAACTAGATAGAACTTTAAGGTGGTAGATTTGGTGTCACAGGGGCCTCAAGCGCTTTCATAGAATAACAAAAATTTTCAAGTATACAAAAATTAGCATGTGAATTCAAAGAAATTTTTCTAATGAAAGTGCATTTTGGCCTATCTTATTAGGGTCAGAACGTGGGCAAGTTAAAAAAAAAAATAGTAACTCACAGGATATAAAAAAATTCATGCTGGGATTCAGTTCCATGATGCCACATAAAGAAAAAAAAAACCTTCTCTTTTCAAAGCTTTCCTTACTTAGACAATACATAATACAAGGGTCTCCAGCACTTGGGTCATCTGCGCAGAGGTGCAGCTGATACCAGTTATGAAACATTGAGGGTGTGTGTGCGTGTGTGTGTGTGTGTGTGTGTGTGTTTCCGTTCCAATGAAGTAGTCATTCTTGAAACCTCAGGTTAGAATTAGAATGTTTAAAGGAAAAGTCAGGAGGTTACCTGAGATAAAAATCTATAATATTGGAGCTGGAGAGATGGCTCAGTGGTTAAGAGCACTGATCACTCTTCCAGAGGTCCTGAGTTCAATTCCCAGCAACCACATGGTAGCTCACAACCCTCTGTAATGTGTACTCACAGTAACAGTGTACTCATGTAGAATAAATGAATATTGAAAAAATCTATAATATTTCCAAATGTACACAGATCTTTAAAATAAACAGGCTATAAATATATGTGATTGACATGAGATTATACGTTGATGTTGCAATATGACTTCTGATGAGTCCTCAAATTTTCTGACGCATATTATATTTTTGCCTATTTCCTTTCCCTATTTCTTGTAGCTAAGTTTTTCTTGATACCACTAGAGGGAAGCAGTGTACCATGAATGTCAACAGTCTCCTTTTAGCCCAGAAATGTTGCAGCAGGACAAAAAAGACTCAGAAGAACACTCTGCATGTCTACTTGGAAAGCAGTATGAGAGGGAAGGTATACGGAACTGATTACAACTAATGGATACCATTTGTTCAACTTGTCTACCCATACATGCTTATGTTGCCAAATTCTTTAATAATTTAATGTAATACACACACGCACATTTTCTAATATGAGTATGTATGACTAGAGAGAAGGCTCTTGCTGACTTGGTAAGATTCAAAGAATAATCTCTCTGGGAGGTGAAACTTGAATTTCAAAGATGAGTTAGTTTTCTCCTGATCTATATAGAACAAACTATTCTTCATAGAAAAGAAATTCAAATTATTTGACAATGAGCTTTGTTGTGATGTCAACTGAAGACTCAACTTAAGGGAAGAAATGCATCTATGGCATAAATAGGGTCAATCAAGAAATGAAGCTTAACACAGAAATGAATGAATAGTTAACTTTTGTGGATGGGTAAAAACAAAAGGCCAGTTAAAATGGAAAAAAAAAAATACTTAGCAACAAAGAGGACATGGATGCTGTGTCTCTCACTGAGCTATTTATAGAATTTCATTTTGCATAGAGAATACAGGTTTATAACAGGGAGTGGGGAAGGGTTATAGACCCATATGACCATCTGAAGAAATATTAAAACAACAGTTTTTTAATGAAACATACTAAACACAGTGCTTACAGTCAATTATCTGTAGGGTGGATAAAAAAACTGGTAAGAGAGAACAAACCTGACCAGTTAACAGCTTTTCGATTCTAAGGAGTACATTCCTGTTTGCTAAGATTGTGTACTCTCTGAATGTTTTATCCAGCACAAAAATAGGATCCATGAACTAAACATAACTTGAAAAATGAGATCCTTGAAAACGTAAGAGGCATGTTGTTCACTTGATCTTAGCCAAAAGCCTAAGGGGAAATAAATCCTTTAACTTCATTACTTAGGTTGCGTACTGCCCAAATGGTGAAAGTGGATCACATGGACCCTTTGCATGCACTGCCATGAGCTGTACTCATATATGTGCAGAGGCCACATGCAGATTTGAACTGCATGATCCATGATTCCAGGGAAACAAAAATTAAATAAAGACTAAACGATTCACTTCGACTCAGATAAAATATTTTCTCATCTAATCCCAGTTTAGACATAAAGGGATGGAATGAAAGTGGCATGATGCATCCTGAAAATAAATCAACTATGCAACATTTCCCATACTATATTGGATGGAACATTAGTCTTGTAAAGTGCTCCATGAAAAAATAAGGGGTGAGAGAAGCAGTAAGTTCAGGATCTATTTAATGTTTGACTATCCTTACTGGAGCATATTACACACAGCAAATACAACAAAGGCACTGAGGAATCTTACTTTGATAAAAGGAACGCAATTCAACCAGCAATTCTCTAAGTTCTCTAAAGTGTCTTTTGCTTTATTGCTTTATAAATTTACTTTATATTCATCAAGCAGGTATAGAAATGTGACCTGTAAAAAGGATCCTAAAGATTTTTTAAAATTTATTTATTCTATATTTAATTTTGACATGTATCTCATAATTCACCATTGTATATAATACTGTGATAGATATCCCATAATACATATATATATATTTAAATTTGTTCAATTTATTTTAATATTCTTATATGAAAATTACCATCACAGTATGGCACACACTATCAAAATTGTTCATGTTAAAAAACTGTTAAAACACAAAGTTTCTGTGAGTTCATTAAACAATTAGAACCTTACAAAGTACTTGGGAAGTAAAATGGTAAAAAACAGTTTGAGAACAGTTGGTTAGTTTCTTAATAATTTAAAAATCCTCTAACATATGTCATACAAAGACTTTAATATGAATATTTATAACAACCTTGTTTATCACAGCCAAACAGTAGAATGGTTCTAAAGTTCATCCATAGATGCATTAAATGAAAAATGTCTATGCCACACCACAGGATTCTCGGGATTTAAAAGAGAACACTGCTCACACACACAGCCCTAAAGATTTTTATTAGATATTTATCCACTTGATGTATAAAACATTAGTTGGAAATGTAGGAAAAGGCAAAACAAATTAAGGCAGTTAGTTTTAAAATTCAGCTCAACAACATTTAGACTCACCTAGGATAGAGTTTTCATGTAAGACTGTCTGGACCAGGCTTGTCTTAATTATATTATATTGTTCTCAGAAGACTAAGTCCACTATGGGTGTTATCATCCCCTAGATTTGGTTGCCAGGCCTTATAAAGTATAGAGGGAGCACTGGGCACAAATGAACCTACAGAAATTCATTCTCTCTCTATTGTTGACTGTTGATGTGACTAGCTGCTTCTAGTTCTGTCTTGATTTTCTTGTAATGATGGACTTATAAAAAAAAAACTTCTCTCCCATAATGTTGGTTCTGTCAGTGCATTTAATAAGAGGTACAGGAAGAGAAACAAGAAAGACAAACTGTACTTACAGCTCTGTGACATCTCTTGGAATACCTTTAGGCAAGACCTTCAAGCCCTTGTTGCTACATCGTACCACTGTATCCAGGCAGGTGCATTCGGAAGGACACCGGGAGAGTGGAGAACAACTATTGTCATCATTTCCTAGATCAGCACAGAGAGTACAGACATATTTACCATTTAGAATGGACTGGAATGGAGTTTTTATATTTAGATAAATTTAATAAAAGCAAGGGTCTTCTGCTATGTAAATAAAAAATATCACTTATGTATAAAGCACTAAGTACTTACAGATTGACATTATACATGCATTAATTTTGGCCTCCCTAAGGCAGAATTTCAGAAAGGAACTCACAATTTTGTACTTCCAACATAATTTTAATAGGTGATTATTTGTTCAGTTATTTATGCAGTTTTCAATCAGGATATCCAAATATAAACTGGATTAAGAAGATGTTATAGAAGAAAAAATAATAAGAAAATGCAATAACTTATTTAAAATGTGCTGAAAAAAAGAAGTTATAAAGAGAAGGACACAAAGGGGCAGATGACCTTCAAATGCTTAGAATAGCATCAACACCCCATGTTAAAATGTCGAACTCCAGTTAGCTCCCTATCCACTGGCAATAATAACAGAGCTCACTCTACCCATCTCATAGGACTACAGTGAGATCAAAAGCAATGGCCCAAGGTCATGAGAGAGGGATGACTGACTTTGGTTGGTTTAAATAGAATTTCCTGGCTTTAATGGATTTTTGTTTTGTTTTTCTCATTTGGAAACAGTAGCTTC
The DNA here is from genome assembly GCA_028551405.1 of Uromys caudimaculatus. Lineage (NCBI taxonomy): Eukaryota > Metazoa > Chordata > Mammalia > Rodentia > Muridae > Uromys > Uromys caudimaculatus. The sequence goes on along the minus strand of CM052712.1, from coordinate 37,924,001 downwards.
TAAAAGACACACTGAGAAAAATAAGGTTAAAATTAAGCTCTATGAGTATCATTCACAAGTTGGGAGCTTGGAAGTCTTCTAGAACATTTCAGTAAACTTGAATGTGAAAAAGCAGTCTGAGGAAAACAAGTGCCTTGTTTAGGACAAAGAACGAAGCTACAAAGAACACTGCACAATCCTTAGATGTGAACTGGACCACAACATGAGAGCTGTTTTTAAAACTATTTCTGCCAGACCATAAGCCCTGTTTGCTCCCTCGTCCTACTGGAACTAAAGGACTAAAGGAAGTGTGCTCCCCTGGACAAAAGAGCATCAGATAGGCCCTGTGAATGAAGGTCTAGGACTCATGGTTTGGGGCATTTCTTACCATCATCACAGGTGAAGTCCTGAATGGCTACATCCTGGATTGGGATTTCCTTCAAGAAGTAGGGTTTTTGGCATCGAGGATTTCCTGTTACAATTCTTTTCCTTCTGAGCCATTCTCCCAGCCATGCCAGGTGACAGTTACAGTTGAAAGGATTGGCCAAGAGGTTTCTAATCACCATATGCAAACAATGCACAGTTCAGTTTAAAGTTCATCTTTTTCTATAACCTAGGTGATCATTTCTCCACACTATTTTTGTTACAATGATTTTCCCCTAGTCTTTGTATGCCCATTTCCCTATAGGTACACATTAATATACAAAATACATCATGCATATTTTCACAAAATTTGTATGTCTGGAACTAAAAGAAAATACATTCTCATAAGAGAATTCTTCAAATAACTTCATGCAAAAAATGAAGGCAGCAATTTGAGGTTTATGCAGTGAGTTCTGATAGATACCTCACAAATAATTTAAACATGTTAGAGATCTAACTTACTGTCAAACTCTCCTGTGCTGATAAAGCAGTAATTTAATATGAAGATGAAGGCTGATTACCTTATATTACTGAGTTTAACCTGACAACAGCTATTGCCTTAATTTGTCATCTCAAGATTTCCATCTCTTGTTTGCACCAGAGAATAGCTTTCCTATCCAAACTGACAGCTGAGTTGATTAAATGCCAGTTACAAAATTGAATTTACTTCTACAAATCTCAATACTTTTGGCATTTCATACTTAAGCACAAACCTATTGACAGTTCCTATTATTTATCAACATGCCTTCTTTAATATGCACAAATTAGTCACTCCATGTAAAATGTCACACTTTAAGTGAAACAGGGATTAAGTACTTTACTGATAGATGGATGCTTGCTTCTTTTTCTTTGTTTTAGTGACTTGAGCGGTCTCAGCCATGTTTATGGAACTGTTCTAACTATCATTTATCCCCATTCTGTTGAGTTAGATTAGTGTTTAGAAATTGCTGTGACAGGGGAATCATCTGTTATTAGAATTGTAAGAGCAAACATCTTGTTGAGAATATGACATACAAAAGGCCAGAAATGCATTGTTTAAAAATTATTTTAAAGCATTTTTAGTGTTTTGTTTGTAGACAAAGAACTATTCTCAAGTTTTAAGTTTTCTATATAAAATATTCTCTGAGATAGACTCAACTCATTCCTTCCAAATTTTGCAAAGTCATAGTAATTGGCATCTGGTAAATAGCTTTTATTGTCAATCTGTTCATTGTTATATATCCCTTGTCACCAAGAATGCTTCTTTTAGAGTGTAGGTGGTTGGTAATAACTCTATCAATTCTGTTTTTATGATACTTATGTTAAAATATTTGTTTAGAATATGAAAAGAAATCTGTGATATTTACTTGTTAAGTTAGAATAATTTATAACTATAAATTTAAGCCACATCATCAATCTCATTATTATAAAAACAACTAGCTGAAAAATACTATGTATATCAAATGTTATGTAATAAAGATGGTATTAATTTTAGAAAAATTTAAACAAGGCTAACATAAGTTTGTCCTTTCGTAAATGCCTAAATACAAGGTCAAGTGTTATAGAATGTTTAGCAATTAATTAAAAATTACTAATAAAGGTAAGAAATATAATACACTATTGCAAGCCAAAGATAAAAGCAGCAGTTTTCAACCTGTGGATCATGGCCCCTTTGAGGAGTCCAAGGACTCTTTCATAGGAGTCACCTAAGACGTAAGAAAACATAAATATTTATATTATGATTCACAACAGTAGTGAAATTACATTATGAAGTAGCATCGAAAATAATTTTGTGGTTTGGGGCCCCTACAACATGAAGAACAGTATAACTATCTCTCAGCACTAGGACGATTGAGAACCACTGCATGAAGGTGGTGCATTTCTACTCACAGTGTAGATAATGAGTGAAGAGTATTAAATGCTCCTGGTGCAACGGTGGTAATTTGATTGTCATATAAGGAGAGCAGACGCACAGATCCAAGTCCTATGAAACTGTCGTTCCCAACACAGCTTATTCGATTACTTCTCAGCATCCTGGGGGAAGGAAAAAGACGTTGCTTGGAGATAAAATATCAGACATTCAATTTTGCCTCTCTGAGAATCAAAATCATCCCTTTATCAAATATGCAGCATTTGTTACTATTTTGAATGTCTTTTCCCCTAGGGATGGCTATATTCCGGAGACCATCCTGGAAGAATAGAGTGCACAGAATCATCAGTGCCTACATTAAGCCACAGAAGGCATGGTGAATCTGTGTGGATTTGCAGCCCCACGGTGAGGGCAACATGTTTACTTTTGATGATATAATTATGTTTGCCTGATCACATCGTGTCCTAAGTCACCTACTCTGAGTCCTTGGAGCCCAGTGATTTCTGTACTCAGAAGAGTCTGACATTTGAGATGGAAGAGAAGGAGGGAGGGAAGAATCAATAGGCACTGCAGATGGAGAGCTGAGGGCATCTCAGGGACTTAGTGACTCACAAGAACAGAGGGAGTCAAGCGTGACTGAGCATCCACCAAGCCTGCATCCGATTGTTTTATTTATGAAAAATCTGTTCATTGTTTCAAGTTCAGAATTCCCCAAAGGAATAAATGTAATATACAATGAAGGTTAAATAGGTTGGCCTTGAATAAACTCTACTTTTGACATTGTCATTAACAGGATTAAAAGTGTTGTCATTTCCTCACTGCTGCTAAAGCGCTGGCTTAGTTCCCAAATCCTTCCTCTCTGAGCTGTTTATTTGGATGTTTTCAAGAAGGAAGAAAACGTCCTTTATGAATCTGTAGTTCCATTACATATTATTAAGAACTCATGCAAAATTAATTTATTGATCTTTCCACACTCAAAGTAATCACTCGCTGGAAGAAGAAGACAAATATAAAAAGAGAAACAATGTGCAGGCTAGTTTTATGTCAACGTGACATAAACTATAGACATTTGGAGAAAAGAAAACCTCAGTTGAGAATAGGCCCCTATAATATTGGTCTGTGGACAAGCCTATGATGCATTCTATTTTGATTGGTGATAGGTATGGGAGGGCTGAGATCTCTGTGGGCATCTGTCACCCATGGGTTGGTAGAGGGAACAATTCATGAAAAGTGAGGTAAGCAATCAACACTCACTTAGGGCCTCTGTGACAGTTCCCCAGACACCCGCCTTGAGTTTGTACGCACACTTCTCTTAGATGAGGAACCATGATCTCAAAGTATATGACGAAGTAATTCTTTCCCTTCCCAAGTTTCTTTTGGTTATGGAATGTTATCACAGCAAACAAACTCTAACACAGATGATGAAAACGTTGTTGCTTTAAAACTCTATGTTTGGTAATAAACAAAAAATAAAAAAATATTCTATCTCTGCTTAGCCATAGATAAGAAGAAAGATGATGCTCTCCTATCCAGGCATCACTGGATAGTCAGAAACAAATGCACACATCCTTATCAGCAATTTCTTATGTCACGAATAACAGAGATAAGTGGGCTTTATCTTACTGGAGTTGATTGAAGAGACCTCCTCTCTTGAAAAAAATATTCCACCAGCACATGCATAGAGCAAGCTTTGTCTGATGTCTCAGGACATTTTATAACTTGCTGAAATATGCACATGTATTACTAACTATACTAATAATGCTGAGGAATTCAAATGTTCAGAATACTTGATCACACAGACTGTGTAGAAGAATAGATCCAGAAACATGTACTCTAATAGTTGGACACCACAAGTTTGACTCAACTGCTCCATTCTTGGAAGAGATGCGCTGAGGAGACAGCATGTGGGTGTTTTTTGTCAGGCATTACAGCATAAACAGGAGAATCGCATCAGTGGAGAGAAAATGGAGAAAGCTGATTCCAGAGAACTTTTAGGCAGTATCCTTTGTTTGTATCTACTCAAAATAAACACTTTGATATACTGTCCAGAGTGGCACTATGGACTGAATTGTGACTCCCCTAATTCAGACCTTGAAGCTCTTATCACCTAACTTGGCTGCCTGTGGAGAAAGCCTTTATAGTTTTATAAACTTAAATATAAAGAGAAAGACACTCTAGAGATCTCATAATCTCACTTTTTCTCTACATAAGATTGCAGACTGAAGGTCATGTGCATTAGCAGTAAACTAGCCAAGAAAGAAGCCTGTAGCCTAGAAGGTGGACTGAAAAACAAATTGAATTTCATGGTGAATATCTCCATCCAGAAGCATGGGAGGTGTTTGTGCAGTATTCAGTCTGTGGCATTGTACTGTGGCAGCACAGATGGGCTGCTATGGAGAAAGTTCTAACCTGTGTCCCTTACCTTCTCCACAGTACTTCTAATACCAATGAATAGACCCTCAGCATCTGTGGAAGAAGCGAAATGCTGTCCTTTGTTGAGTAATCTGAGACAGCCAAAGGAAGTGAAGATGCAGGCCCTATGGCATATTTTCTTAGTTATCCTTCAACACACTTTCAGTATATCCCCTCCCCCTGACATGCTCAGCAACTGTTTGTATAACAATTTAGAGTGATTCAAAACTAGTCCCTGAGAGAAGTCTGTGCTTGATATGTGGTCTTGCTGGATTATTAGGTTCCAGGCTGGATGGGCAATATTAGAGCATACATCTATTCTAATGTACAGAGGATTTTTTGTCAGACCTAAATTAGGGATGCTATTAACAAAGCCATCTAGCTAGAGAAATCCCTTTCTCTTTCTTCCCTTTCAAAAAGATCAGCGACTTCCCACATCTCCATTATACACAGTTCTCATGGTTAGGTGAGGTGCCATTCCTTGACCTATGTTTGCTACCATGTCAAGGGCTGCTAATAGATTCTTTTATATGCTAACACAACTGCTTTAGAATTTGGTTTTTCTCTCATCCGATTTATGAGTCACTACTTTTGCAAACTTTATTATCAAAATTCACTGAGATAATTTAAACAATACAAAGTATTGCATTTACTATTTGATCCAAGTGATGTCTTCTCTACATAAACATTTGGGAGACACAGAGAATTTATTCCTTCCAAGCTCCCTATCACTAACCAAACAGACAAAGCCCTTAGCATGATTTCTTAGTAGTAGATAATAAAGGGTTGATCATAATCATGGATTCTTTTCTACTGAAGCCTCACAGGGAGTTAAATGTAGCCTCTGGATGAAGATAGTCATTCTGTTCAAATGATTATGTCTGAAATATTGAGTGACTGAGCTAGGAGGGAAGTCGAAATCACCCTTCTCCCCAGATGATAATGACCAGTGAAGCTAACCCACTTTAATGTGAGTCAGAAATACTTACAATGTTTTGAGGCTCTCCAATCCTTTGAACATCTTATGCTGAACATTTTCCAAACGGTTACTGGTGAGAAGAATTTCATTCACACCAGATGCGCCTTCGAATGCTCCCTCCTCGATATCAGTGATCTTATTGTTGCTAAAATTGCTAAATAAAGAGTGTTGAAGCACAGATCATAAACGGTTGCCCACTCACATACGGCTCTCCAAAAATGTATCTGGTCATTTTAAATCTAATGAATGAACAGACAAGTCTTCCACAACTCTGAATTTTCACTGCCAGTGTTGCTAAGACCTGGACAAGATATTTTTCTAATCCATCAAGTCAGAAAGACAGTAACACTAAGAGAGAAGAACCATGAAAAAGACATACTAGTCAAATTCTGGTCAGAATGAACTGCAATTATCACCAGGAGTCTAAAATTTTTTAGGCTGGTTATTTGGTTACATAAAGCTTTTATGTGGCCCTGTAGGCTGTTCTGGCTTAGCAACAGGCCCCAATCATTAACTTTTCAGTATCTCCCCAGCTCTTGAATATCTGGCCACCATATTTGAATTTTTTTCTGTGAGGATCAAATCCATGTCTTTGTGCTTATGAGACAGACACTTTACCAATGGAACAATCTCATTATTCTATTTTGTGGTTTATTTTTTCTGCTTATAAAGCACTGCTCATAGTAAATGCTCAGTAAACATCCGTTCCTTTAAACACCTTATCACTAAAGAGGCAGTGTAGTTACTGGCATAAAGGATGACAAGAAATTAGAAGATGTTTTCAGGTAGCCTAAGGAAGAGGTGAAGGATGCAGGCATAGGTTAGATCTGTGCTGCTGAAACAGTGTCAGGCCTCTGTAGAGACTGGATGCTCCAGGGAAGCAGAATGCTAGGGGGAGGGAAGAGGGAGCACCCTCTCAGAGGTGAAGGGGAGGGGTGATGGGGTGAAGAACTCTGGGAGGGGGGACCGGGATTGGAGTAGCATTTGGGATATAAATAAATTAATTAACTAAAATTAATAAATAATTTTTCTATAAGAAAACCAGTGTCAGTGCCTGTGGCAGCTATACATGTGTGAGAGAGGGTGACAAGTGCTGTGGGGCAATGTCCCTGCTTCTTCCTCATGTGAGCAGGGCATTATGGATCCTCGCATGATTGACTTTTGTCCTGCCGCTCCCTTTATTCTTCTCAAGAACATGGACTACTGATGGAATGTTGTTGAAAATGCTGAGCTTATGAACTTACTCTGAAAGATGAGCTGTGGACATGAAGGAACCCAGATGAGCAGACCAGCCAGTTTACTAATCATTAATTTTGACTATCTCATAATGAAAGCTTAATGAAGCAAAAGTCAAACAGTTGACATGAATGTGCTGAAAGAGAGATAGCAGCCCAGTTTGGGGAACAGTAAAGGAAGTTACAAAACATCAGTGAACCCATGGTAATGTGCTTACATTGCTGGATTCTTGCTGTGGACGCACTGGAGACCAGCTGTCTACTTTAGAGAAAGATGCTAAGGGCTGGCTTGGAATTGTGTGAACACATGGAAAAGTACCTCTTAAACAGTACTCTGGATTCAGGCCCCATGTAGTCTTCACATGGAAATTTCCCTAGATTGATATTATTTATATATCCTGTTCCAAAAGAAACTTGGACAAAATGGAAAGAAATATAAAATTCACAAGAAAGACACTGCAGAAAGTTAGCATATAGCTAACAAATGACTTACATTTTACGTAACTGAGGAAGTTTCTTAAAAATTCCTGTGGCTTCTAACACTGTGAATTCATTATTATTGAGACGCCTGGGGAAACACAACAAGAAAGAAAGCAAGTTTCCTTACAGGTAAAAAGGAGTTAGCTTGTATTCGTTACCCTGACTTAAAACATTATTTAATGATAACTTTTAAAATATAGCACAAATATAAGAGAATTTATTAACATGCTTATATTTTATCATTTTGTTGAAGTCTTAAAAATCAGAAATTCTTCAATATATTTAAATATTTAGAAAGGCAAAGACTATTCAAAGCCAGCTTATATGGAGGACTCTCTAGAACAAAGTTTCTAAGCCGTTTACACTATTGTCAACCTAGTATTCATTCATGTCTTAAGTTCCTTATTTGTACCTTCATCAGTCACAGATCAATTTATACATAATTCACTCACTATAAAATACGTAACAGATAGAATTGCAATACTATATTTTACAAATTGTATATTTGTAAAACTGCAAGGCAGGCAAAATGATTCATGCATGCACTCTCAGTACTCAGGAGGCAAAGGTGGAGGACCAAGGCAAGTCTGAGATCAGTGTGGTCTACCTGGTGAACTCCAAGGTATGAGAGCAATACAAAACATTCCATCTCAAACAAAACCATAAACAAATGTCTTAACAGAAAAAAAAGAAAACCTAGCACACCCATTTTTACTAACTCAATATATTGTCAACACTTCCAAAAGCACTCCAAAATCAATACCAACCACTGGCAACAACCTAGTATCATCACAGCCAAGTCCAAATCACCATCCTTCATTCATAACATGCTCTCTTGGGGTTCTTAGTTTGGACATTTCTCTTAAATGGAGTTCTACACAGTATGTCTTTTGCTTCATGTTATATGATGTTCTGAAGGCATTACTTATTTTCAATTATTTATAGGCATCTACTTCTGGGTATATACTCATAAGTGTAGATGCCCATGGGACCAGAAGAGGGTACTGGATCCCCTGAAGCTGAGTTACAGATGGTTATGAGCCAGCTGGCATGGGTGTTGGAAATTGACCTTTTTGGTCCTTTGTAGGAGCTGTAGGGTATGTTCTTAAATGCTGTGCTACTTCTCCAAACTCTTTAAGATGATTTGGATTTTCACATAGGTTATGGTATTATCAATACTTCCTTGCTTTTGATTACTGAGGAACAGAATGGGCACCCCCCATTTGCTTAGCCATTCATCAGTAAGTGGGCAGTTTTGCTACTCTACATTTTGTCTACCAAGAAGATGCTATGCTGAACATGGTATGCATGTTTTTGTGTGGACATACTTTCTATATACATAGAAGTAGGTTTTTTGTTTTGTTTTGTTTTTTTGTTTTTGTTTTTGTTTTTGGATCACATGATAGATCTATCCACACTACTTTAAGGAAAAAAACCGTTTTCCTGAGGCTATACTATTTTCTACATAAATACCAAAGTGTAATTTTTCCTACATATTATTGTCATTTCCCCCCAGACTTTCAAAGTGGTGGCAATGAGAAAATTCTGCCATAGGTTCATGAATTTGTATGCTTGCTCTCCAGTTGATGGTGCTGTTTGAGGAGGTACAGTCATGTTGGGGAAGGAGATGACTGAGGGCAGCCTTTTAAATGTTTATTATCTCACCTCACCTCAGTGTCTGTGTGCCTAAGCAATGCAATTCATCAACCATGGCTTTGCCCTATCACCTGATGCCATGCTTACTATTGGAAGACTTGGGTTCAGGAACCCTAAGTCAAAATGCACTCTTTCTACCATAAGTTGCTTTTGGTCACGGCGTTCACACTTTGTGCAAGTTGTACACAAGGGCTTATAAACTAGAAAGCACAGAGGAAAACAACACAGTAGCACAAAAGTAACTGATATGAACATTTGTCCTGGGAAGTTGTGCTATGAAGAACCTGGCAGTGTTTGTTTGCTTTGTTTGTTTTTGAGAGGGGAGGGAGAGGCAGAGGAAGAGGGAGAGGGAGAGGGAGAGGGAGAGGGAGAGGGAGAGGGAGAGGGAGAGGGAGAGGGAGAGGGAGAGGGAGAGGGAGAGAGGTTTGGAAGACTTAGGAACTCTGCAGTAGAAAAATAGTTGACTGCTATAAGCAGAAATTAATTAACCACTCTAGGAAGAATCTGGAAGAGTGTAATTCTGACCTATGATGCATATACAGTAGGTCCAAACCATTAGTTTTCAGAGGGTAACAAAACTATCAGCAACTGAGCTGGAGAACGTTCAACATTCATTCGTAAGATATTTTGGCAAAGAATCTGGCTTCATTCTCTACCTGTCCTTAGAGCTTGCCTAAGGCTAAATTACAAAGCAATTGATTTGTTTTCTAAAAATTAATTTCTTTGATAAAATGATTTCAAGGCAACCTGACATTGAGTCTCTAGAGTAGTTATTACTGATTGCTGTTATGCAGATCTACTATCATATAGAGCAAGCGATGCACAAATAAATATAAATTGTGCACCCTGGAGAGGAAAACTACATTAGAAGTTTTAAGAGTGTCCCCAAAGAATGGGCAGCAAAGTAAGATGTAATCGTTAAGGAGCTTAATGTCATTAATGAAAAGCTTCTCCACTGGAGGGGGTGAGTTGTTCTGAGGGCAAGACCCCATCTAGCTAGACCTTCAACACGTGCGGTGAAAGAACTCAGGAATCCTTAGGAAGGCTTCTAGAAAAACCAGCATATGAAAGCTGCTGACCCCAAGGGTATGCAAATCCATACCAGGCTGGCAGCAAAGTTTGACATTGTTATCAACAGGGTAACAATTTTGGAGACATGAAAGATATAAGATGAGGGAATTGTGAGTTTTTCCTGTGGAATCAAGGAAGTGATGAGGCCTGTGGTACCAAACAGGTGGTGAGGTCTGGCAATGTGTAATAGAGCTGGCCTCCTAGTAAGGTAAGGAGGCCTGCGTAGTTACTGAACAAAGTCAGTGTTTCACTGGAGATTCTCATGGTTGCCGATGTCAGAACCAGGAGACTTCTGCTAAGAAGAGCTACAAGCAAGAAGTAGAATCTGCTCCAAGAGACAAATGTATAACACAGGCAGCAAATCTGCAAGGACAGGTGCCATCTAAAGGAGGGGCATCATCTCAGTACTTTGCAGCTGAAGCCCTAGATGTGAGGCATTGAAGTATAGCCATTGATGTCCGCCCTGTTGGTTTTCGTTTTGCTTTGGTCTACTTTTTACTCAGTATTTCCCCATTCCTTCTTTTGGAATGATAATGTATAATATGTGCCATTGTATGTTAGATTCAATCTTCCTTCCATCCTTCCTTCCTTCCTTCCTTCCTTCCTTCCTTCCTTCCTTCCTTCCTTCCTTCCTTCCATCCTTCCTTCCTTCCTTCCTTCCTTCCTTCCTTCCTTCCTTCCTTCCTTCCTTCCTTCCTTCCTTCCTTCCTTCTTTCCTTCCTTTCTAATTTACTGGGGACAAGTATTACTTTGTGTTTCAGAAGAGACTTAGGACTTTTCAACACTGTCGAGACTGTTAAAGACCACGGGTGCTTTTGAAATTGGATTCAATGTATTTTGAATCATGAGACGACAATGAGCCTATGGGGACTAGTGAGAGCGAGGCGGTGGTTTGAATGAGAAAGTTCTCTGCAGGTTCACTCATGTGTCAGACCACTTGGGCCCCAGCAGATGGCACTATTTGGGAAAGTTATGGAACTTTTAGGTGTCATGGCCTTGCTAGAGGAAGCGTGTCATGAGCTTTGAGAGTTTAAAGCCTTTCACTTTGCTTGTATCTCTGCTTCCTGTTTGCTTATGAAATGTGATTAGACAGTTCCATTCTTTCCCTGCTCCTGTGGATTCCCCTTCTGTAATCACACACCAAAATACACCCTTCATTCTAAAGCTTGATTCTGGTCCTGGTATTTTAATCCCAGCAGCAGAAAAATAACAGTTTAGTACTTTCTAATGACTAATTACACAGATAGTATTTACATATGCTTACTGGCCAATCATATACCTTCATTGGAAAAAAAGTTCATATGGATATTTTGACAATTTTGTTATTAAGTATAACCTTTATATTATTGACTGTTACGAGAGTTTCATATACTCTGGCTATAAATCCAGTTAGTATTTGTCTAGTAGTTTTATTGTCTAGTATTTGTCTGAATCCAAATTCCTTACTAGGTGCATGGCTTGCAAATGTTTTTCTCTTAAGTATTTATTGTGCCTATTTTATGTGTATAATTTGAAAAATATTAAAAATTTAAAACAGAATTTTTGTTGAATTTTACATTAGAAACTAGGTTCTAATAGAATTCTTGAAACTTACTTAACTCATTTAAAATTTAAACTTATTTAACACATTTTCATGCTCAATATAAAATCACTTGTGTATAGCATTATCAGAAATAAATACAAGTACACACAGAGTCACACAGAGTATAGTTAAGGGATCTTGCTATATGTTCTTTGAATTTCTAAAATTCTTCCTCTAGTATATATACCATGATCTAGTGGGTGTTAAATAAAAATCACCAGAACCACAAAGAAATTAGTTTCTGTCAACCCTGTGAAAGACATTATTTCTAATTATTCAAATCGCTTTAAATTCATTAAGTAACAGGCATGTGTATAGACACAGCGGGACAGAAATGATAATACACAGTGTCTGCCATAGAGAGGCTGTAATCTCGTTGAAGACAGAAGGATTATGCATACACACAGAGACAAGCGACTTTGCAAAGCAATAAATGACAAATACCAGATGGTACCATAAATAAACATCACTAAGATATTCATGAAATGATTAGATTTCACTCCTGTTTTCATGGATCTTAAAAAACTAACATTATACATCTTCCTTTTATAGCCAGGAAAGGTGAACTGCACATGAGCAGAGAATCTACAAATAATTCCAAAAGCAAATTTTTTTCATACTGTGGATTCTATGCTAAATTTTTAAATATAAATTTGATCAGTTCTGAATTTTCAGCTTTCTCTAATCTTCTCTTTTCTGTTTATAAACAAATAACCAGGCAAACAACTATTATTTGCCCTTTAACACCTGACAGTCATGGAGCCCTTTCACTGGAACCAGAGAACTAGTCAAATAACCACCAAATCACGTCCTGATAGATTTGGTGACTCTTAAATTATTTTGTTTGGCTATTTTAAGGATTATATGCCTTGCAAAAATTATGAAATGCTTATTAATTGCTTTCCCATAATGAATATCTAATAATAATCAGACATGTCTGTTATTATTAACATTACAAAGTGATGACTGAATTTTGAAAGATAATTTGATTGTTTACTTGATGCTTAAAAGGCAGGGTTCACCTTAAATATTTTGTTCACATAAAAAAATGAACTAAGAGAGCATTGAACATATTCTTTGACAAAGAAGAGGTGCTCTCAATTCAATGTATATAAGTTAGTTAATTCTATTATTAAGAATTAAAATGTCATGACAAAAATTCCAATGCTTCTATGCAGTGTCTTCCTGTCCCTTGCTCCCTCCCAGCCAGGATTTTGTGGTCAGATTAACTTACAGCTCTGCTGTGTACTGGGGAATATGGTCTGGGATTTTGTTGAGTTTTTGATTGGAGCAGTCTACTGTGGTCCCTTCACAGCGACACTTTTCAGGACAAGCCAAGTCTGCAAAGCAGTCTCCACTTAATTTTGATCGATAATCTTCTGTACCTATTGAGGATTCAAGCCAAACATAAGATTCTGAGTCTGAATGTTAGAAAAGTCATTAATATAACGAGAAGAAAAATAGTAGGATAGCTATAGATTATGCAGCAGGGAGACAACTTAGGGAATTTTGGTCAATGGATATCAGGTGAGGGTTAAAAGAAAGGCTTGGAATTTTCTGGAAAAAAAATGTGACCAGATGCACATGACAGGAAAACATTCATAAAGGTGAGCCTTTCACAGCTGTACTTTCTGCTGATCCGATTCTGAGCCATGCTAGTAGTCTGTTTCACAGATAATCACACAATGGGTATGAATTGTTTAAAAAAAAAAAGCTTATTTTTTTCTGAGTCAAAAATGGATAACATATCTAGTAATAAACATACTTCTGTATATTATTGTAAAGTAGGGCTTTCAAGGATAATAATATACTTAGGTTTTAATTTTTTCTACAGACATTTGTTATTCTTCCCCTCTCACATAATCTTCAGAAACGCCCCCAAAGCCCTCTTTTTTCTTTTTTTTTCATTTTGACTCTATAAAAAAAGATAAGTAAGTCCTGCCTTGAGCCTCAGCAGCTTGCCATGCTGTAGAAAGCTGCGTGACGTTCCATGGTGCTTGACGGAACCATGTTTTACTCATACCTCGCAAGCACATGGTTAGATCAAGCACAACAGAAAATCTCGCTCCATTATCACTAACACCAACCACTAGGCCAGAGGGAAGACCGAGAGGAAAGACGACGGGAGGGGAAAAGCTACTGACGCTCTGGAAGCATCGTACTGTTACATGACATGCATTCTTCCCGCAGATTGCGTATGATCATAGCGAGAGCATAACTACCAGAGGTGCCTGGAAACACAAAGAAGGGACTATATGGAAAGGCGCCTCCCACGTTCCTCAGAACTGCAGCGTGGGAACCACAGCTTTCGGGAAGAACATCCAGGAAGAAGTTGAAGGTAAGCTACAAGGACAACAGAGAAGCTCAAGAGACCTGTGGTTTCTTCATGGAAAATAGGTGCAAAACATCAAGACTAGAAGAAGGTACATCGGGGACTGAAAAGAGGGTAGGTTACATTTCAGATGAGACACTTTTACTTACAGGCTAAATGGTGAATTCCTGCGAAAGAAAAGATCACCAAGGAGGAAAGAAAGACAGAATCATCCCAGTTAAGGTTTATAGAGACATACAAACACACACACACACACACACACACACACACACACACACACACACACACACACACCAAACTATGTGCTCTTCCTTGTTTCTTTACCATGACAGACACGAGATAGCATTGTGTGATGCGTTTGTCATGCTTTGCAATATCATTGCACTTTTGAAGTATAATGGCTTATAGGCAATGCAATGGCCTAAAAGATGTGCAATACAAATAAAATGCTTATGGCTTCCTTTAATGGATTAACTGTCTGTGAGACAGGTTTTCTATTGTGCCATACAGAATAGCAATAGATGAACACACATATAAAATGAATGAAAAGCCAACAATAGAAAATTACAAGGACAGTAAATAGATAATAATTAGGGGGTAGGTCTAAGTGTTTCTAAGTGACTCCCAAGTTTCAAATCATATCACTTGATGGGAACATAATCAGAATTTCAACAAAATTTGAATAACAAATATAAAAGGGTCACATTCCAATATAGCAACGAGAGTCACCCTACTAATTGAAGAATGTGTTTCTTTTCAGTCTTCAGAGATTTAGTCACAAGAAAGCTAACATTAATCTGATAACAGTATCAATAATAGGTTCATTGAATGCATTTAAAAATGTATAATTACTATCACAACCATCAGCAATGCTTATTTTAACACCATGTGTTAGGTAGACACAAATCGTAATTAGTATTTGACGTGGAAAAAAGAGCAAGGTGAGCAACAAGCAATCACTGTGCCATAGAGTCTACAAGTAATTTTAAAATGCGAACTTAATTATCAACAATTGAAATTTAAGACATTATCTTTGATATAGAAGTTATTTTTTTAAGCCTATCTGGGCTTCTATCTTTAGAAAGAGCAGAAAACATAACAATTAGCACAGCATTTGTATTGCATTGAGTTTTACTGGGATTGTGTTTAAATTATTAATAAACTGAATTGAATAATTTGGCAGTGATTAGATGAATTGCCACAATTTAGGAATTTAAATCATATTTGTATGCTAGTCTAGGCATAGTCTGGTTTTCAGAGAGTTTTTTTTTTTCAGCTAAGTTATAATTAGTAGGTAACTTTGCACATAATTGGCTAAAAATAACAGAAGATATAAATGATCATGAAAACCAATTAATTGCTCTTTTCAACACATTTCTGCTTATACAGTACAGACACAATATGTAGAATATTAGTTGAGCATTAAAATTCAAAATAAGCAATATACTTAAATCTATTATATATAATTAATTAAATGAAAGAATAAGTAATAAATACATCCTTAAAATTGAGACGAATCAATATCATATGTATATATGTATAAATCATATAAATCAGGACCAATCAATACCATATACGGTATTGATTGGTCCTGATTTATATAGTGAATTAAAGCAAACAAGTCAAGAGGCATTTATACAAGAAGAAAGTAAGTAAGGGACACATTTTAAAGAGCTAGCTCTAGACTCATCAGTTTGAAGATGCTGGGTGAAAGCAAAGGGAAGAAACATTCGATTGCATCATCAGAAACACGGACGCCTTCTGCTTAGATTACTGAGGGCATTGGTACCCATCAACTGCTAATGACTTCAAGATACATGTGAATATCCTATTTGTAGTGTAATAATCGTACAAAATGTACAATTGGGAACAAATTAATAAAAAAAAAATCCCACAAGTGCAGCTAAATCAGTATGAAGCAGATATCTTTTGTTAAAAAAACAAAAAACAAAACCAAAAGTAAACAAAAAGTACCCTTTTTAAACCAAGAAGCTTTAAAAATGTTTTTTGTTGTTGTTGTTAAAAAATGAAGTTTTGCATGTTTATACCTGATTTTATATAGAACTAGCTCTTTGACAATAGAAGGGCTTCTGTCTTTAAAATTAGCCTAGTAAGCTATATTTTAAAAACAGCCTCAAGGATTAGATATTCAGTGTACAGAGGAAAAAAATATGATTTAATTAGAAAGCCATAGGTTCAAACATTTTTGCTACCATGAGAAACTGCAGGTAATATGCAAAGGAGAAAGGGAGAGGAAAGAAGGTGGGATTTTTTGTTTTTTTGTTTTTGTTTTTAAATAGACAGGTTCAGCATCAGAAGCTGCATGCAGAGGTGGGGCTTTCAGGATACAGCTCTAAGTGATCTATGCGTGAGTCACTATCTAGGAAGTGTTCACTGTACTTCCAAAAGCATGCACACCAAATGTTTAGAAGCTATGTAAGTTGAGGAAGAGGTTTCTGCAGTTAGTCCTACCACCGAGCAAAACCTACCTGGAATGAAATACTGTTCTTTAGCTAAATAAAAAAAAGAGAGAGAGAAAAAATAGAAGATGTACCTGAATGTCAGCAAGCAGAGATATGAGTTATCTTAAATTAAGAATGGACTAAAGTTACTACAGGTAACTAAGGGACAACGTATATTCATAGAAATAAACAACAAACAGTGAGTGATAAAGTCATTATAAACCTGGACAATAATAAATACATTTTTATACTAGACATTTACCATGTATGAGCTGCATAATGAGAAATGCGCCCAGAAGAGTTAGGTAGCACACTCTCCAATGATAGTTAATGTTTCCTCCAATCAGAACACATATGACACTAGACCAATAAGAAAGGCAGAGGAAGCTTCCCAGTTATCAGCCATCTGATGCTTTTGCTGGATAAATACACTATTCCCAAGATGAGAACAGAGAGTCTTAAAAAATGTGTCTTCATGGAATATTTCAGGAAGCAATGAGACATCTTGGGCCTCCTACTCTGTACTTCTTAGGTTGCAAAAACACACGTGATCAATCTTATTTCAGTTTGTGAATAAATAAAAGCAAGTCCAACTATGTGGTATTGGTCAATAAAGAACAATACAACACACAGGAGTAACTCCACTTGAGCAGAGTTTCATGTTTTCTAAAGGATCCTGGTTACATCTGAATTCTATGAACATAGTAAAAAGGATCCAGGAATCCTTTTCATTTTGGCAGATACACTATTTGTGTGTGTCTCTATTTCTTCTGCTTTTCCCCTTCCCAGACAGAAGGAAAAAAAAAATGAGACTGTATAGTATTTGGTAATCAGTTGAAGGCAGCTGCTCTTGCTAATTTTCATGTAACTGTAGCTTTCAGTCCTAAAGGAAATGTCTCATGAAGTGAGAAATTACCTGAACAACGGAATTTCTTGCTTTTGATCTGTCCAATTCTTTTGTTTGCCAGGCGGCGGGGGCTGGTGCAACGGGCACCGCTGGTCTCAATTGGGTTGGTGTGGAGATAATCCGCTAGCCACTTGAGATGGCAGTCACAAATGAAAGGATTCTGGGCCAAATGCCTTTCAGAAACACAGCAGAAGAGTTTTATACACTACTTGCATGGGACTCGGCTCGCACATTCACAGTGAAAGTAATCACCAGTATACCCTGTCCAAATTTTGCATACATACATAGTTTGGATGGCTCTGAGAGCTGAGAACGTGCCCTTGGCAACAGTCTGAAGCTTATTGTCATATAAGGAGAGAAGGTTCAAGTTGTGCAGGTCCTGAAAAGCATCTACCCGAAGGCAGTTTATCTTGTTGGCATTCAGTAATCTGTTTGATCAAACAGTCATAAAATTAAAGTGTGGCCTCTCATTAAGTCACCTGTAATATAGCCCTTCTGTAGGAAACCCAAGACAAATGCATTTCATCCTAATAATACCTTTATAAATTTAATAATGATGTAGGCACTATGGGTGGGAGATTGAGGGTTTACATGAAAAAGCAAAAGGCACATGATCAAAGGAACTGAAATCCAGTCATACTCAGAAATGGATTCAACGAAACAGATCACAAGGCTATAACAGATAACATAAAGGTAAAACCATAGACAAAGGTAGATGACGCTCAGATTCTGTTGTCAATATCAAACTAATAACAATTAAAAACATTATTAGAACCTCCAGCCACCTTGAGAACTAGAGTCTCCTTCTAAAACAGCAGCCATGGAAGTCATTATAATACACATGGGATCATGACATACCTCCCAGGACCATGTAAGGTCTTGTTTGAGTAAATGCTTGGCAGCCAACATCCTTCAGAATCCTTCAGAATGCCCCAAAGGGTCTATAGCTTAATCGTGGAACTCTACAGCCTCACACTGTGGCTGTTCCAGTTCACACCTCGCTATTTTCTATTAAGACCAGATTCTCCTAACTTCTCTGTAGAATTTTCTCCCAACTGTGAGGCTTGCTAGTAACAGTGCTTTTTAGGGATTCTACTAAACATAAGCATGCTCCTTTTCCTCCATACACCGCTTCATATATCTTCAGGGTCGCTTTTCTACTTTCTAATCCCCAGTTCTTTCATGTCTACATTTAGTCTATTTTCATATATATATATATGAAATTTTTAAAATTTTTTGTTATTGATGTTACCAAAGGCTGCTATTTGTGCCCAGGATGTCACAAGTTTTTGTGTATTTTGTTCCTTCCTAATTCACACTCCCCCCAGTATATACTATATGCTCAAAGGTATCTGCTGACACATGACTACCTCACAACCTTCCTGACAGGAAGGTTTTGGTACTACATTTAAGGCTCTAGTTGCAGTACAAATACCCATCTAAGACAGTATCCCACTGTTTCCCGAGATTACATCACTGCATTGTGAAAGTGTGCCTTAGGGATCATGCACTGGCAGGCATCATTCATGTAGGTTAAATATGATAGTTATAGATGGCTGTGTCTGACCATTGGTGCACTACATCTTTTCCAGGATACAGTTTCTACCTAAGTAGACTCTACTCTCTCTGTGACTCTTCCTCAGCACAGTGTGTGGTGCTGTATGATTCCATTACCTGTTCTAAGCTGAGCAGCACATACCTCTAAACCCAGCTTAGCCATCTTTTGCAGTACTTCTTTAATATTCTTTGTCTCTACATTGTTATTTCATTTAGGGCATTAAAACATCTAATAGCTCAAAATTACCTGCCATGTGGTTTGGGTAATTCTCATGTAATGTAAGGAATATATCTTCTCATTTGACCATGACAGCAAAAATATTTACAGCTAACACAGTTTTGAATTTCACTTGCTTGCTATTAAGATTCTTTATGAATATGTAAGGCTCTGGGATCATGAGCCTGTTTTCAGTGCTCTGTGCGCTCTCATGAGGAGCTGAAGTTTGGGGCTTCTTTACATCAAAAAATTGCCCAAAAGCCCTGGAGGAATGGTCTGAATCTGGGGTGGGAGGTTTGCACTGGGAGCAGAAGGGTTCAGGAAATACATACCTCCCTACCTTTTCAACAATACAAGCAGTGCTGATAATGTTCTTTAATTCATATGTTAATGGAATGAGGAGTTGGGAAAAAATTAGAGATGAGGACATGGAGGGAGGCCTGAAGACGTTGAAGACTTGTTTCTGTGAGAAGTTATGGGACTCATTTTAAAACAACAGGATATGCAGAATAAATTCACATCAGCAGCCATTTGCTTAGGTTTTAGTTTTCACTACCTTACCTCTTCCTACTTCCATCTGTTTTAACAAAGCTAAAAATGTTCACTTCATAAAGTTCCTGGCTGTCTGTAAAAGGACTAGGATAACTTTTTTTTTTTTTTTTCATTCTGGAAGACTGAAGAATGGGTAGTCCTTGAGAGTTGGGAGATGGGCTACTAAAAACAATAGCTTTATAATTAAGGTTCCCTCAGATCTTTATGCTTCCCTCACACACGTGTCACCCTCACCACGAATAAGTGCATTTTGAGTGTTGATGGACAAGAGAGCAATGGTGAGGAGAACAGTTGAGGATGTGAGCATTGAGATTATTCTTGGAATACAGGATGTCAGCAATGTGGCAACTACTTGGCAATATTTGATGCTAGGATCATGCTGTATCTATAATGTACAAAGACATCTATGATGTATATAGAATATTTTTATCAGATAAAAGCAACATTGATATATTAATTTCAAAGAGAACCTTTAAATAATCATTATGTCACAAAAGCAGTATGTATCATCACTCACTAGTGTACATATCATAACTTAAGTAGATTATAGAGTGCCAACAAGAGGAGAATGATGCACACAGTAAGGTTTTTGTCTGTCCTAACATCAGTCTATTTGCATCTGGATGTGATAGAAACACAATTGCGCAGAATGGTGAAAAGGATTTATCACAAAGATCACTGGATGCTGTAGTGACAATAGGTTTCTCAAGTGAGGAATAATAGCTCAGCTAAGGAAGATGGTAAGGATACTAATAACTTTTAATCACATAAATGCCTATGAATGAGTATTGAAAGAGAAAACAGCATTCTAAGTTGAAGAACTGTAAGGGAGACTGGAGAAAGGCAAGGGAAGGCATGATATCATGCATATCTCCTTATGCAACACTTCCAGATGAGGGTCTGCCACAAACGAGCTTTTTATGTAATAGATGCTATAAACTAAATTCAACTCTCACAGTGGCCTTCTGTTCTCTGTGTTTGATAAACTTACTTTGAAAATGGTCAGAGATTAAGATACATGCCATCAAATCGAATACCTATAAATAGAATGAATTTTTCTTCCCATACAAATGAGGGGACACTATAGTCTAAGTGGAATGGTATTTACAGAATCGCGGGAGTCACAGACAAGTCAATAAAGAGTAATGAGGAGCCTGCCCCCATGGCACGCTTCATTGTGCCCCATGCCTGTGTCTGCAGAAGAAAGTCTGCAGTTTTTGCTCTTCGATCTTCTGGGATGAGTGGCTGGTGAATGTATCCCATCTCTCTGGCTCCATGCCAGCTACTGCTAACATCAGAACAGAGAGTCTTCATGGCATGCGTAGAACTACAGACACTCTCCACAACAGGAAGCCAAAGCACAAACATTTTACTGTGGAGAGAAATGTTCTTGGACAGCTCTACGTAGTGGTGCCTTCTGCAGTGCCACATTTGTCATTTTTATGTCATTAAACTGTTTCATTTTGGACTGAAGACTCAAGATAATTAAGAGATTAAAAAAGACTTTGACCTGTTATTGTCAACTTACTGTCTTTGCTATACCTCCATTCATTGTCTGCTTCTGTAGATTTGTCAAAATTTCATAAAATCAAAGCATATAATATATGGACTTTTCTGTATAACTCATTTATGTAGCTAATTTGAGGTTTATCACAGTTGTACCATGGATTAACTATTTATAATAAAAATCATGAATAGTTAAAAAAAAGACATTAATATTAGGTTTCACAATTCCAGAGTAATAAAATACTTACAGTAGCTGTAAAGAAAATAGTCCTTCAAATAAACTCTTTGGAAGTTCTGTGATTTTATTTCCATAGAGGACACTAGAAAATTATATAAAAATGAGAATTAAACAAGCCTAATTAGTTCATGTTTTATATATATATATATATATATATATATATATATACACACACACACACACACACACACACACATATACATATATACTAGTTCATATACTATATGTACACACACAATACACATACATGCTTAGGGAGCTTAGTAGGCATTTAATATATCTTTCAGGTGAAATTGAATAAAATAAAAATTGTCTGGTTATAGATAATATATAGGTTTACTTACATAATTTTGGATACATAGAAAACATAGATTAACAAACTATATAATTCACAATTTATTCACCCTTTTGTGAAAATAGTACTTATCAATTTGAAATATTTTCTGCAAACAACACCCCCACACATATGCCAGCTACTACAGCACAGTATATGTAGCAAAGATCAGTCAGTATAGCATCGATTGCTCATAAAATGAGTGATTTCAGGCTCTGATAGATAAATAGGAAAACACTGATCAACAAATAGGAAAACAAATAAGATCAGGGACTTAAAAAAGTAAACGGTATAATTTGTATATATGAGAAATGTAAGATCTGGGAAAATAACGATTATAAATCTGACTTGAAGACTTTTCAAGTGTGTATTTCTCCTCCACCAAGTGCGCAGAGGAATGCGCCATCAGGATACTGACGACTGAGTGCACATCAAGTGACAAGGTTAAGGGAAAGGACCTTGACTTAACCAAATCAGCACATCTGCTGCCTAGCACAGGTGTTAGGTGTTCTGGTCCTGGGTTGACACGTGAAATGATGATAAATTAGCTGAGAATAATGGAGGAATATATTTCGGAGCAGGGTAAAACAGTGGTATAAAGAGCAAATGAGGTGAATGAAAATAACAGAAAGACCGTTAGATATTAACAATGGGTTTCCAGCAACGTCTAATATAGCATCTAAAATTAGAGTATAAGAAAAATGTGTAGAAACTGTAAGATACTTTTAGGGTGCATTTGACTACATCTATCAAAAATCATAGGTGTATTTATTTAAGTTTTAAGCATATAGCTCAAGACACTCTTTGGATGTCTGGTTAAGAAAATAACCCCAAATAACATTTTTTTATGTATAAAATTCTTACCATAATTTGAAAGACAAGAAAATTAAACTCAAATAACTGCTCAAATATCAGAATAATAATTTGTGAAATACGTATTTTATATGGCTAAAGATTAAAGATTGAAAGATATTTAGTAATACTGAAGCACTTAGAATACAAGGTGAGGTATTTGAAATGCAGGACATTTTATTAACAATATTATATAAATTTTCTTTGTAAATATGTGCATATAAATTTACAACTGAGGTAGAAAGTGTTTTGCCTCTTAGAGGTTATTTGAATGGACCTTTTAATTATGTGTGTGTGTGTGTGTGTGTGTCACACACACACATTTCCTACAATAAACACAACTTTACAAACAGAAACACATTCTTTGGTAAAAGGATAGATGAGAGTCATGGTGCAAAAATGAAGAGCTGAAACTTTGAGCTTAAATAAGTATCTTGCTTGACAGCAGTGCATGGTTCTAAAGTCTAAAGGACAACCAGACAATGGGAGAGAGATTACTGGAGTGAAAGAACCACTACTTCCCTTTTAAGATGTCAGAGGGAGTTGGGATGTCTTACAAAGTAGGCGGGAAACACTTAAAGGCATAAATAAAGCAGGGAGCTACCTAGCGCAGGGACCCAGCCCATTTGCTCAGATTCCAGGGCTACAGCTTGAAAGCACTTGTGAAAGGTTGCTTACATAGACAGAGATTAGAGTTTCCTTTAGAGAAGCAAATCAATTAGAAAAGAAATTATTTTTTAAAAAAATCAAAGAACAAAAGAGAAAATGCTATATTGTCAGAGAGAGGGTGAAGTGGAGATTAAGAAAGGATAAAGGGTAAATGTATGCTTCGAGGTCAAGAATAAAAGAAAGCAGTAGGGGACACAAGTGGGCAGATTAATATGACATCAGCTCACGATATTTAATTAAATTAAACCATCTAACAATAGACACTGTGCCACTGCATGTGCCAGCAACTTTGCTAGACTGTATGCATGGTACCCACTTTAATTAAATTCAAACACTATGTTATAAATGTCCATTGTATGCCAACATACAGCTGATATGGCTGGGATTAATAGGTTTTATATCCAAAGAACAATCCAAAGCATAATTTTGAAAACAACATTTTATATTTTTAAATCCACTGATACTGAATATCGACAAAGATACTCAAATTGTGAGAGTCTCATTTTAAAACGAAATCAAAAGGCGAATCCTTTAATAATCTGTTGGTTTGGGGCTTTTGCTTTAAGATGGCAGAGAAGTATCTCAGGTGCTTTGGGTGGGAGTAATGTCATGTTTATATCACAGAACCATTCTCTTTCTCCAAAAAAAATTTGGGTTTTTAAAGGATCATGTTACCAAATCCTAAATTAATATTGTTAGTAGCAGACAGAACAGAAAAAACAACAACGAGAGGGGAACGTTGTGCAGCAACACAGGAAACATACCAGAGAGGAGTTCTTGGCATATGGCTTATCAACTGTGAATGCTTCCAGTTAACAAACACTAAATACCCTACGAATGTGATTTCTAGATTTCTCTACCAAAATGTATTACCACTCCAGGGCAGTCTTGGGTGTGTGTGTGTGGGTGTGTGCGTGTGTGTGTGTGTGTGTGTGTGTGCGTGTGTGTGTGTGTGTGTGTGTGTTCAGCACTAAACCCAACATCAAGTGTCATCAATCACTCCTACCCCTGAGATTTTGCAGACAGAGTGGCTACACTACCAGGATGCTGCCCAGAGAGGAATGTGGCTGTTATGGCAGCGCCAGGGATCCTCCTGTCTCTACCTATAAAAAGCTGGGCTTACATGGGAAGTCACTTTTCTGACATAGCAACAGTGTGAAGATAGAAACAGCAGATACATGAGTCAAAATTACCAAAGCCAGATGCCTGTCAAGAAAATAAGACAAAATGGATAGAAATGACGGAAAACAAGTCATAAAATATAAAGTGCCAGAAGGCCAGTTAGAATTTGTGCTACGCTTTTTTATTTTTTTATTTTTATTTTTAATTTTTTGGCAATGTTTGATTTCTTTGAGAATTTTGTACAATGTATTTTGATCACATTTGCTACCTCTCACAAATCCTCCCAAACCCTTTCTTTCATAACCTTTGGGTCTTCTCTTTTTTCTTTCTTTCTTTTTGGTTTTCTTAACTTTAAACCCCTCAAGTATACTTTGGTATGCGTGGCCTCTATGGAGCCTGGGGAAATCACCAGGGACCACACACTTAGAGAATACAGATGGAGCAGCAGGGATGCTTTTTAAGAGGAAAAGAATATAAAAGAGAAACTGGAAGACATAAACAAACTCCTCTGAAAGGAAGTTGGAGCAAACATAAATATGACTGAGAACCCATTGAGTAGTGTCTCTAGTTTTCCTCCTCATGACATACCCAGGGTGCTTCCCAGAAGCACTGTTAATCAGCAATTAATCAGATGGGGGGGCTTTTATTGGCACATTAAGGTAGTTCCTGTTTGTGCTATGGGCAACAAAACAAAACATGCAAATCTATCTTAAAAATATAGGCGGGACTTAGGGACAGTGGGCAACAGCAGCTGCTGGTGGCGAGTTTGAATTCTGCCTTGCTGAAAGCGGGCAAAAGAGAATGTTCCTACAGCAGGAAAGAAAATATGTAACACAGGAAAATGTACAATGGTTACTGCAAAACCTTTACTGTGGACAATGGCTGCTGCAAATGATTCACTATGGACTGACTTCATCATTAAAGGACACATCCAAAGAGCTATGCCCATAAATTCAAAACAAGCATGTGCACCTGGAGAATTCTAATGGTGAAAGACTGTTAAGAAACCACAGTAAAAAGAAGGCAAGGGACGAATGGAGAGAATACATTCTCACTGTCATGAAAAGCCCAGGAGTGACATAGGTAATGCTAGGCAGTAGAGTCAATGCAGTCCCAAGACAGATTACGGGAAACTCAAAATTAGCCGTTGAGTATTGAATGGCAGCCTCCGTGACCTGAGAACTAGGTGATGAAGATAGCATATAACAGTGAGTGACACTGAAAAATATATTTTATTTGATTCTGTATATGAATGTATGGGGGAATATGCATGTGAGTGATGGTACCCATACTTGACCTGGGTGCTGGAAGATAAACTAGACCCTTTTACAAGAGTGCTATAAGCTGTTAAGCAGCTATCCGTGCCCCATCCCGGTCAGTGTTTTTGGATCATTCTCAATGTATTAATCTAAAATGATGTGAAGAAGGTGCTCAGAGGCTAAGGGGTGATGTGCAGAGAGCCAAGAATCTGCCATGGTAGTACCTACTACCTCTAGCACTTTGCACTCTGCTTCTATATTTCCAGCAAGGGGACTCTGTGCTCCCATATTTTCGAGGCAGAATAACTGAGGCACATATAAATTAGTAACTTGCTCAGCCATGAACTTGGAAGAGATGGGGATAAGACTTGAACACAAAGTAGCAAAAGATTGAAAGAATAAGCTTGGTACCCCGTTTCTCTGCTCTGCATTTATTTCCTAACTATGGAAAGGTGTTTCTGAGTCAAGATAAAAAAATAAAGTGATAAAAATAAAAGAACTACAGAGGGGTGGAGAGAAGGCTCCATAGGTAAAAGCACTGGCCATGCTAAGTGTGTATAACTCAGTGCTTCAAGGACATGAGAGCCAGGAGACTGGAATCTGCAGAACATCACAGGCGAGCTAGCCAAGTGTCCAGTGGCAAAGAAAAGAAGATCTGGTCATAAATAAAATGCAAATTTATACCACAAATTTTCTGTTCTTTACACATACACACACACACACACATACACACACACACACACACACACACACACACACACACACACACACACACACACTGAAGTGTGTGCATTTCCTCCCACAAGATTAAAGGAAGAAACAATTAAGCTACAGAGAGCAGGAGTATTCCATCTAGTATGCTTGCCCTCAAAGTAACGTTTAAACATTACAGAAATTTTAGTGCTGTCACAGTAAGAAAAACAAAATTCTCCATGATAAGCAGTGAGATGACTCAGCAAGTAAAAGTGCCTGCCCAAAGTGTGGACGTGAGCTCAGTCCCTGGGGCCCACAGGTGAAAGGAAAGAATGAAAGTCTACAAGTTCTCTCCTCTCTACTCATGCACAAAAGCTCACATACAAACATCATTCAATCAATCAATCAATAAATACACACATATACAAAATGTAGTAGTCTTTTGTTCCCAAGGGAAAAAATTATTCAATTAGTGTATGATTTTTAAAAGATACTGTGCTAATAATATATTTTATATTATAGTAATATATAAGAGTATAATATATAATAAGTACTAACATTAATAATAGTAAATGCTTTTGTACATATTAAGAGTGGCCCTAAAAATATTTGCACAAATCAAGTCCCATCATCTCTAAGCCATGACAATATTTTGGTAATTAAGTATCAATTTCAAGTTGTTTTTGTTTTAATGTCAGTTCTGTAGAGGTACTTGCCAACATATTGTTTATACTATTTTCACATCTTCGGTAGATGTACTAATCAAATTAACTTGAATATACACTCGAGGATATTTGCAGAGAAATCTTAAAAGATAAGGTATAAAAGAAACTTGGATGAACAGGTTTTTCTTTACTTAAAAAGATACTATAGAAAAGAAGGAGGGAGGGGCTGACTTCTGAAACCTGAGAGGCTGGTAATAATTTATTATCAGTGGAACAAGTAATTCATTTTTTAAAAAGACAAAAGGTTATTTTACTTGACACACTTTGAAAACTTTTCATAGGTAGAAATAATGGTAACCTTTAATAACTTATTTTAGCCCGTCTCCAATTTGCATAGCTATCTTTCAGAAACTCTTCTTGACCTTCATAACTAATGCTTATTACGGGGCTACTTCGGAGGGAAAATCCTCCTGTAATGAAGAGGATGAAAGGCTCGCTCTCAGGGCCACTTATTCTCAGCAACACTTGGATCTTATCATTCTAAAGAGACCAACATTGTGCTAAGATACATGAAGCTATAGACTGAGACATAAATCTAGAGTTGTCTGGAGGACTTCAAAATAACCTGTCATGACATTACAGCTGGATTAAAAATAATCTCTTAAATGAACTGCTCTCCTTCCTTCAATGACAAAGTTAAACACACACACACACACACACATGCACAGACAATTTTTTACCCCCAAAACTGTTGATGATAGACAGCAGGCCCCTGTGAGATGATCAAATTCACCATTGGTTATGTAGAAAATGTTGGACTCCCTCTTGAAAACTGTGTCTACTTACAGTGAATTCAGAGAACGCAGTCCTTGGAAGGCATCTGGTGCAAGCTCAGAGATCTGGTTATTGCTCAGGTCTCTACAACAGAAATAAGGTTGGGCTAAATGAAATAGGACCCCATGGAAATTGAGTAGAGAAAAGGATTTACTTGCACATGTTGTCTGTGAAGACACACATACAACTTTCAAAATGAAACATCAGAGAACCAGAAAATTTAAGGATGAATCTCATTCTGTAAAACAACTGCTGTCCATTTGCTTAGGTGATTAGTATGGACAGCATCTTTAGACAATAGCATACCAACGTTGTCATGATCGTTTTTTGTGGGAATCAATAAACTAAATGACAGTGAACATTAAAAATTACAAGGTTTCACTAGTAAGACTAATGTGCAGTTACACAACTCCAACCAGACTGTCATTAAGCTGTCCATCTCGTCATGGGTATGCTTAATGATTCCTGCATAGTCTTGACCTACATAATTTAAAAAATGACATATCTTTGCACAGCCCTGTTAACTCACAGTCGTCTAAGCTTTTTGTATGGTGAGAAGGCTCCTGGAGGGATGACCCTGATGGAGTTCTGTTCCAAACGTCTGTGATGAAAAAAAACAGAAAAACAAAAAACAAAACAAAACATTGTTTAGAAAGAAAAGTAAAATTCTAGTCACATTATATTGAAACATAAGATTCATATCAGGAAGGGAAATTAGTGTTTTTCATGAGAGATCTTTTCTTCTTTTCCTCTAAATATCAGTGCTAAAACTAAGTGTGTTGCCCTTTAAATGTGAAGCAAGTTTGGAACAAAATGGGGGTAGTTATAAAATAAAAGTACTACCAAGTCACCCACCAGTCATGGGTTGGGTCAGAAGTTTACATAGAGTAGGAAGCATTTGTAGAAAAAAGGGTATGTTTTTTAATAAACCATAAGTAAAGGAAATATACAGAGGTACTGGATTTAGATCTAAAATATATTTTAACAATAACTATCAGTTCAAAAATGAAGCTAAGGCCCTATATTGAATTTATAAACCTTTACCCTCTAAGGAAAGCACACACTATCAGTTGAAAACAACTGAAATGCTCACAAAATTAATTTTGGAGATACTTATGAGGCAAAATCCTAAATTCTAAATCGATACATGCTAGAGATCTCTTCAGTAAACAATGCATATCTGCTAACTTGATATGTGACTATTACAATAAAAATCTTGTCAGAAAATGCAGCCAAACACAGGTGGAATGTTTTTACAATATGATAAAAATCAAATTAAATTTACCTCTCGGGTACTGTCTGGTCTAAACTTCTGCTATCTGAGAAATATGAGAAATACATACCCAGCCACTAAACACACAAAGGAAGAGGTTTCACCAAGTCACTTACTAAATGCTTTTCTTCACCAAAATGATTCTGTCTTTCATCTTTGTTCTTTCCCTATCAGAACCTAAGAACCTTTTTTTGTAGTTATGCTCTGGCTGGATTCTTGAGGACTGACACCAGTTACCACTGGGTTAGGGTTTAGACATTGAGAATTGCTAGTGAAAGATTGAAGCAACCAGAGGGAAAATCCAGAGTCTATTTGTCCTCTCTTTTAGGGAATAGCCCCAGAAGCCACCTCACTGGCCTGTACTTTCAGCTCTTGCTAGAGATAGCACCTTTTTATTTTTTATTATTTAAATTCTTTAACTTTTGTAGACTTGGAGCTAAGTTGAAATTTTTACTCGGTATTATTTTCTTACATGTATCAGAAAATTCTATGCTAAATTCTTACATTAAATTACCTGGAATGAATAATATTTTCCTGTCTCAATTTAAAAACTATATACATATATATATTTACTCATAGAACATATATATGTGTCACATGCTCATATGCATATATACATGTGCAAACACATTTTCTCATATGTAACACATATATATAGATATTTGGAAATATGCATACAGACACAATATCCATTTTTGTATTTGCATATGCATATTTTCTCCTTATCAAGTTGCTGTGTTCTAAAGAACGGTTTTATTTCCGAAGACAGGAAACCATACATATTAATATATATGGATTTAAGACCAGAGAGAAGGCTCAGTGTGAAGTTTTCCACTACGCTAACAGGAGAACCTGAGCTCTGATCCCTAGCAGCTGTCTAAGCAGTGGTGTGTGGTGGCATAGGTCAGCAACCTCAAGGCTGGAGAGATAGGAGAGACGGGAGACATGGGCAGATACCCAGGTTCATACTGGGCCAGCCATTTTAGTTGAGCCTTGAATTCGAGATTGATAAATTGTGTCTCAAAAGATAAGAAGCTGGACAGGGACTGAGGATATGTCTCAGTGATGAAGATTGTATACTGATCTGGCAGAAGACTTGTGTTGAGTTGCCAGCACACATATGAGGTGACTCACGACTGTTTATCATTCTGGCCCTAGCGGGGTCTAATGCCTTCTTCTGGATTCTGTGGGTGCATGCACTAGCACCTGCACATACCTCCTTTATGTACACAAAAGTAAAATTAGGATAAATATTAAACAAATAAGTGGGGGGTGACTTAGGACAGTATATAATGTCAACTACCTGCTAACACACACACACACATACACACATACATACACACACATATGTTTAGTATTTGAATTATTTGTCCACATATTAAGAAATAATACTCTCAAAGGTTCTAAGTAAAGCAAAGACTAAGTCATTTTACTGTAATAATGATCAGTGCATTTTTAATGGTTTTTAAAGATAATTTTTGTTTCTGCTTTGATCTATTCTTTATATTGATTATAGTTAAATTACAAGAAATTTTAAATTGTCAATCTATGCCAAGGAAACTTCATATATCAATCATGGGATCAGCGTAACATAATGATGATGAGTTACTTCACAGAATGAAAAATTTGTTCATACAACTTTTCATAATAACATGTGAAATTGTTGAATATAATGAAAAGGGGTCAATAAAGTCACTCAGTGATTCATTTTTATAGATATATAGAAATTATGCTGTTTTCAGATTGCATAGTGATGGAAAGTATTCTGAACACACAAATTTATCCCAGCTAGTTCTATTATTTAATAGGACTTAAGTTATTACGTGGGCAGTTTAATGTTGGTTTATAGTTTTGAAGTCTTAGCATCTAGAATACTTCCAATAATTGCTAATTGTTCCAGTAGCAATTTAGCATGCTTTTTATATTTGTTCTCAAAGATTATTTCATTTAAAAGTGTGTATATATCTGCATAAATATATGCACATGGCTGTGTGCAGACGTTCATACTTATGCAAATGGGGCAGAAGGCAATTCTGGATTCATCTGGGCTGGAGTTACAGGGCACCCCATTTGCCACATGGGTTCTATGTTTTGGTATCAGGTATTCATGATTATACTGCAAGTGGTTCTAACTGCTGAGCCATCTCTCTAGCCCACAGGTACATATAGTTATGATAAACTATGCTCAATCTCTATTAAATTTCATGAAAAATGTATATCTAATCAATCACAACACAGTATAAATGATAATATAATTGTTACAAACTGAATGCCCAATGTTATAAAAAGTATAAAACAAAGAGAATTCATGATGAAATTATAATATATTTTATAAGGAAATGCTATTATACTGATGGACCAGGATGTAAATTTCACATTGATAACAGATTCACCTGAAACTCACATAACAGAACACTGAGTAGTGAATGGCATGAATGATGGCCCTGCTGGCTTTCCTTATCTGCTTGTTTTTGACATGGCTA
This sequence comes from Uromys caudimaculatus, assembly GCA_028551405.1. Taxonomy (NCBI): domain Eukaryota; kingdom Metazoa; phylum Chordata; class Mammalia; order Rodentia; family Muridae; genus Uromys; species Uromys caudimaculatus. The sequence goes on along the minus strand of CM052712.1, from coordinate 37,892,380 downwards.
AAAAGGATATGCGAAAAAGCTCACACTGCTATTTACACCAAGCAGCTAACTGTTTTTTATCACAGTGTCTCAGCAGTCCATTAAGGATAAACATGATTGCTTCTCTCAATCAAAAAGAGTAATTCTTAAATGAGAAGAAACACTGTCACTGACAGGCAGGCACAGATTCCACTTGAGAACATTGCATTTCTGTTTTACTCTTACTTAATGGACAAACCATAAACTATTATATTCTTACATTAATCTCTTAGAGTCATTAAACTTTGTAGACTCAAGTGCTGCAATGGCTGTTTTTTTCTTTTCTTCTTTTTTTGTTTTTACTTCATAGAAAATTTAGAATACATTTGACAAACTAAAAAATATTCATAGAATGTTGTGCCCCTAATAAGAAAGAGGGGAAAGCATTTGATCAAACCATAAATATAAGAAAGAAAAATATCAGCATTTCCAGGTTAAAAAAATGGCAAACTATTATATTTACATCTCTTAGTTCCGTTAGCTTCTGTTCTCTGCTTATTATATTAGCATAGAATCTGCTGAATTTCAAAGAGTGCACATTTGAGCCCATTGTTCCATGAAGAATCTAATTAAAACCATTTCAAGATTATGGAAACAGATAGTGTAATAGATAAGACATATTTGCATGATTAGGATAAAACACACCATAATTAAGAGTCTTCCAAATGTCAATCCTTGAAAGAATATGCTTCGTCTTTTCTTAGAAAATAAAAACAGATTTAATGAAGTGAATAGGGGAAAAATTCTATGTCCTAATAATGCAAGGATGAGTCCTTTTGTGTAAACTATGCCAGGACCAATGTATTCTACAGGATTTATGTGACCAAATCCACAACATTTTATAAGTAGGTTATATACAAATATACACATATTTTTATTTTATATATTAATACATTATATTGTATTATTCTACATAATGTATGTAATTCATGATATAACTATTACCACTTACCTAAAATTAGAAGGATATTTTAGTTATTTGCTCAGTGAGATACATACGATATTTATCTGTAATAAATGGAGATAAGTCCCAAATCCTCACAGGGAGATTTAACCAATAAAGACCTTCTCCCCTCACTTGACATAATCCTGCATTTTTCACTCTTTCTGTTTTATGCTATAAATTTCAGCCCTTCTGTGCTTCTTAACAGCAACCGATCATGGGAACTTCAGTCTCTTTGCAAGACAAAAGAAACAAGAAGACCATGCTGTGAAGCTGGAGACCACAGGACGTGTGAATTGCGTGTAGGCTAAGCAATGAACAGAGAGGTGCCACGGTGTCATGTGAAGACCTGTTGCTGCTATGTGATATAAAACATTCTACAGTGATTATGGTGGGGTAGATATTACACATACATTTTTACAAAACACACCATGATTGACTGTTAAAGAAACTGCCAAATTAGTCATGCATACATTCATGAGATACTGGACAAATTAGTCTACTTTAGCATTTACTTCTGATCTGTTTCTCTCAATGTTTTCTCCAAGTCAAATTATCTTTAAAAATAACAAAAATAACATGCACATGTAAATATTAAGAAGCCCTCTGTAACAGGCCTTTATATGGTTTAATATACATAAGTACAAGCCTTTTAAAATACTTGTCTTTTGTTGTCTCAAAGCGTGAATCTTACACTTACACAGACTGCATTAAAACGGAAGGCACCATTGTTAGGTTTACGGGCCTTACAGAAGCCATCTTCCTTCTGCGTTTTAGCTTCAAGTTTTGAAAAGTGATTAAAGAGAACTCACCACAGTACCTTGGTAAGAACTACAGTATAAATAAAGAAAACATATTCTGTTTTCTTGTACAGAGGTAGATGAATAAAAATATGACATATATACATAAATATCTGCAGGTGTCCTGCTTATCAATGTGCATTATTTAAAACAATAAATCTTTCACCTGGTAGAATCTCTAGAGTGAAATTAATATGTGGTGGTAAATAATGTTTAGAAATCAATTAGCAAAACAGTTATTCAGATATTTCTCTAACTATAATAAACACAGGTATTCAATTCACACCAAGATTCAAAAACAAGCTAGTTGTACGATCTATAATCATACTTAGTAATGTTTAGCTTTTACTTTATTTTTAGAAACTACAAAAGGTTTTTATGATACTAAGTAAGATATCAATTTGGATTGACTGTGCCTGTAATATACAGCCCAGATGCTGATTATACATGCCAATAAAACTGACATGTCTTTGCATTTTCTCCATCTGCTTTTAACATAAATGGTAAAACAGCTGCCAGAGAATGGAACATGGATTTAATGGGCAAAGGGAGGGAAAGCTCAACAACTCTCTGTCTTCAGAAAGTTAAATTGCTTGGTGCAGGCAAGGAGGTCTCCGCACAGTAAACACTAGCATCTGAGGGCAGAACCTAGGTTCTCTTTACTGGGGAGTTTCTTGTCTATTACGTGGTAATTTGAAAGTCAGTACTTTATATTTCTGGCACCTTATATTTAAATTTTAGCCCTGGGTTTACCCTATTGACTTCCTCTATGTATACCTTTAAAAATCGACCAAGCATATTTAGACTAAAATATTATTTCTTTCTTGTAAGCTTTGTTGCTGGAACTCTCCTAGTTTAATAAATGTCTCCATTTGAGTTAATACAGGCCTCTCAAAATTGTATTTTGCATATAGCTAACACATTTACCTTAGGGCTGTGCCCGTAATAATTGATTATCAGTCATACCCATCTTGAGAGTGTTGTTCCTGAGAATTATCTATTTTATTAATATCATTTTATTGTATTTTTTTCTGTTAGCATTTTAGTATTCCTCCCAGATGAAACTGTGTTTCCACAATAGAGAAATTACCCATATATCTCGTCTCTTGACCAAGAAAACAATGTGTGAACATGACAGGTGCATCTGTGTCCATATGAGCATTATTCCTGAATGAACATAAAAAGTTGCTTGCATTTATTCATGTAGACACATATCCAAATACAAAATTACATTCAATATGCAGCCAAGCAGCATAGAAATATGAGAAAATGGGACTCTGTCACATTGTTTCCAAATAAGGTTATATTTAGACAGACAAATTGAGATTCACAAAATCAATAAAATTAACTTTTCATCTATATCTATATTTGTGTCTCTATCAATCTTCTATCTATCTATCTATCTATCTATCTATCTATCTATCTATCTATCTATCTATCATCTATCTTTCAACCTTCCTACCATCTATCCATCCATCAACCTATCTACAATCTTATGAATACAAAAAATAAAAAACAAAATAAATAGTCTGTTGATTTGTTTTGAAATAGTAAGTGGAGTCCTGTGGATAATTGCTATAAATCAAGACTTGGATTATATCTCAGATTGACTAATCATTTGTATATAACTGTTTAAATGATTTTCCTCACCAGTTACTCCACAATGTTACCAAAAGAGCAAATTGTGGCTTCTGCTATCCTCTACCCATGCAATGAGATCTTCTTGAAGTACCTTTTGGCTTTTATGGAGTTGAGTTACTCTGTGATCACTACTAGCATTTGGACTGTCTAAATGCCTAACATTTACCCCTGACGCTGATTAACTACAAACTCATGATGTCATTGTTTTTCAACCAGCGGCTTTGCTCTATCTGAGAGTGAATAATACTTCCCGTCTCAGATCTTCTCACTTTTATGTCTGATTCTACTACACAGTTCTGGGATGTTAAACTGTTAAGGAAATCAATCACATTGGTGCCAGAAGGACCCATTGGGATAACCTCCCATCAGTACCTGCACCATGGCTTGCATTTATCATTCTTTAGGGGTTTGTTTCAAAGGTGCCTTTCAGCTCCTTTCTTTATTCCTTGAATTTTTATAATAAGCAACTCTATCTTCCTGTGCTTAAACAATTCTCCAACGTGATACTATTATGATCCAGCTATTCTTTAAGATTTAGCTTCTGCTGTATTTTTTGGCAACTGCAAACTTTCAGTTCCTTGCAAAACATATTAGGTTTCTCACCTTCCTGGTGTCATTACATGATTTTGTCTTTGTGTTAAAAAAAAAGTCCCTATTTTTTCTGCAGAAAAGCACATTTTCACACCTGAAAACAATATGAATCTCCATGGCAGAATCAGGTGCTCTGCTCCCATATTCAGAGAATGGACTTATGGACTTGCATGAGGCTTTCTATTACTCTGTATAAAGCTTAACTATCTGCATTGTAAGCTTCCTGAAGGCAGTCAGTGTGTCCCTTCAATTTTAATGTCACCAAGTACACCATATGTAGAAAGATACTAGTTCATGCACATCTTTCTTCTATTATAGTTCTCAGAGACTTTTAGAGCTTTTTAACGGGAATCTATTAAATTCCTGTTTTTTGTTATCACCTCCTTCTCTGTTCTCATTTCTCTAATGAGTCTTTTGATTGTCTTATAATTTTAGTATAATATTTTTCATTTATAAAGAAATGTTACAAAAACCTTCCTGTTTAAAGTATTATGCCTCAGATTCTTTTGTAATTACTAATATTATTGTGTTAATTGTTATGCAAGGTGATTTTTTAAGTGTTGTATTATATATACATATCATAGGCATTAGTGCTTCTATATTGGCTCACCCAAAGAACATAAATTGTAATATAAAATTTAGAGCCAAAATATGATACAGGCTAGTTGATCCTGTGTGTAGATATAAAATAATAAACACATTCAAAAGCTCTAGTTTCTAAGAAGTGATTTGTTAATATTATGAACTAAAGTAAAGTAACCTTAATCTTTAATTCTATAATATTTTCTTCAAGCACAGGAAAATGACACCATAGTGAAAATAAGTTCTCTTTCAAATTACTAACTTATTTAAAATTAAGGGAAAGTGGATTTGGATATCGCTTAGCAGATACATAGAGTTTGTGCTCTCTCAGGGGACCATAGTTTGGCTACTGATGCCCACTTCAGACACCACCTGTAACTACATAGGCCTCTGCTGCACTCTATGGTGGCCTATGTTCATGTAGTATATACTCAGAAAGATACAGAATAGACATAAATAAAAGTAAATCTTTTTTAAAATTAATAACAAGTGAAATTGTATGCTATTCATTCACTTCATGAAAAATTACATTAAATGTTGCATCATTTGTCTGCATTAGCTATTTTCTTAATACTGTCTAAAGCATAAATATAAATTATTATGTATATTTCATGAGAAATTTAATAATCAATTTAAAATTCAATCATATTAGTGCTAGAAGTACCCATCGGGATAAAATTTAAATTTTATTTATTTTTAAAATATATTTTAAATGTTATAATTAGAATAAAATGAAATAATTATAAAGGTGATAGATAAGCAATTGATATATTAAGTACATACTAAATAAACTTTATTCTGGATTTCTTGAATATTTCTATTTGTTTTGTTACATATTTATTTATTTTGAGAAGTCTTAGTCTAGCTAAATCTGGACTTTAACTTACAATAGTTCAAGCTGGACTCAAATTCACGGGACAGCTCCTTTCTCTGACTGCCAAATGTTAAGATTATAGGCATAAGCTACAATGCTCACGTTGTAATTTTTAAAAATCATTTAATGCAGAATGAACTACACACAAGTTGAACAAATATTAATTTTGTAATGCTGCAAGTATTTAAAAGATTTTTAAATAACTTGTCTCAACATTGAATGAGTACTATTTAATGCAATTCAATAAATCAAAATATTGGATGATGCAAATATAGAAACAGCATTGAAAGGGACAAACCACCTGCTAGAGAAGTTTCTGAACAGAAATGGAGAAGCAAAACATGTCAAGTTGTCTCAGCATGTAAATACAGACTATAGACTGGTATTCACATTCCACAGTTTGTCTCCTTTCATTTCTTCATGAGTGCAAATAATCCAGGAGAAGTACAATGAACTGAAGTAATCAGTCCTCAAGCACAAGAGCCTTCTGCTTTTCTGAACTAAGGGGAGCAGTATACTGACTACACAGGACAATTCCTTTACATTTCGCCTGTCTCACAAGCGTGTCCAGAAAAGTACTTAAATCCCAGCTGCAGCCCATTTTTGGAATGCCTGAAGCCACACTCAGAAGGCCCATCCCAGCCTGGGAAAGCTAACTCACTACAACCCATTTTCTCACAAAACATCTTCTAAATTGCCTAAAGCATCTGTAGAATGGCTTGAAAACACTAGACTGGACACCAAAATTTGTAAAAGAATGAAGGAAAGTGAACTTTTATTTCAGAGTAGCCTTTCACACTGCATTGAAAAGTAGAATACCTCAAAATGCTATCTAAGAAGTTACTTCTTAGCTGGGATATGCCAAGAATAAATTTGGTATTGATAGTTGTTCTTCCAGAAACAGTATCCTGCATCAACTTGCCTGAGGCTCTGATGTTCTTTGAAAATAAAGTTTGCAACACAAGAGCTCAAAGCAGCTGAGTTCTGAGAAGAGTCCACACCAGCAACAGGCTTTCTTTTATTGTGGATTTCATCTTCTAAAATTGTCTTTCTGCACTCTAGGTCTCTCTTCCCTGCTCTATATGGTCATTCCTTTTGCTATAAAAATGATATCTAGGAAGCTTTCCAAATTGCATGCCCAAACTCTGATTCCCCAGGTATGGTTGGTGGCTCCAATATGGTCCCTCTTCCTGTCCTCACTAAGCTGAATATTGAGACAGTAATGGCAGGACAGAGAGAGATGACACTTTTATTGTCAGGCTTGCTAACAGGATAGCTTGCCATCAGTTATAATAAACTAAACTGGTTGGTGCTAGTACACATAAGGTTCAGGTGATAGGAGAATATGTAACCAAGGAGACAAAGCCACAGACAATGGTTTGTGCCTATCAGAATGATAATAACACATGCTGGCAAGGATGTGGAACAAGGAGGACACTCCTCCATTGGGAGTGCAAACTTGTACAGCCACTATGAATATCTGTATGGTGGTTCCTCAGAAATTTGTGAATTGGCATATGTTGAGACTCAGCTATACCAATCCTGGCCCTCCATCCTACAAGATTACTTGCTCATCTATGTTCATTGCACTTTATTAATAATATCATAAGCTGGACACAATCTAGATGCCCCTCACCTGAAGAATGGATAAAGAAAATGTGGTACATTTACACCTTGGAGTATTACTCAGCTGTTAAAAAGATGATGTCATGAAATTTGCAGACAAATGGATAGAACTAGAGAAAATCATATTGAGTGAGGTAACCCAGACCCAAAAAGATACATATGGTAAGTATTCACTTATAAGTGGATATTGGCTATTAAATAAATGAAAACCAAGGCCTAGTCCATAGGCCCAGAGAGATTAGTAAATATGGAGGGGGGAGGGGAGAATGGATCTCCCTGAGTAAGAGGAAATAGAATAGATTCTTTGGGTGGACTGCAGGAGGAAAGGAGCAAGTGGATTCAGACAGAGGTTGGAAGGATGGTGGGAGAGAGTGAGAGGAGAGACCGCTAGAATTGAGGGGCATTGAGGGGCTAGTTTAAGGAGTGGTATGGAAACTTTCTGGAACCTATGAGCATGATCCCGGTGAGAACTCCTGCTAATGGAGAACAGAGAGTCTGAACTGTCCTACGTTTGTAGTGAGACAGGCTTCCAGTGTTGGGGCTGGCATTATATTCAACTGAGTTATTGGCTTAGGAATTCCCCTGGTGATCCCTAAACAAGATTAGATTGATGCTAAGAGAGAAAGACGCTCTTTGAAAATTGATGGCAGGTCCATATTGCTGAAGACAAAGTCTACTCAGCTCTTGAAGCCAGATAAGTAGAACTGGTACTGGCTAGGAGTTGTCACCCTACCTTCTAGTCTCTTTGACATGAGAAGATGCTTTGCAGGCTATGGAAAGAGGAAGTGAGATATGAATCCAGCCACAAAAACTTCGACAATATGTCCTGCCAGTAAGATGTGCTGGGTCAATGATAGCATAGAACTGGTGGGTGTGGCCAACCAATGTCTCTTTTAACTTGAGGCCCACCTAATAAGAGTGAGCCCATAACAGACACTGCATGGATGCCCAAAACCAGATTGGAATACTCAACATATCTAGAGTAAAACCAAACATGACTGTCAGAGCAAACAAATGGACAAATCTCAGTGAAATGGTTTCTAATGATATTCTGCTATACTCATAGATTGCTGCCTTGTTCAGTTTTTATCAGAAAGCCTTCATCCAGCAGCAGATGGACGTGGGTGCGAAGACCCACCTGTAGACATTATACAGAGAGATTTTAAATTGAAGGTCTCTACTGGGTCCCTCCCAAGTTCAGGAACCCGACAGAAGACAGGGAGGGAAGACTGCAAGAGTTAGAGGGCATGGAAGGCAAAAGGAGAACATGGTCCACTGAATTGTCTAAGCAGGGTTCACATAGGCTCACAGAGAGTGAAATGCCAAGCAGAGGGTCTGCATGGTCTGCACCAGGTCCTCTCTTTATATGCTATGGCTGTTAGCTAGATATTTCTGTGGGACTAGCAGGAGTAGGTGTCATGATCTTGAGAGTTTTTCTCCTATTGGGTTGCCGTGTTCACCCTTGATAAGAGCGTTTTTGCTTTGCCTTATTGTATCTTGTTTTGTCTGGTTTGGCCTTCATCTTTTGGAGACCTCCTTTTCTCTGAAAAGAAAATGGAGGGGTATTGGATCTGGGGCTGTGGCAAGCTTCTGGGGAATTCGGAGGTGTGGAGGGAAGGGAAACTGTGATTCATATATATTGCATGAGACAAGAATCTCTCTCTCTCTCTCTCTCTCTCTCTATATATATATATATATATATATATACCTGAACAAGAGAGTGAGCCTTGTCCAAAATAAAATATGGTATAAAGCAAACAAAACTGAACAGAGGTTATGGACACAAACCAACATGAAAGAGGCTTCATTTCTGTACTTTTCCATACCTAAAAACTCTCTTGACCCCTGCTCTCTCTGAGCTCTTTATCTGGAAGTTTCTATTACCTCTGTTGTTAATTTGCCATTTTCTCTTCCCGACTGTCCAGTTTTCTTTTCAACAATATCTTAACAAGCCAAAGCTGTGTCTATCTCTCTTCTGGGACTTTATAAGAAGTGACAGTGAGCTTTACATTTAAGTAAGTTTAAAATTAAATCTATGTGAGCTGTTTCACAGTTAAATTTTTCTAGTAAGATTCCTTAATCTTTTCATTTTTTTCAGTTTTTTTAAATCTCACAGAATTAAATTGACAGTCTAAGAGATTAAATGTCTATGCCCTGCATTAGAGAAGAAATATGACTTCAAAGAAAGGTGTCCACGCATCGTCTTTAAGGTAGTGAATTCACCCATCTTTCAGGAAGTGTAATTACAACATGTTACGTTTGTCATCAAAGATTGCCAAAAAAGGAGCTATAACAGAGAGGGCTTCCAAGCAATATATGTAAAAAGGAAATTTCACTGGAGAATTCTTTCAGCTGTCTCATCTAATTTAGCTTATGTTATTAAACTCTTGATTAAGTTAAATTTATTTATTAAAGTTTTTATAAATTTCATGCCTATAAGAAATCTTGTCAAACAAGGAAAGGTTGACTCCACCTTCGAGTTCTACTTATTAGTCTTAGTAAAAAAAATTCTCTCATAGATAATTCAGTAATACGTACTTTATTGATTTCTGAATTGTATACAGATTTACTTCCTATAGCTATTTATCAATTACTTATCAAGCACCTTAGTGTGCCAAAGTATTCGATTTGTTACTGGCTACACCTTTATGGTGTGAATAGAACTTGTTGCTGTCTTCGTATAACTCATATTTAGAGAAAGAAGTTTAAAAACTAGAAATACACATAGGTGGTAAAGATTTTTTCTCATTCTTCCTCTTTACTTGAGGGATGATGTTTTCTATTCTATCAAAATATTTTAGTTCTATGGGGTTCCATTGGTGAGCGTTAGTCTTCATGCCAGAGTGAATGGAAACCCTTAGCTGCTGAGAAGGAGAAAGACTGTTTTTTCTAAGCCTGTAGCATCAGGGTCCAGTAGAAGACTACAGACCCAAGAATACTTGCACAGTATAGATTGTTCTTGAAGGTTTTTAAAAAAAAAGACACAAAGTTGGTCGGCAGAACACGGTGGATGGATCTGAGAAGAGTTGTGGATACGGAGGTAAATGTGATTAAAACATGTTGTTTGAAACTCAAAGGTCCCAACAATTTAATAAAAATGAAGTAAAATAAACTTATGAATTAAAATGTGATCAGTAGGTATTGTCAAAACATATACCCAGCCCATAAATGGAAACACAGATCACTTGCTATGATAAAATCATTGTGTGATCAGGTTTACTGAGAAGGTCCCCCCCCCCCCCGGATCCCCGGAGGTTTATCTGTACATGTCTCTAAAGTATTGTTCCTAAAAACCATCAGGAGTCAATAAAAAAATCAAATTATATGTTGTATGTACAAGCATTCTGAAGAATTTAAATAGATGTTATCTTTTACTACTTTTTTCTTCTCCAAAGGATTTGTTACTTTGAGTTAATAAGAGCATCTTCTTTTATATCTTCACAAATAAATGTGTAAAACATCAAAGCATAAATTTGTATTTGCAAAAAAAGAGGCAGAATAAAGAGAATACTTAGTAACCTAGATTACAGGTTTGTCACTTTTACAGAGAGCATAGATACTCTCTGTTTATTACAATTATGAGTCTATTATAATAAACATGTATTGTATTACTAAATATCTCAATCTGAAATGAAGATATTGCACAGATAACTCATAATAAACCTGGATTTGAAATATCCAATGAGGGGATTTTTTATTTTCAGTAATCTCTAAAAATTAAAAACAATGTTTTATTTGGCACTATCTCTATGTTTTATCATTTAATGATATTTTTATTTACAAAAGATAAAAATGAGTCACTAAGCTACTAGAATGTACCTCTGAAAGTGTTCTGTTCCCACTGAATAACAATGCAATAATCAGAGAAATAAAATTCACCTAGACCCTGACAAATGCCTTTATTCCTACTTATAAATTTAACTTATTGTACCAGGATATGACAAACCATGTCTTCAAAGTAGGCAAACCCAATGGGATGTATTATTTAGTATAACTTCCATGCTACTAAACTCCACCATTATGTGAAGTCTATAGAGCATGCAAGGCAGCAACATAGTGCTAAAATGAAAAATAAAGAGGATTACAGAGGATAAACCACGTAAAGGGTCTCACACAACTGTATTGCTTTGGATATAGTTTTGCCTCTAGCTTCCTCCTGGAGGGCAGCTGTCTGTCCCTCTTTGTTATGAGCAGATATGACTGCATACTTCCTGTGTGAAATAGTCCTTCTTTAATTCTTATTTTTTCACATGCATGTTTTATTGAATGTTAATTTTTTTCTTAAAAATAGAGTTTCATTCTAATTTAATAATTATTGAAGATTTCTGGTTTTTAAAACCAGTTTTTTATAAAGAACATATATACATACATACATATTTATGTACACACACACACACACGTGTGTGTGTGTGTGTGTGTGTGTGTGTGTGTGTGTGTGTGTGTGAGTGTGTGTGTGTGTGTATTCACCTCAGACAAACTCATTGAACTGTCCCTTTCTCATTCTGAGTATTCTCATTCTTAACACTGATAATTGTCTTTTGTAATCAATGACAACAATAGCATCCTTTCCTGGAAAGGTTAAGATCCTGAACTGTCTCTGGACTTCCCCTGGCTCACAGGCAGCAACACCTACCTGCCTGAGCAGATGTTTTTGCCTGCAGGCTTCTTCTTCCTTTCCCTCTTCTAGCCTTCTGCTCGGATTTTCTTGTCTCTTCTCTTCTTCTCATTGGTTACTTGATGAATTTACCCCTCAATATAGATTTTGTTGGGTCAGTTACTTCAAAATCTTTGACTCGGGTAAATTATTTTACTGCTTAAAAGTTATTATAATCTGCATTATGTTATAGCCCAAATTACTTTGCTATTGTCACTTCTTATTTTCTATGACAAAATAAACGTTTCTGTACATACTATTCACGAAAAACGGCCTAGTTTTTCCTGCCTTCTCTAGTAAATCCTTACCAGCACAAATCCCTACTAATAAAGCATCTCTATTGACTCCCATCTGTTTCCATGTCTCCTCCTCATTACTACTCACTATTTCCTGGTATTCTAACACCCAAAAGACAAATGTAGTAGATTCCTAGGGATCTTCTGCCTTTGAAAGCCCATTGGGATACAGCCTAAGACTGTAAGATTTTGGAAGCTTCAGGTAAAAAAAACCTGTGTCCAGATGCATTCCAAATAAAGTCCAAGATTTTTATAGCATTGAGACAGTCTATGAAATTTTACTGACGCACTCTTTAATGATATTTTCTTTCCTTCTCCACGCTATGATATGTCATCCAAGCACCATGCCTATATCATCTACACATGTTTGTTGTCAATGTTCACAATGTTTTATTTACTCAGATTTCCCCTTTCCATTTACCACCTCCCCATCAGGTCTAGCTCTAGTGCTATGTCTGTACTTTGGATTCCACGTTTGAGCTAACATTTATGAAATGATTTCATTATTCTAAGTGTATATAGCTCTATTTATTTCATTTCCAAACTGACAACACTCCTCACTTCCCAAAAGGATGACATCATAGAAGGGAAAGAATTTGAATAGGAACTCAGAGTCTAAGTGACCAGTAAGCCTGAGATGCTAACCAAAGTTCACCAACTCAACTTACACACTCATTTTATCTTGGGCTCCCCTTTCTGCCCTCTCTAATGCCTCAGCTGTGTGTCTTCAACCAGGAACAATGGATATTTGATTCCTCATTTCATAGGTATTAAACAGTGTACTAAATCACTAGTCTTTAAAGCAAATGCAAACATATCTCTGGAAAATGTAAGGTGTTTTTTATATACTTAATATAAGGTTGAGTCTGGATAGGTCAATAAAAATACACAAACTGATGTCAGTAAAAAATTGTACATTCTGATCTATTTACTGCAGCACTAGACTTAATAGCCAAGTTATGCAATCAGCTGAGGTGTCTATCAGCAAATGAATGAATAAAGAAAATGTGGTCTGCATGTAAACACAATGGAATTTTATTCATCTCTAAATGAGAGAGACATAATGTAATTTTCTGGAAAATGAATGCAACTGGAAAAAAATCAAATCAATAAGCCAGACACAGACAAACAAATATTGCCAGTTTTATGTTTTCTCCCATTTGTGGGTCTTAAAATACCTTATAGAAACATAAAAACATATATGCATATACCACACACACAACACACACATACACACACACACACACGCACACAAACACACACACACGCGCACACACACACACACACACACACATGGAAGCTTAACTAGGTTGAATATGATCACAATATATATATAACATGAAATATTTGAAAGAAATTGTCTTTATGAATCCCAAACCTATATATGAATATATGTCAATAAAATTATATTACACTGATCCAACCTTTTAAAGAGTAAGAATTACTGGAATTACTGACTTCAGGTCACTGTCTCTGCATTAAGTCTCTCTTCCTATTTCTATATCAAACTCTAGAAGAGATTAAATGATTATTGTGGCTTTCTTTTCATAATCTACTTCAGACTACTATGTTCTAATTAAGCTCAAAGGACTTCAATAATATCTAGCTTCAGTGATAGATGGAGATTTTTTAGACCACTAATGTTTTTAATTCCTTGAAATGAAAATATTATCTTGAAGTTCAACCCTACAATCTCTAAAGCTTCCCACTCACTGTCACCTCTATCATTTGCTCTTGATGTTTCTTTCTTACAAATCTGACCTTACCTTCTCAAAACCACATCTGATTATCTGTTTAAGAGTCAGTTTATACAAAATCCAAAATACTTAAGAAAGGGTAAGAAAATATTCCACCAACTAAACAAATGAATAAGATACTGTTATGTGCATGCATTATGCATAGTTTTGGTGCCTCTGTTAAATCTCAGTGGATTCTGCAGGCTCTGTAGATGACGACTCTTAGCCCAGTACTCCAAAGTCACTAGGAATGCATACTATACCTGAAAGTAGTGAATGCAGACTTTGTGAACTAAAATTATTCTCATATAAAGGAAATTGAAGCAGTTAATTTATTACAGCAATTAATCAAATGTGTTGAATAAAGGCAGTTTTTGAAAATAATAGCTTTATTTTTCACTTTTATGGGAAATTGTTTCAACTTAGGCAAAAAACCAAAAACTGATAATGGTGTTACTATTTAGAATTGGCTTATAAAATGGTAACATTATGGTCTAGATAGTTAGAGATACCTTCTTCCTTAATGCTTCCTTAATGTTTCCTATGATGCTGACATTCTGAATACATTTACATGCGTTTCTTTTATCTACATGACTTAGATTTCACAAGGACATTAATATCCAATCCTATGAAATGAAGGAATACAACATTCTAGAAAATTTGGCTTTTGATAGAGGTAGTAATTAGGTCATATATCTTAAAATGTTTTCTAGCTAAATAATAGAACTGATACTTGTTACAGTCTAATGCTTTCTATATATTACATGCTCTAGCCATTAAAGCGAGATCAAGACATTTCAATTTAAACCTTAGCTATTGAGAAGGTAGCACATCTGCTACCAATGCCTTATTTACTACTGTTGGCCACCTCTGTATTCCACTGCTGTAGTAGAACACCAACATCAGAAAACCCATAGAACCTAAAGTCAGGATGAGATGCACACACTGTCTCCAAAACAGCCTAAAGCCTTTGAAAGAGCTGTCCTAAAATGGATTCCGTTTCATTTCATTCTACTTGTGATAACTCACAACAATTTCAAGTAAGTACTTAGCTGATTAGTCATTTGCCTAAGGCCACTAAACAGGGCTGTCTTTTATCAACTCATATTTCCTGAGAGCATATTATGAGTTGGATTAATAGGAAGGTGGAAGGAGAATTAGAAAATCCAGGGCACATACATTTCCGTGATGGTCTCAGGCAGATTTGTGGGGATCTCAGTGAGACCTTTCCCTCGGCAGTCTACAATGTTGTTGCTACAGGTACAAGCAGCAGGACAGTGCAGCACACTGCAGGAGGGAGCCATGAATGACTGGTGACCTAAAGGAGAAAACAAGAGAGAGAGAGAGAGAGAGAGAGAGAGAGAGAGAGAGAGAGAGAGAGAGAGAGAGAGAGAGAGAAATAAATCAATGGCAGTTAGATTTTTCTCTTGAATTTCACAATAAAGAGACCTGAGAAACATGCAGACTGTGCTCAGTTAAGAAAGCAGGAAACACAGATCAAATTCTCTTGCACTTGTTCATTAAATAAGTGTCCATATTTGTGGAATATATGCATTTATATCTTGAGATGTAATACATTTGTATCTTGAGGTTTAAATAATGGCATAAAATGGTAAGACTTTTTCCTTTTTTAAAAAAGAATTATTTATTTTAAATATAGGCATAAACTGTAGCTGTTTTCAGACACAGAAGGGTGCATCAGATCCCATTAGAGATGATTGTGAGCCTCTGTGTGGATGCTGGGAATTAAGCTCAGGACATTTGGAAGAGCAGTCAGTGCTCTTAGCCAAGAGCCTTCTCTCCAGTCCCAAATTGTAAGACATTTAGAACTTGAAAAATATTAGTAAAACTAAATTTAGATTCAAGACCTGATTCTAGTCCCAAAATGTAGCTACTTCAGATAAATTTATATTATTTCTGATAAAATTAATGGAGCTTGTAGCATAATTTATTTTGTCTCTGAAAAAAAAAATAAAGAAGACTTCCATTTTGGTTGATATAATTGTTGACCAAATTAAGTTATCCTATGGCAACAAATGCAGGAAAAAAACTACATAATAAAAGTTTGGTGTCTGGATAGACTCAAAATCTCTGATTTCTTTGAAGTTATTATCATAATTTCTGGGGTATCATTCTGTAATTGTTTGTCCAAATGATTCTTTTCAGTGCTTCCTCTGATAGATCCTTTTGCTATAATCAGTCACCTGCAGTTGCGTAATCTCCCTACTCAGTATTTGAAAACAAAAGTATTCTGAAATCAGATTTCACGACCTCACTAATGAAAACCAGAGCATCATCAGCCAGGCTGTATCAGACAGGCACCTGCTTATCCATGGTTCCTGGAGAAAATCAGGAAAACCCTCTGGGAGCTTCTGGAAAGGGTCCATTCCAATGGGAGAAGAGTGCCCGGAAGAGACAATGGGCTAGCTCAATGGGCTAGCTGCTAACCCATTCCTCCACCCAGGCTCTGACACTACAGCAATATCCTAAGTCTAAAACATGTGGGGAGGGACAAAACACACACACACACACACACACACACACACACACACACACACACACACACACACACACACACACACAGAGTTAACTTGCCTTCTTCCTCATCTAGAAGGCAGCAAGGAAAAAGCAAAAAGAGAAAGACCGGTTAGTAGAGAACTGTTAGCAACCAGACATACTGAGAACATTTGACAGCATAAGAGGAAAATTCCAGCTAGATGAAAAACTATGGGAGATGCAGATAAACACCCAAAGACAACTTTAATGTTCAAGTATGAGCTAGTAATTTTCCTCGGTCATTTAAACACATTAACTGTTTTTCATGCTGGGATTCCTCCCTTGGTAAGCATTAGTAAGGAGAACAAGACCTCCATAGATACCAGAAGAAGGGGTTTGCAAGTACCTTATATAAAAGAGGATTTCATTTGGATATAGCATATGTGACTCAAGCCTATAATGCCAATTTTTTGATTACTTATAACAGAGAATACAGATGATATATAAATATTTATATCCTATTGCATTGCTTCCAGACTAAAGGCAAGAAGATGATGGTGAAATTTTAGTACTGAACTTTTATTTTATAAATGTTTTGATCTGTAGTTGGTTGAAAATATATATGTGTAATCCATAAATATGAAAATTATATCGTTATTTCAAACTTTGTGTGAGGCCTGGTGATGTAATACAGTAGAAGAACTCTTGCCAAGACATATGAGGGCCTGGGTTTGATCCCGAACACCATGAAAAATTTGTTTCTTTATAATTTAAACAAATGTTCTGAAGCAGATCTAGCCATATATTCATAAATATATAATCATATATGTATATAATATATTTGTGTATATATGTACATATGTATATATGCATATACAGACTATATATTGTGATCCTTGAACTTGATCATATAAAATTTAAAATCCTTATGATTTTTGCCGTCTTTTAGTCTCCAATATAGAGATTAATTCATATTGTTCTTATAGTTGCTTCAAGAGACTTAAAATGAGGCAGCTATATGTGAAATATTTAGATTAATAATATTTAGACATACAGAACACAGCAAATGTTAGGTACTGATAAATTTGGCTTGCAGACATCTTGGTACCTAAGGTAGTTATATATTTATTTAAGTATAATTGAATCATTAGAAGTATATATCTCTAGAGAGTTACCCCAACATTTTATAATTACAATTGAGTTATACTGAATTTTAGAGTAAGTATCTGGAGATTATCTATTCATTTTTATTAGCTAGGCAAAAAGGAGATAATAATCATTAATAAAAGTGAAAATAACAATGCACAAGTATTGCTATAATCTACGAATTTCTTATATTCCCATGGAATGAAAATGGAAATGTTTTACATACAAGGGACAATAAATCCCTAGGTACACATATCCTAGAATCTCTTATTCTTTTCAGTGAGAAAGAGGGTCTCCATGGCGATGAGTGCATGACGACTCACTGGAAAGCACATCTGAACTTGGACATTTGAATTCCTCACACCTGTTACACAATAGTGTAAAAGAGATACTGTAACCTCACTGATCTTACCACTGCAGACAAATTCTCGTTTTTGAACCTCTGCTACATTATGGCCCCTCAGGTGGGATGGGCCCATACACTGAGTGTACAAGCCCACCCGTGGCCTTTGGCGAAGCCAGTCCGAGAGCCAGGCCAGGTGGCAGTCGCAGTACAGGTTGTTGGAGTGGAGTCGACTAAATGAGAAGAAGGAGTTCAAAGCAAGAAAATAAGACACAGTTAATTCAAAATTTGTTATTAAAAATATATTTTTTTCTTTTTAATTAACACAATACAGATACATCTTAGGGAATTGCTATGCAGTTTTTTCTCTGATAATTAAATTGGTTCAGAAACATGAGTCAAATCCTTTACTGATTTAAATAAAACAACAGAAGTAGGACCATGAAATTATATTTTGTCTATTTAAATTCAAAAGGGTAACAACAACAACAACAACACCCCCCCAAACAAAAAACCAAAGCCAAAACAAACAGACAACAAAAACAACAAAAATCCCTCAAACAAACAAACATACAAACAGAAAAGCAGCACAAGACAAACTACTCTGCAGCCCCAGCATAATGAGAGGTAGTCAAGAGCTGTGGACATAAAGAGGCATGGCAGGAGAGCATTTATAACAAAACTTGTGGCTTGCAGGCCACATATTAGCAAAGTTCAACCATTTTTAGTTTCTATAGCAATGGCTTGCAATGTTTTTTTAGCATAGCACTATTTTGTTAAATAAGAGAGAACAATAATTCCATATAAGACAGTGTATTTAACACACTTCTTCTAATTTCTCCCCTCCCTTCCTACCTCCCTCCCTCGCTGCCCCACCCTGCCTCTCTGCCTCCTTCCCATCCTCTCTCTCTGTCTCTATGTCTCTGACTCTGTCTCTGTCTCTCCAACTCCCTCTCTCTGTCTCCCTGTATCCCCGCCACACCCTTGTTTCTGTCTTTTTCTCTCCCTCTCTTCGGAAAAGAAGAAGCTGAACTTGGCTCTTAGGATCCGGCTCCAAAGAGCAAAGAGTAAAATCCAAAGTCATCAGCAGCTGGGAGGAAAGGGATTAAATATGTCTCCGTTATGTTGCAAGGATCTGTGCAAGATCATGGAGTTTTTTTCTTACATTGCCAATAGTATGTCTCCAGTAATAAAATATCATGTAAATGTATCCACTAAATTAGGTAAATGACTTTAAACTGGCTTTTATGTTTGCTCAAACTAAAGAATGGGGCATCTAATGCTATAAATCAAAGCATCGTTCCTAGAATTGTCTATGACACAGTGAAACCATTTTAGCCCCCTTTAGCTGATGTGTTCAATTCTAACCCAATAATGATAATGGAGAGTAAAACATAGAACCCAGACTAGAAAGATAATCAGAGTATAAAAATGGAATTTTTAAGTACCAATAATACCATAGAAAAAAATGACTTAACCAAAAGGGAGCTTGATGGCTTTATTCTCCTTGAGTCTGTGAATAAGAACCAGGCTGCTTTGCATCAGAACTCTAAGGAATACTCGAAGGTCATATACTAGATTTTAGGAAAGGTGAGCGAGC
The DNA here is from genome assembly GCA_028551405.1 of Uromys caudimaculatus. Lineage (NCBI taxonomy): Eukaryota > Metazoa > Chordata > Mammalia > Rodentia > Muridae > Uromys > Uromys caudimaculatus. The sequence goes on along the minus strand of CM052712.1, from coordinate 37,873,034 downwards.
AGTTCCTCAGTTTGCTGAGAATTTGAAACACTGACACTGGTAGCCTCTGGTCCCTCTTCCAAAAGCCTTTTTCCAGATATAGCCATTAAGGACAGTCTGTTACTATGTCCACACCAAACACGGAGTGAGCAAAAGACTCAAAACATTTTAAAGTTTATTGGGAAGACAAGATAGCACATGGCTACCAGCTGATAAGGACACTAAAATGCAATAAGAGATTGCTTTAGACGTTCAGTATTGTTTTGGGGGATTAAAATCATGATTATTTCCTTTCACATGCATCACGTAAAGATAATATAAAAACTGATTTTGTCAAACATGGTTGAAGTAAATAAGACTATTAATTAACCTCATTCTCATAAGGAAATAGAATTTAGTTATTAAATTAGTATTGTCAAGGTGTTATAATATTTATAATTCAATGTGCCATTTTTTTTAAGGTAAGGTCTCACTGTCCATCCCTTGTTAGCTTTGAACTCACTATGGAGGTGAGACTAGCCTTCGACTCATACTCAACCTTCCTCTGATACCTTAGCATTGGATTAAAGGCCTGTACTATCACACACAGCTCAATGTGTATTTATTTAAGAAATAAAATGAGTCTTTTCAATTAAAAACTATGTGATTGTTTATTTATTCACGCATTTTATTTATTTGTATAAGGGAGAATCTCCTGCAATCCGCTATGCTTTGACCTCACTACATAGTGGAGATCAGCCCTGAAACCCAAACTTCCTAGTTCATTTCTCAAATGATGGGATGGCATCTGAGCGCTCCCATGCCAACCTTGGTTATGTGCTAGTTAAAATGAGAAGTATTTTTGGAAACATAATCAAAATAGACTTAACTGATTAAAAAAATTACATTTCCCCACCCCAAGCCCAAGTGTTAGGTTTTATTCCATGTTTCCAGTAATTACTTCTTATGTTTCAGTGACTTTTGAGACCCAGTTCATCAGAGACCTATGGCTTAAAATATGAAAATTAGATATCTACACATTGGCATTTAATGATTAATTTTTCCTGGAGAGAGAAAAATAGCTGTAGCTCATACATTATTTCACCAAAATATCTTAATGACTTTGTGTAACCCTGGAAAGATATTTTTAAATATAAATGCTGATGCAGCTTTAATTATGCAAGCACCAGTGGGTGATGCCCTGACTTTACATTACAGAGAACACTGGAGCACAATTTGGCTGTATTAGGTCTGCTTCTAATACAGTAATAAAATCATAAAGATTTCCCATTTATCATTTCTGACAGCCAATCAAGGAGTCTTCCACTTCTTAATGAAATGTGATCTCTACAATAGCTCAAAGTAAATGTTTTATTTTCCACCAAACTTTATGCAATGCATATCATTTATGAGGAAGCCTTCAGGTTTTCAGAGTAGCAGGGCATTTGCTAAAATAGCATTTTCTGACTTCTCAAGTTGCTCTTTCCTTGCCTACGCCATAATGTACTAGCGGTGCTATAGTCTACTCAATAAAAAACTGCACTGAAGAAACAGCCGTGATTAATTAAATCCATCTTTCTGTACATTTTGACTACTTACAATGTCCTAAGTTTTGGCATATGGTTGAAACTTGCCACTGAAAGTCTAGTAATATTGTTATTGTTCAGAGTGCTGTAGAATAAAAAAAAAGTTAAAAATTTTAGTCAGATACGGGAAGTAAGTGATCATCTTATATTAACATCAAAAACTTCTCATGACTGCATTCAAGCAAACAACTAACTTACTGATAGAGATGACATAGAGAATTCACTATTTTAGAGAAAAGATATTGACTAACTTCCATAGTTCGGCACATTACTATGCATTTAATTTTATTTAACATTTGTCATACATGTACAACTTAGGTAAGAACATCTTTACTATATGATACTATCGCATGCAAGCCTGCTTACCATAGCAGAGTCAATTAGAAAACTGCACTTTACACATCGGTTTTTTTAATTAGTGTCGATGGAATTTTATACTGATGGACACTGGCAACACATAGTCGTTATTACAGAGGACAACTTAATTACAATTTCCTGTGGACAGTGGCTACTCCAGATGTTTGGGTGTAAAATCCTGCATCTATGTTTGGATTTTTCATTATTTGAGGATGAAGTGGCTTGCTCTGGCATCATATAAAAGCTTTGATGTCATCTGTTTTAGTTGCAGCATGGCATGCTGTACTTTGTATAATTCTTTTGAGCCATAATCTAGTCATCATATCTTGAGGAAGAGCCAGGAAAATGGGTAGTCAAAGGAGTTTTGCTAAAAAGGTATAATTTTTGCTTGTTTCAGATTGCTCCTGATTTCCCTTAATATAAGTAATGTCAATATAATTATTTGTTATTATTTTGAAGACGGAAAAGAGTGTTAACTGAATGTGAATCCCTTTGAGGAGCAAATTGTTTTTTTTACTTGAACCCTCAGGACCTATTATGGCATTTGACAGTAGTTCATGCTGCTTGAGCATATGAAAATGCTAGATTTTACACAGCACCTGACAATGGGTTCAGTGCTTTATAGATGCCCATAAATTTTGTATTCTTCTATAAGACTTTAGTTCATGAAGTTAGTTATTCTATTTATAAATACATTTCAAAATTGGATAGAAAAGAGAGTCAGTCAGTGTTGTAGGTCTTCAGATGATGTGACCAACTTTACAGAGAAGTCAAATCCTGAACCCCAGAGAATACCCTGTCTGGCCATCAATCACAACCATTGATGGTTGGCATAGAAAGGGTTTGCATATGTATACCATCTACTTCAAATACAGTTGAATCACATACAATAGTACAATTAATTAGTACTACTTTTATATATATAGGAAGAAGATTGATATCAAAATTTCCATTTCAAGGTTCCCGAGAAAGTCAGATTGTTTGGCCATTTTCCATAGTACCAGGGCAACAAACAACTGAACATTAGGTATGTCAACAGAGTATATAATTTCTACATTATTAAAGAGCTCACTGTCCTCCATTGCTAGTCTCCTATTTTTTTAAGAGCTAAAGGCTTTGTTAAACATATTATAATCTAGGCTTGACCACAGCGATAAGAGGAAACAATAGGTGTTCAAAAGAAAAAGAAAGACACGCTCAAGTGTGCTTGCGGACCACACAAGGGAATGTCGGATCTCTTTTTATCTCTTTCTTTCTCATTCCATCGTTTGTCTAGTCATTTCATTTATGCTACTTGTCTGATTCCAAAGAGTGCTCAGTTTAAAGATCTGTGCAAACACCTCATGAGGATCAAATCTCATCCGCCTGGACCGCCTCTGTATCTCGTTTGCATGGGCAGAAACTTGAGTATTCTGACAATCCCCGCTCAAAGAAATTCTTTCCACTTTTACATCTCACACCCCAGCGAAACTGGACTAGCATCACTTTCACATGACCCCAGACTATTTCAAGGAAAAAAACTCTTTTACCCTTACCAACAATAAGTATCTTTTGTTTGTTTAATTCATCTCTGTAGTTGTGTCAGTTTCAAAATGGTTTTGATTTCAACTGACATCAAAATTTAGCTTACTCAACATAACTAAAATATTTGAGGGTACAAGGCATACTGAAATTCGATCTGGGAAGATGTTTTATGAATATGTTCTTCTTCATATAAGCCAATTTATTTTTCTAACTTCAAAGTTTGTTCTTTCTTACAGGAATATATTTAATAGAAAATGATGTCTTGATGCAACAATGTCAAAGGTTATCCTTGAAATGATGAAGTATATAGTAGGGCTCTGGTGGTGATTTTGTTACTCTGGCTTCTTGGTGCCAAGAAAGAGCCGGACTTGGCAGAAATTCTGGTACTTAATGGACATGACTCACTATGCTTCCATTTAATTAAATTATGCCTATATTGTAGGCAAGAGAAAATCTGTAAAACTAGCAATTTCATTTCATTTCTGTGTCCAATGTCAAAATAAGAAAGAAAAAAAAAGTTCTTATGGGATACATTTAGTTTTCTATTGTTTTGAGACTTTCTCTTCTTAGAAAGAAAATAGTAATTAATTTTATATTCTATATAGAATTTCATAGGGACAGAGCTTACTATGAGCAATAAACTGACTCTACTCTCATCTGCCATGACTTTTTGCTTGGCACTGCAGACTTTATTAGCCATCTAAAAATCCTCACTCAGACGTTTTATCAGTGATCAGCATGATTGAAACATATTCCCTTGTTTGGCCTCAATATTGTCAGACAATCAAATATGCTCATGGAATAAAAATAAAATACAAATTAAAATTCTGGGAATCTGGATTCCCAGGTGAAGGTTAAGTTGCTAATCTTCCACTTTCACACAAGGTCAGAAGATAAGATCCTACAGGGTCAGAAGTCTGCCATCCTCTTTCAGGAAGATTACTTAGCATAGGTCTCCTTGGTATCTCCATCTTATTAAAGTTTTATCCTAATTTCCTTTATCAACCATATTGTGGAAAAACTGTTTAAATAGATTAAATATATTCTCTTCAAAATGTACATAACAAGATTACGTTTATGACATCACAAAACTTTACAGTAAAATATTTAAATATTTTTTAAAAGACACCCATATTTTCTTCTACTGTAAAGTTTTAATTATTTTCATCTGCAAACAGCCTCTAATCATTATGTGTCTCCTTAAGATGAAATTAGGCATCTCATCCGAATGTTTTAGATTTTTATTTAACATGTTGCACAGCAATGTTTTCTGCAAATGTCAATATTTAGACATTCTACCAAGATGAAAATAACAACATAGAAGGTGCCTGTCTTTCTAAAATAATACATAGTTATTCTCTCTATATATAAACTGTTTCTATGTGTGGTACTGACTCTTGCTTTTCCTTTCATGCACTCTCTCATCTCCCCGACACCACCCCTACACATAGGCAGCACAGTTGCTTGTACACAGGTTATAAAGTTGCTTCAAACTTTAGTGTGTGTAAGCACTTTGTCTGTCTCTCCAAAAGAAAAATGAGATTTTTTTTTCATTAACAATAAAGATGACTTCCATGTACAGAATATGAGAAATACTTGCGATTAATTTTTATCAGCTCTTTAAAATAACTCCAATCAGGGGGCAGGTAGAAACTCTACCTTAATTTGTAATACAAATAATGATCACATAAAATATTATTAAAATAAGTTATCTTCATTGCAATATTTTTCATCTTCATAATATTTTTTTCAAAGTCTCAAAAAATCTCCAATTAACCACATCACCCAATTTTTTATTGGAGGGGGACTTGAAAATTTCTGTACAACTTTTACCAAATTGATAAGAAAAATTAAAACCACTTTACATTCAGCGCAACGCCAGATTTCTGACTATGTTATAAATGAAAATAAAGCACAGAGAAATCTTTTTTTACTCAAGGAGAATAGAAGTGAAGGCTCTGAAATGGATCTCATCTGTGGCTCATTCAAATTAAAAACTCAATTTCAAAATAAACAAACAAAAATGAAGTTGATTTACGCTGTCATGAGAAATTGCGTGATTAAATAAAAACCTATTTACATACTAACTACAACTATAATAGTAAATAAGGGGTGATTTTTGTATTTATATCTTAATATTTAGAAATTTGGCAACTTCAGAAAGAACTACTAATTATGAAGATATTCTATTAAAACAAAAACAAAAGCAAAAACAAAAAACCAGATCTTTTGAGTGTTCTTAAATAGAAAATGTGTACACAGAAATAAATGCATGGCTTTGCCCACATACACATCTTCACTCCTCTGTGTTTTCACAAGTTTTTAAAGAAGTACTTGCTTGTTAGAACATTTTGATGTGCGACTATGAAACAGTAGCTAAGTCAGGACATTGTCACTCTCTAGAAACCATGCTCCCAGGAAGAGAGTGAGAGAAATAAGCGATACTCACAGCACTTCCAGATCCCGCAGAGCTCTGAACGCCCCATCTTCAATGCAGCTGATCTGGTTGTAATCCAGTTGACTGTTAAACAGATTAAAAGACTCCATGTAACAGAAAGGAACAGAAGCAGGGTGCAGGAGACCTGAAGACTTCTGAAGGGGCACTGAAGCTCTGACCACACTTCCTGAAATGCTTCCTCACACACACTCATCTGCTTAGGAATGTCACAAGCCATTCCGCCCTCTCTGTGCAGCTACTGAGATCTCTTTTTGTTCCGAACTGTCTGTGCAAATAGCAGCTCTTGGAAAGCTCCAGTAAATAATAACTGCACCTTATATTAAATGCCATAGCAATGCAATTTCATTACATCAAGAAAAGCTATCCATTAAGAAGAGCTTTCAGCGTCATCTTGCTGAAACAATTTCATTAAGGTAAAGGGCTGTAAATCACTTAATGTCACATGCACCCCCTCAGTGACCTAACTGAATCCATTTATCAGAGAACCCCAGCTGCATGTTAATTTCACTATCCTTGGCAAGAAGGAGTGAGCCTACTTTCAGGTTTTCATCTTTTAAAGGCAGTTTTCTTAGCAGACTCCAAACCGAAAGCAAGGAACGAAGCTATGCATCTCCCCACTATACTCAACCAAGACCACACATTACAAACGTGAAGTCCTCATGTACAGGTCATCACTACTTTCTAAATTTGTGTTTATTATTACATGCAAATTCCCTGCAGTGTTAGTCTATAACGTTTTGAGTTAAGAAAATTTCAGAATGTGATTCTCAAAGAAAATAATTTATCCAATATTAGAAAATGAATTCATCAAAACTTAAATGAAAATTTGATGCTAATTTTAGCCCCAAACAATATAAAAAAATCAACTCTAAGTATTTTATTGCAACAGCCTATAGAGTATGAACATAATTTTCCCTGTTATTTAAGTCTCTTAAATAATAAATAATTTGTACAAATAATTCTTCATCAGTGCTTTAAATGCTGAACACAAAAATTCAGTGAAAGAAGGAATACAGCTGATGTTTCAAAGTTGGTTAAGTTTGTGGGTTTTTTTTTCTGATGTTTGTGTTTGAAATTAAAAACCTTATTGTTCATGTTAAAATTTTACTTTTTATCTAAAGAAGAATGAGGTCAGGGCTAAGAGGAATGAACGGAGGGAGGAGAAACTTTGGTAGTCTTGGATTGTATGAAAGAAGAGTCTACAATTCAATAATTAAAAAAATAATTTACGTTCTTGAAATAAAGAAATATTTATTATCTACACTCAACTCCTATTTCCAACCAGTAGTTTGGACACTGGTACCTTGATGCTTATAGACATTATTGTTCCAACTGAGAAAATATACTTTAATGCTTCACTTGAACTAGAAGTGACATGTCAGCCCTCTGTGATGGATATGGGAACGAGAACTCACAAGTGTGAGGTTATAATTGTCATATAAATGTATCTTGTCCTTGTTTCAAGTCCAGAATTCACCAAGAGGCCTAATTCACTTTTGAGGATGGCTCTTACAAAACTGTTTAGACATTCTGTAAAACAGCTGGTTCTCTCACGTGGCTACTGAATAAGGGAGCAGAGATTTAATCTGGTGACTTTCAGAAAGGCCTCTTTAGATCACTTACGTAGAAATTACATATGTAGGTGATATTTCCTGAAGGCTACATCTCATTTTAAACAAGTCTCCAAGGGACACCAACATAGACAATACTACCTTGACGCTACATAAATAATACAATACAGGACAATATAAAAGCATGCCCATCCTGGAATGATACAGTTGCACTGAATTTATGAATCTAAGTTTTCCCTCAATACCAGCCAGGACTCTAACTACTGTAATACTTGCAAGCTTTTCCCACTTATTAAGAAGTAATGCAAAAGTATCATTTTATTTTCCAGGAAGACATTTAAATCCTCATGATATAATAAGGCTGCTGGGGTTCCAAATAAACACTTAAATCCTTGAGCATTTTTGATTTTTAAAGATTAAATTCATTTAACAATTAAGTTAATAGCCTTTTTATTCCAATGTGCTAAATATATATCTACACTACTATTCTCTAACCCCTTGAACAATTTATCACAGCCATTTCAATTAGTACAGTGGCATGAAGTGCTGCCCTTGGCATGCTACAAAAGAGAAATTGTTTCCAGAAAAATTGGCAAAATCTTTTAATGCTATCAAATTTGCCTAATGCAGTCTCCAGGTTAATCTGTAAAAGGGTGAGCTGTATGTTTGCCCATATCTTTTGATCCTTAGCTGTCAATGTATAAATCAGTGCTGACACAGCTTCTTTTAAATCATGCATACAATGCACCAAGGGGAATCTGGAGCATGCCAGAGAGCACTCAGGCGAATCTTGTTCTACAAGGACTGAAAGACCCATCACTTTCCTTATGCCAGAATTTGTACTATTGCTGGAAACTTTGAACTCCTTTTTGTTATCAAGTGTGGTTACAAGTTTCTCTTGATAGTATTTACATATTTCCTATGGTAAAGATATTATAGAATGCTTCAGATTCCTGGGATACATTGTTCTTAACCTTTTTATGATGTTGCCAAATCTCAGATCCTATATTTGCTAAGGATGAATATGCTTCCTAGAATTATGAGAAAGAAAAGACAAGCAAAAGAAAATGGGTGAATAATTTGTTCAACAATTGTGAATTTTGTTATATTCAACAGAGAGGCTACAAACTTCTGTGCAGAACTACATATGTGTAGAGGATTCAAAATAAACTGTGAAACTATTCAAAAGTGTAATTTATTTTAGGGTTTCTGAACTCCTTTCCTGAACCTTGGCTCTCTCACTCTGCTCATATCTCTTTCTGGTGCCCTCCAAGCCTTGGGTGCTTGTTCATTTTGTAAACAAGGAAAGGATCTGGTCTTGTACTTAGGAAATCTTGTCTTCCTTTAGATTTGATTTCAGATTGCAACATGGAATTGTTATGGGTTAAGAAATCCAGTTTCAATGAATTATTTAGCCAAAAAATTTAGTCTTTAAAGAGTTCAAATGAGAAGAACATTAGGGAGAGTAGGCAAGATTTTCTGATGCTTTCATTGTACGTGAGCTACTTTCTTACCATGCAGAGATTTTCATATTTATTTAAAGAAAGAACACTAGTGTGTTTAAGTTTTCTTAGACTGAAAGTCAACATGAATTATCGGGACTTTTGTGTCTTCTCTTTATATTTTCCATTTTATAACCTTCACTTTGCTTCTGTTCAACTGTAAATCTCCTTTTCTGTTGCCACATCACTATCCTAATCTGTGCGTCTGTGTTTTCAAGCACCCATGGTTTCATGCAAATAGAGAGGCTGAACAGAATCATCTTCTTTATCCTCATCTTGCTAAGCATCAAGCCCTATGATTCTCTTTTCAGTGGTGGACAAAGATCCACTGAGTCCCGGGAAGCCCCGGGCTTCCCATTTGATAGTTTCTAGCTTTGGAGATTGTAATCACAGACAGCACCATTTGACAGTAGACTCATACACTGAACAATACATTCTGTGACTCACACATAGAATTTATGAAGCTGATTTGGTTTTATTTCACAGTAAATAGCTACTGAGTGTAATTAATGGAAATAATATATCATCATTTGAAACATTAAGTCTAAAGTATGTGTACTAAGTACAAAAATTACAAACAATACAGCTAGAGATGCTGTATTATTGTTAAAGTTTTCTTACAAGATTTCCTATTTCCTTCCTTTAAAATTATCTACCATACTGAATTTTAATATAATTTATACAACTGACTTCACAGTGTTAAATTTAGATGATTGTATCTCTATCCATAGCCAGTATGTACATTTCTGTAGCATCCAAGTAATAACGTTCAATTACTAATTGGCTTTCTTTCCAAAGAACTAGAATATGTAAAATACAGTTAACTGTGAAATATTGCAGGATATTAAAAATTATACTAAAAATAATGTGTGGTCCAGGAACGAACATCCAATTTCTCCATGAAGTAAGTATGAAAATGCCCAATTTATTTTTTATTTTTTCATTTCAGGAGCTAGAATTGGTGTGTCATTTATATTGCTATTATAGCACAAAAGACTCTAAAATTGTAGACAATTTCCAACAAATCAAAGTGGTCAGATGTTTTATAATGTAAAGAGAGATGAATTTTCAAAAAATGAATCACCAAGGAAGACAAGAGATTAAAGTCTCTTAATATGGGTATAGTATTTTTCTGTAAGGGTAAGTTCAAAATTCAAGTGCATATAAGTTCCTAAATATACAAATTCATGCCAACTGTTATTTAAACCACATTTTATAATTTAAATAATAATATATAAAATATGAAAATAGCAAAATTTAGACTATATTAATAAACATCTTGAATATTAATTTCAATAGCCACATGACTTCTCTCAGAACAAGAGTTCAGTATCAGGAACCTGGTTCTGGGGCACTAGATGATAAGGTAAAATCTATTCTAAAATACATGGTAGTTTGCATAATCTGATATTTAATTGTTTTACAGTCTTTCAAGCAATGCTTTGTGTATCTCAGTAACAGTAACCTCAAATTTTATTAGGCTACAAGATATTATAAACTTATATGCATTTGCTACTTAAATGGAGAAAAAGAAACAATTAGCCAGATTAAAAGAAGTATTTTGTAACAGACAATAGGGAGGAAACTAGAGTGATATTTGAGTCCTGGCATTCCTAGGAAAATTAACCAAGTTGTTTGAAACTAAGACTGATTGAGATAAACACATTTACTGACCACACAGCCTATATGCTATAGGCTGACTGTATACAATCTCATTACCCATCAGAGTAATGTGAGAAGGTAAAAACTGCTGACACCTCAATCTCATAGATGGAATAATAAGACTCAAAAAGGCTGAGAACTTCGATGCAGTAAGCAGCAAAGATTGTGTTTAGCTTTGATTGGAATTGAGGTCGATATATTTCGCAGATCCTCATGCAGTGTCCAAGAGGCTAAGGAAACAAATTCACAGTGCTCTTCTGCTTCAAGTGGACTTTTAGAGAAATAGATGGTCAAGATTCAAAGCAGTAATGTATTTCAGAAACAGCAATGATTCCTCTACGTGGGAGAGTTAAATGCGTGCAGAAAAAAGTATACATCTTTAATGTTCTAAGATGTGGCTCAGAAGTAGAATGCCTAGCATGCATTAAGCCCTGCATTCAATTTCCAGCAATATATCACATCAAAGTGGCCATATCCTTTTCTCCTTTCAAATGGCAATAGAGTTTTATAGATGAAAGAAGAGCTCCATGGGAAAAAAAATTGTGAGCACAAGCACTCTAAGGTTAAGGGGATGTTTTCAGGACCAGAGATATTTGGGGCAGAGCAGAGAGCTTCTATAGAGAATGACTCAAAGCAGGAAGTTCTTGTCACAGTCAGAACATTCTAACTAGTCAGAATGTCTACAGAGACCAGTTAACATTCAATAAGCTCTCTTAGTTAAATGCTATATTCTTATAGACCATACGGAACTAAGGTCATGTTCTGCTTTATTCATATAGTTTGGCTTTAAGTATATTTAACAAATGTATCATGAGAGTAAATAAGAGAAGTTTGAACCTGCTCATCAGAATGTGAAATGAATACATCATGGGAAAATTATATAGTATCTTTTTTACTATTACCTAATGAGACTAAAATTTGGAGGTCAAAATCAATTAGGAGGCAGTTGCAATAGTTCAGAGGTAACAAAGTGTTCTGACCCATGATGGAGACACAGAAATTTGAAGGTCTGTTGTGTGTCACTGAACAAGGCAACTACACTAGACATATTAGCTTTTGTATTATAAATTGGTGCATAGGAATTGAAAATCAATCATCACTTCCTGTCTTTTGTTTGCTTTATTCTGTTCTGTTTTGGAGGCATTTTTGAAGATCCACTGCATACATTATATAGTACCAGAAGAAAAGCCATTATGGAAGTAAAGTTGCTTCAAGCACAGTGGAGACAAAACAAAATGGAAAACTGAAACGAGTTCGATGGTTGGTTACCACATCGCAGTTGTTGGGTTGATCACAATTCTGATGCCTTGGGAATGAAAGAAAAAGACCAGGACTGCAGGACCATGGGCAGTGCCCAAGATTCTAAGGGTGGAGCCTGCTCATCCTGACCAGGCCCTACCCATTTCTTTTTCACCAAAATAACTTGTATTTGTATTTGTCACTGGGGGCTATAGGCATCATGCACGTGAGGGCCGACCTTCACAAAACCCATTGCTTGCTACCATTTGCTTGAAGAAGGATCTCTGTAAGTCCCTTGAGTTTTAAGCCAAACATTGGGCAGCTCTTGTGGGAATCCTGTGGAACAATTGTGGGAGAAAGAGGGACATCGCAAGAAAATCCACAGAATCAACTCCTCACGGCTCACAGGGGCTCAAAGACTCAGCTGACAATCAGGGAGCCTGCATGAGTCGGATCTTGGTCCTCTGTGTACATGTTACACTTGTATAGCTCAGAGTTCTCATGGAACTCCAAACAGGGGGAATGGGGGCTGTCTCTGACTCTTGCCTGCTTTTGGGAACCTTTTCCTCCTACTGGGTTGCCTTAATATGAGGGGAGGTGCCTAGTCTTATTGCAATTTGATAAGCCATGTTTGATATCCCTGGGAGGTCTGCCATTTCTAAAGGGAAATAGAGAAGAAGTGAATCTGGAAAAAAGGGGAGTATTGGGAGATGGAGGGGCAACTGCTGTGGAAATGTAATCTATGAGAGAATTAAAAAAAAAAAAAAACACCATCCCCACCACTGAAGAAAAAGTTTCTTTATCAAAGTATTTCTAGCCTCGGACCTAAATGAAAACCACTAGGAGAGAGCTGGATATGAACAGCTTCAAATTTCAATGGATAGTTAAAGGATCTTATTTTTAAAGTAAGTTCAAAATGAAGCAAACTTGGAAACTGATTAGAGAGGGTATTTGTAATTAGGACTTACAGCAGAGCTGATAAAATCTCTTACACTTACAGAGAATTCATATGTTCTTATCCTTTATGGTTACATATTAGTTCTGTTCTATCTGGAAAACTGTTGTCCATGAGTCAGCATGAATTATGTAAATAATGACTAAGAAACCAGGAAAGAGGTGTAAACTAGATAAAGGTACAAACTGTACAATATGTTAGGCTTTCTATATACCTAGCTAAATTTGGCTGCAATTGCATTTTATGGGCTGGAGAGTAAAACTAAAAACTAAAACAAGATGCAACTGAAATAAGAAAGGTGACAGCAATTCAGTGAACAATAAAGTTTCTAAGCAATGTATGGATTTGCAACAACAGATTAATTTCCTTTCCTGCTCGTCAATAAACAATGCATCCAAATTGCATGATTTTTCTCCAAAATGTCATAGTCATGCATATTTATTGTCCAAATGTAGCCATGAATTGCCTAAAGAAAACCATCCTGAATCATTCTGTGAATTATACATTTGCTTATAGGCTAATGCACACGAAATTATATTAATATTTTCTTCAGTGCCCATGAAAAACAGTTCATTTTCTCCTACAGAAAGCTGGTTTTTGTTTGTTTGCTTATTTTGTTTTTCTTTCTGTTTTTTTTAAACCACCAAAGATATTTTTCATATAAAAAGAGAATAAAATTCATAGCTTTGGGGTAAGTGGAATAGGGAAGATTCAAACCATCACAGAGGATGTCCACGGGAGAGAGTAGGATGAGAGCTGCAGAGCACACCTTGAAGATGTATACTGGAAGGATGAAAGATGAAGCAGGAAGGTGGTTTCCTTTACATGGTGGCTAATGAAATTCTTACAGGAGTTTGATTATTTTCAATATTCATTTCCACACAAGAACAAAAGTAGCTAATGTTAATTTTATGATATGAAAAATTACAACCAACTTCTTTCCTTCCTAAGTTTATGTCTTTATCCCTCTTTTCATCTAAGTCCGAGGGCAAATAGGGTTTTTTTTTTTTCTTATAAAACAAGGGACTCTTAAGACGTATCTGAACCCATCAAGCACATGCTACAAAACTAAGATCACAACTCTCAAAAATAAGGTGAGACTAACCAGGAATATTTTCTAAGAGGACAAGATTAAGTCGAAATAGCTAATCAGGTGCTTGAAAAAAAATACCATGCGTGCTGCAATATTTTCTTTCGACATTTGATTACGGGGGAGCAGAGCTCTGAGACTTCAGCATTCAATCTATTAATTATATATACAAAGCCTCCAAGGACAGGTTCTGCAAGCATTGGTTAACTTTTTGAAGAATCATCCATTGGTAATGACAGGGTACCAATAGCTTCTATTTTGTGACTTTAAAAATACACATGGATATCCCATGAAATACTGCTGCTGGAAATGTTAGTAACCTGATTATTTTGTTGATATTGTAATATGATTTTGCTTTCTTAATGTCTGACAGTCTAAAATGTCAAGACAAAGGAAACTAGTATAAGTCGAGACTGGAGGGGGGAGAACAAAATATTAAAACCACTTTAATTGAGCTATCAAATAAAGATATATAAGCAAAAAACAAAAAAAATAAGTTAGCTAAATCTCCCCTGAGATGCATAAGACCAAGATGAATGCTCATCTGTTTGAGATAGTTTAAGCAAGTCTTGCCTGGAGAAAGAGAAATAAAATGTACTAATTTGCAACATTTCCACAGCATCCATTTTATATTGTCAAGATGACAATTTGAGCATGTTTAGTTTGACTTCAAGAGCAAATCAAGTGTCATCATCTGAAACCTTGTAGGAATGGGAACTGTTCTGCATCAGGCCTGAAAGTGGAAAATCTGAAAATTTTATTAGACTGGGGCAGGGTAGGACTGCAGAGAGCCAGTGCTCCAAGATAGGACTGCAGAGGGCCAGTGCTCCAGGGTAGGACTGCAGAGAGCCAGTGCTCCAGGGTGGGACTGCATAGGGGCAGTGATCCAGGATAGGACTGCAGAGGGCCAGTGCTCCAGGATAGGACTGCAGAGGGCCAGTGCTCCAGGGTAGGACTGCAGAGGGCCAGTGCTCCAGGATAGGACTGCAGAGGGCCAGTGCTCCATCAGCCAGGGTCTTGGCACTGCTAAGGCACTTATGCTGCTTGAGCTGATTTTTCTCTTTTAACCCCTGAATAATTGTGCAGCTGTCATTGGGACACCATGCAGGACAGCCTACTAAGAAGTGAACACAGAGGCACAATCAAGATGACAAAACACTGTTTCTGTCCCACTCAGCACTAATATCATCATCAAAGGTATGCAACTGATTCACTGAAGGTCATGGCTAGTAGTTTAAGAATAGTGTAAATTAAAATTTATACTTAAAAAAAATTAGAAGATATGTTGCCTCTGTTTGAATGAGAAAAAAACTTTATACCCTGTTCCATGAAATGAGACTACTTTTTGACAGTATCGTTTGAGATATCTTTAACTATAAAGTTTCTTTTAGCTATTTAAGCTGATTAAAAGCTTAAATTTTACGAAATTCAGTTTCTGCGCTCTTTCTTTTTGCATTAGTTCAGGGAAGATGATGAGGACAGGAGTTTTCCCCCTTATTGTAGCATCACCATTCAGGTCTACACTGTCTCGTAAGCTTCCCTTCATCCACGGAAACATAAATTTCCAAAGCAGACTCTGTGCGGAAGCTGTCAGTCAGCATCTCCGCCATGTGGGTCCCTTGTGTCTCATCACTGCTTTACTTCATAAAAAAACAATCACATTCCATTTCTTACAGCACACAAACACAAACACATTCCAGTTCTTATACTCACAAAATAAACAAACTATAACTCCATTACACTCTGCTTTTATACAAAGTTCTATCTCAGCTTTCACCTATCTACTGTTCACCAACACACAATATAAGATTAGCTTAGATTTCCCCTGTACTCTCTTATGGATTTTCTTCCAGGGATCTCTGACAACTTATAGTAATATTTTTAAGTTGTTAAACCTTAATCATTACAGTATCTGATCTTTTATGAATCATTGTTTTATTTTATATTCATTTAATATTTTTCCACTTGAAGGTCCACGTCTAATCCACTCATAATGGAATAACCATATGCATGTTTTCATAATATATTCATTATATTCTAATATTGAAATTTATCTTATATTCTACTAGCCTGTCCCCTTTGTAAGTCATGTGTCCGTGGATAACTTTAAGCAATCATTCATTGAATACTTTTATAATGAAACATAATACTCTAGTTTCCTAGCATTTTTTACTGGATTAAAAGGTCTTCATGTATCATTAGCCTAATAACCACAACAAACTTGAATAACTATTAGTCATTTTATGAAACTAAATACTAAGGAACAAGAAGGTTTGGATGATTGCTTATGTCTAAAATTCCAAAGTATAGCAAAACTGTCTGAAGCTGTAATCTTACCCTCCTTGTGCGGCATATGCAACAGACTTTGAATCTGAAAAAAAAAAAAAACCAAAAAAAAAAAACCAAAAAAAAACCCCTCATGAACGTATGTGGGGGAGGTTTAAAATGTTCATTTCTCATGGCAGGTGGCCTACTCTCTCACTTTCCACTTAATCTCTGAACTTATGTTTCAGGTTAAATGAAGAAAACATATTAAAAAAAAAAATCCCTTGTGATGGGTCAATACTCCTAATTGTAGACTTAATTATAGGAAAAGAGCACCAGGTGACTTAGAGCATCTGAATATTTGAACAATACTTAAATACACTTTTATTAAGCACTTAATCACCGTACGATTGTAAGGTTACAAGGGATATTCTGCAGGGTGGTTAATTGTAGCCATTGCAATTTGAGTGGAAACAACCCAGAAATTCTTAAGTAATCCCAGATCCGCACAGAATACACTGAGACAGATTGTATTGCCCTATATCGGCAAATCCAACTTAAGCATTCTCAACGTTGGAGCTAGTAACGATAGAAAGAAAGCAGAAGAAATCCTTTTTGTTTAAGTGCCCATAAAAAATGACCACAGTCATAATGTTAATGGGTTTGTATATTTATAGTCACAAAACTTTGCTTTTCTGTCATTACTTATGAACTCAGAAAGCATAGATTCAGGGTCAAGAAAAACACATTTTTTTTTCTTTTTGAGGAGATGTAAAGGCCCAAATCTGTTGCTTTATGAACACTTGTCCTTTTTGACAAGGGACAACATCTGTTTCACTTTCACTACCAGAGAAAAACGGTACTGAATTCTTCCATGGAGAGTTCTGAATATCAGTTAATTCTTGAAAAATTACCTGCACTGTTTATGAGTAGCTAAGAACCATTGGATTATAAGATTACTCTTGACACTCAGGGCTCTTCATCCCTACATTCCAAGGTACTGTGATAGCTAAGGAAAACATTTTAACCCCCAACATTTGAAGTAAACTGAAAAGTCATTTTAAAAGACTAATGTGGTATTTTGGAATTGATAAAGAGATATATTGACAATATTAGGTTTGCCACTGAGAGCTTATATCTCCTCGGCAGCTTGAGAGTTATAGACACTTAAATGCCTTGCAAGAAATCAGATTAAAATTTAAAAAAATATATGGTTTTTCTTCTTTTCCTTATTAGGAAGGGTTCTCATTAATATAGTCATTCACAGATATGAGGGAAAAGATGTGAGAAAAATACACATGAATATAAAGGTAAATTTATCATTTGTTATACATTTAACATCTAAAAACTCCAGAAAAAGCTGCAGTTCTGAGTTATCTTTATCTTTAGTTGGAAAATATTGTGTGCTTACCAAAAAATATAAATAAATAAACAGTTTATTTGCTGAGCTTTCAGCATACCCCAACAGAAACTACAAAGAGAACAAGAAAAGACTCGGGATGAAAAGGAGAAAAATCCTCCATATTTCTGAAAAGATATAAAAACATTAATCGCAATATTGAAGAATAAATTGTATAATGAATTGCTAAAATTCTTCACAAAGGCAAAATTTGATGTTATTGTTAAAATAACTTCAAAACAAGAAGAAAGTTATATCAATATTTCATTTTTAAAATTAAAAAAATGTAACCCTGACCCAAAAATATGGTAATTTATAAAGCACTATAAATTAAGGTGTACTTATATACTCACAGATTTTTAATGTCAACTGCCCCACGGAAAGCCTTTCTTGGAATTGCTTGAATCTGATTTTCACTGAGATCACTGAAAACAAAATAAATGAGAGATAGAGTCATGAAATTACATTTTATGTCTCATTTAACCGAAATATGGACTAGAAAAACAAAAATTACCCCACAAAAAAAGCACCCTCTGCCACACAAAAAAGGCAAAATAGTTCACTGCAAAGCAAATAACTACACAAATAATTTGTAATTCTAATATAATTTAAAGTTTGGATTAAATATTTTAATTCTTTGTTCTATTAAAAATATGGTATTTTAATTTAATGGTTGACTTAATTTTGTAAGGTAAAATATTTCATTAAGACAAACAGTAGATTTTTCATAATTTCAAGGGGACCCTTTAGAATTTAACATCTGTCCAAGATCGCTATTTTAACTGAGTTTCCTAGAGAAGCATGACACTATTCAGACCACATAATTAAGCTTCCATAGCAGCTTAAGTAATATTAAAATGGAATATGGCAGCACTCATCCAACAACAAAATAAAGTTTCTGCATGAAATATTAATAGTAGGCTGACTTAAAGCTTTCCCTAAATATTTCTATCATAACCATAAACATGGAGTCTATATATACATCTTAATTTAATTAAGAAATACATTTTATTCAAGGAGAAAAGCAGTCTCTGGGTTGCAATAAGAAGTTTGGGGAGAAAAATGCTCATTGTAAAATGGATCATTATTTTTTCCTTCCAAGAGTTCAGAGTCAATCAAAGAGCTGAGATAGTAGTATTAGTCTTATCACAGAAAGTACAAATACACATGCATAAAGATATATCATTGAAAACAGAAAATTGCCTTCTGGGTTTTATTCATATGAGCATACAGCAAGAAGCTGAAATACCAAGCAAACTATTAAAATATCAATGAAGTTACCCAAATTCTACGATAACCCATTCGTTCAAAGATAACTGAAGCTACTGACCACAGATGCCTAGAAGATGACAACCTAAGCCGTTTTCCACCGTGCGGAAGCACACTGAGCAGGCCGCTCCACCTCACGCCCTCAAAGCTGCTCGTGAGCAGAGCTCATAACTCACATGCTTGTAGTCACACAAGAGAGGAGAGGATCTGACTGGCTGATGCAGAGATTTAGTGCATGGTCTTGACCTCATTAACGCCGAGTTTTAAACAAATGAGATTTGAGTTTATATCTCAATATGCTTAATGTTCAAATGAAAAAAGTGTTTGCTAAGCAATTTGTGAAGATATAAATGTTAATGGTACAGGCCTTCAGCAAAAGATGAGGAGAAGGAAGAGAAGGAGGAGGAAGAGTAAGGAGGAGGAAGAGGAGAATGGGAGGGGGAGGGAAGTCAAAATGAAAATCTCATATTTTACTTCAAAGTGTCATTGTACCCATTTGTGCTTATACAGGAAGCACATTCTGAAGTAGTGTAGCTCATTATTGCTTTCAGTGATTTCAGTACATCCTTAGAGCAATAAAACCTCATTTCCTTCAAAAGCGCTGATTTCCCCCACAAGTCATTGATTAGGGCTGCCTTCTCTCCTTCCTTTTTAAAATTATGTCGAGTTAAGAATATTTATCAATATATATATATATTTTAAAACCTTGATGGCAGAAACTGTTCAGAGGAGGTCACAAGACAAAAGATATCCGAGGAAGAAAAACTAAAATAAAATGTAGCAAGCAACAAGGAAGAAAAAAAAAAAAAAAAGATGGCATCCAAGTGACTAGCAAGCTATCATGCTTGCTGCAAATGATTGTGTTTTACTGTCGTGTCCCTGCCTGGGTTACAATTCCTAATTATTCCCTCTTTCTACCTATCAGACAAGGACTGCTTATAGGAGCATATAGGTAACGATGGCAAGCAGTTACTACCGGTTTTGAGATTTCTCTCGCTTCTGTGGCCTTCTAATCTCTAGAACCTGTGGCCATTCTTTCCCACATAGTTGTTCTTTTGCTGGGTTTCCATGCCCGGCACTCAGACTCTTGACTGACTTCAGTTAGGAGAGGAAAGGAAGGCTTTGAGTGGCTCAAATAAACATAACTGTGACACAGAGTTTAGGAAGGATATCGCTCTGGATTTTGTATTATTTTTATTGATTTCCTATGACAAATTCCCAGAGCATAGACTAGTTTTCTTTAGCTAATAGTACCAACCTTTTTTCCCCTAAACCTTTGAAGGACTAAGAGGCTCAAAGCTCAATATTTCCCTAAGACTGATGGCTGCATCTAGCTGTACCCCTGGATAGGTAACTTCTCAATGTGGAATGATGTCTAAGCATACATAAATGTGCAGTCCACTGGGTTAAGCAGCTTTAATTATAGATCCCATGTTGCTTTCGGGAAGTGGGCTATGTTCACCTGGAAAGAAAGAACCTGACATAAGCAATAGTTGATGCTTATAAAGAATATGCATTCTGGGGAAGGAGGTGTGGGATGTGGAACTGTCAGAGGGTAGACACGGATGAGGATAAAGTCTGGACTGCAAAAAAAGATTAAAGAATTAGAAAAAAAAAAAGAATATACATCCTATGTTCCAATTACCAATTACCATGGACACCTTATAGAGCAGATATTATTTTTTCAGTTTTTTAGGAGAGGACCTAAGTTTTGAAAATATTATCAGTGTTTAATGATAAGACTAACTATTAGACATCTAGCAAATGAAGATAAACACTGAGGCAAAATCTGTGAACATTTAACAAGGATTACTAAATCAGCTTCAATATGATTTCCTGACTTTATGAATTTAAAAAAGGGCTTTTTTAATTTTTTAACTCAACCTAGACTTTGCCATATGTCATTTGTTCAATATATATATATATATATATATATATATATATATATATATATTCACCATTATCAATCATATATATATATATATATATATATTTGATAATTTCCATTCATTTCCTACAATAGTGTAGCGTGGTTTGCAAATTGAAATCATGTTTACTCATTTACTATCCACTAACTTAGGCCAGTATAGTAAAGGTTAACGAATTGAATGAAATTAGTTTCCTGATTCTAGAACTTTTAAAATCAGGTACAGAAGATAAGAATAATAAATAAATATGAAAGTATCATAAAAGTGTTAGTTTCACGTATACTGCCATTATTCTGCCTAGAAGGCAGCTATGTGAGCTCACTGTCTTTGCTCTCTTCCTTGAAGACCAATGAGGGCCCAAGGAGCCATCCCTAACTGTGGACTATTGTTCCTTGAGCTATGTAGAGTAAGCACAATGAGTCACAGCCCCTGAGTGAGTGGGATGGGGCGACCATGCAGGAAGTGTGTAATTATATCACTAGGCAATACTGTGTAAAAATCTGTCTGAACAGCAAAATGGCTTGATTGGCCTGATTTTTAGGAAGATTAATCTGGAAATTGAATTTCAGAGCAGGCAGGGGTAATGGGCAGAGAAGAAGTGCCAGGCAGTATCTCCAAAAGTTGGCTAGTGTCCAGAGCATAAGGTATTTTTAAAGGAGAACATTAGGCAATAAAATTTGAAGCTGGCTCCAGTTGGAAAGTATTTGATGTAAGCTAAGGTGACTGTCATCTCAGCAGAGTTTCGAATCACTTGAATTTTCTGAGCAACTTGGTGACAGAATTGTAAATCCAGAAAGACAATTGTCCTACTGCTATGCCAGGTACTGGGAGTTGAGGCAACTAAAGATGATTGATCACTTTAGAGGTTCCTGAAATCTATCATGTTGTGACATTTCTGAAAAAAAAAATGAAAACAGAAATTCTTTTTTGTTAATTGTTTGTGTATGGATGGTTTGCTTTTACAGAAGCATGTGCGTCGTGTGCATTCCTGCTGCCCATAGAGGCCAGAAGAGGGAAGTGGGCCCCCGGAACAGAAGTCTAATGTGGTTGTGAGCTGCTGTGTAGGTGCTGGGAACCAAATCTAGGTCCTATGCAAGAGCAACCCGTGTTCTTGATTGCTGAGCCATCTCTTCAGCTCTGAAAATATTGAAATTCTTGAAAGACAAGTGTATTAATTTTCCTGAAAAGGGCAGGAAGGTGTAAAGAATTGTAAACACTGTTATCTTCAGAAGCCAATCTCCATAATTACAATAAGTAGACAGTAACAGGATTCCAGCAGGAAAAACTTTATGTGCTTTACATGGACACTATTGCAAACACCTTCCAGAACTACACATGAGGCAGAATCCATTTGGGGAATCACAAAACTCTGGGTTTCGCATTTGAACCCTATTTTTTCTCACTATATTGAACCCATTTCCACACACATCTACAGCACCTGCAGTCAAGCCCTTCCCTCCTGTCTCTGCTTCTACTCTCAGTTTTGCTTCTCCTCCTCCTCCTCCTCCTCCTCCTCCTCCTCCTCCTCCTCCTCCTCCTCCTCCTCCTCCTCCTCCTCCTCCTCCTCCTCCTCCTCCTCTTCCTCCTCCACACTCCTGACCAATGTTAGGACATTAGTGGATTGGCAGCCATTCCCATTTCTTAAATGACACACTCCAAGTTCTTCTTGTATTGATTTACGACCACTTTTAAAGCACCCCCAACCCTAAATAAACATTATATCCAAAATCATACGGAGCTCCTGCCTCCTGAAGTTTTCCTCATCCTAACTAAGGAGGGCACTATCCTTACAGAGGCTTAGACCACAGACTCTGGACACCTCATTCATCAAATGCCAATGTATTATCAAACTTCACTCCGCTTAAAATAGTTCCAGAATTTTCTGTCTGCCCTTCTGTTACGTTGACCTCTTCTGGTATTGACTAGCGTAATGCCCTGTAACTAAATCTATGCTGCTATGTAGCCTTCCTATGATTGCTGCTTCTCAAATACAAATGCTAGAGTATCTGATATAGTACAAAGAAAAGCTCAAAACATCACAAAGATGTACAACTAGCCCCAAAGATATTATTTGACACTTACTTTTGAGATCTATTTATGTTCTTTCATATTCTAGGTATACTGGACTCCTTGAGGTTTCTTGAAATGGTCCCTGGTTGAGGGATGGGGCCACCCACACATTTTAAAATTTTTAACCCAGAATTGCTCCTGTCTAAAAAAAGAATACAGGGACAAAGAGTGGAGCAGAGACTGAAGGAAAGATCATCCAGAGACTGCCCCACCTGGGGATCCATCCCATATGCAGCCACCAAACCCAGACACTATTGCTGATGCCAAGAAGTGCTTGCTGACAGGAGCCTGATATAGCTGTCTCCTGAGAGGCTCTGCCAAAGCCTGACCAAAACAAATGAGGAAGCTTGCGGCCAACCATCAGACTGAGCATGGGGCCCTCAATGGAGGAGTTAGGGGAAGGATTGAAGGAGCCGTCCCTAACCTCTGGACATGGTCTCTACAGGTTCTCTCTCCCCTTTGTTGGGTATTTCAGCTAATGTCAACCCCATTGGGTCCTGGGAGCCTCTTGCTTTCCTGGCATCTGGAACTTTCTAATGGCTATATTCAGTTTCCTTGGTCCTGTGGAGGCTCGATGTACCAGTGGAGGGGAGTGTTAGGGCGGTGAGGCAGGAATGCGTTGGTGGGGGAAGCACCATCATAGGAACAGGGGAGGGGGGAATGGGATAGGGCATTTGCAAATAACCAAGGGGGGGGGGACAAAGAGAGGGAGGGGGAGGGAAGGGAGAGGGAGAGGGACAGGAAGAGGGATAGGGAGATGGTCAAGGATATCTTCAAACTAATATATATCTTCATGATAAGTAATAAAACATAGTATAATATTGAAAACTTGGAAAGACAAAATGCTCGTATTTGAATTCCAGGTATTTTACTGAAGGAGATTGTAGTGAATATCTCTCTTTTAAAAAAAAGCATTATATTTAGTCTTTTTTTTTTTTTTTTTTAAAGTCCAGTCGTTATCTCCTCTCCTTGTCTGCCCTCCAACAGTTAGTGCCTCAGCCCATTCTTCCTCCCCACTTCTCCAAGAGGATGTTCTCAACCCCCATCTCACCCCCCACCCCCACCCCCCCCCCGCCAGCTCCCCACTCCCTGGGGCCTCAAGTCTCTTGAGGGTTAGGTGCATCATCTCTCACTGAAGCCAGACCAGGCAGTCCTCTGCTGTACATGTGTCAGGGGCCTCATACCAGCTGGTGTATGCTGCCTGGTTGGTGGCTCAGTGTCTGAGAGATCTCACAGATCCTGGTTAGTTGAGACTGCTGGTCTTCCTATGGGTCATCCTCCTCTTCAACTTCTTCCAGCCTTTCCCTAATTCAATAACAGTGGTCCCCAACTTCAGACAATTGGTTAGGAGTAAGCATCTGCTTCTGTCTCAGTCAGCTGCTTGTTGGGGCTCTCAGAGGACAACCTGCTAGGCTCCTGTTTGTAAGCACAGCATAGCATCAGTAATAGTGTCAGGCCTTGGAGCCTACCCTTGTGATGGATCCCAATCTTAAAAGCAGGAAAGACAGTGCTTTTCCTAACTAGTGTTACAGAAGAGGTTTGTTTTCTTTTTTGCTTAACAAGACCATAGCAAAATATTTAGCAATTTCTGTGTGAGGCTGTGCAGAGTTTCCCACTCAAACAGTGGAAAAGGAAACTTTCTTGTCAAGCCAATGTGTGCTCTGGACTCTGACTTTAGAAAAGGGTAGTGTCACTGTATGCCTATTGTTCTGACATAAAATCCTTTAGTCCATAAAGATATTGCAGCATTACAACTTCTAAACATTAGATTTCATCTAAAGGATGATTGTTATTAGTTATTCTCATTCTGTTGCTATTACTTCTTTACTTTTTCAGATTTTAACTTAATTACATCACTTCTACCTCTCCTTTTCTTCACTCCAAGTCCTCCCGAATACCACTCCTTGTTTTCTTTCAAGATCACGACCTCTTTTTTATTGTGTATGTGTGTGCACACGTGCACATGCATGCTCATATTCCTAAACCTGATCACTATATATAATGTTACTTCAATGTATGTTTTTCAAGTCCAAACATTTGGCATTGGATATGCAGTTGGAATGTTATTCTCTGGGGAATACTTTTCCCCCCACTGTGAAATAGTTACAAAAATTCATCTATGGAAGAGTTGTGTCC
>CM052712.1:37771392-37840344 GCA_028551405.1 Uromys caudimaculatus | reverse complement strand
GAAATTCGCAGGGCTGAGAAGCACCTAAAGAAATGCTCAACATCCCTAGTCATCAGGGAAATGCAAATCAAAACAAGTCTGAGATTCCACCTCACACCAGTCAGAATGACTAAGATCAAAAACTCAGGTGACAGCAGATGCTGGTGAGGATGTGGAGAAAGAGGAACACTCCTCCACTGTTGGTGGGACTGCAAGTTGGTACAACCACTTTGGAAATCAGTGTGGCAGACGCTCAGAAAAATGGACATAATACTACCTGAGGACCCAGCTATACGTCTCCTGGGCATATACCCAGAAGATGCTCCAACATGTAATAAAGACACATGCTCCACTATGTTCATAGCAGCCATATTTATAATAGCCAGAAGCTGGAAACAACCCAGATGTCCCTCATCTTGTGTTTTTTCTAAGTTTCAGTTTGAAAATCAGTTTTTTAAAAATTTCCAGTAGTTTTCAATTTTACTTAGTTCTTTGAGTCATTGACATTTTCTTCTTTTAATATAAATAACAATTTAAAAGTAACATTTTCTCTATATGTTTTAAGCTATACATTAAAATATATTTTCTCTAATTTTTAGATAATCCAATTAACTATTCAATAATTTCCTATTAGCATGCTGGCAAGTTTCCCATTAATAAAAATAGTAATTATAAATCTAGAGTAAGTTTCCATGTAGATCTAACTGGTTCTCTTTTGGACCATGGACATACATATCAATATATTTTAATAGATATTAACATAATATAAATTATATATTATATATTAATTGTTATTACCAAAAGGATTACCCTCTTTTTAAGGAAATAAATATCCATAATTTAACACAATTCAATACACATATAAATAAATAAATATAAAAGCCTCTAGAAACAGTTAGAGTTATCTTTATCATGTGTTCCTAAGGTTACTACTCTGTGCAGTTTCTACCCTTTTGATCCTCTCTGTATGTCATGGATTCCTGGGTTCTGTGGCTTAACTTTTTGTGCTTTCTTTGAGCAGATAAAACATTAACAATAAATTTTCTCTAAAACTACAATTTATAATTCTTACATTATTTTATTTGGTACAACAAAAAGAAGTTAGGCATGGACTGGATTTTCTTTTTTTTGATTATCATCTATTTTAGTAGAGATGTCAATTTGTTCTATGTTCATATAGTTAATAATATGAATTGCTGGTCTTGAGTTTAGGTTTGTAATATTCTGACACCAGAAATTTAGTTATTTGAACAGATAAATAAGCAAAATGGCCATTTTTGTTGGAGCTATTTATTTCAAATGATGCCTATTTTTCTTTGTTTACTCTTAAATTTCAATTTTGATATTGTAAAGCATTGTAATTTTTTTAAAAAAAGCTTCCAGATTAATTTTTCCAAGGAAGAAAACAGATAACTTAATGTTTGGTTCTAGATAATAACTTTTGGCTTTGCCAGGTTTTCGGTCATTTTCCATGTCCTAGAGACAAGTTCAAAAACCTCTTCCAAACTCCTACCTTTGTTGCTTCTTTCTTCCTTTGTCATTATTTAGCACTTAACAGACAAACAAAATGGATGTCCTCAGGACTCATTGCCATTTCTGGGTAGAAATGAAGCCAGGGCACATAGGAGTCATCCAAGTACTATTTAATCTCACAGACTTGATCCTTTCCTACATTCTGGGTAGGACCAGTCAGGGTTACCATAGGACAATGAGAAAACAGGCTCATGGCTTCACCCTGTATTTAGCAACGCCTTGCTTCCATTTCCACTGCTGTCCTGTGGAGAAGGGCTGCCTTAAGGGAGCAAACCACTGTGAACATTCCCATCTGACAACTGTCTCAGAAGAAGGGTCAAAGGCATTAACCCGAGGTTAAGCAGGCAAGGGTGTGCTTAAGTACTTTAAGTACACGGACAGATTTGCACGGCGATCTGAGCAGCTGGTTCCCATGAATGAGCGATGGAATGATGCTGCTGCAGGAAGGAGGATTTCTGGATAAGAGGAAAGAAGGCCCCATGACATTTCTGAAACATCCACTGGACCCAGGGCTGACGGTCTTTGTGTCATGCAGCCTACTCAATATCCTTGGGGACCTTTTGAAACATTGAGGATAGAAAGTGTCTTCACCTGTCTGAAGTTGCAAAACTAATAAATAACATGCCATGCATTTGATTTAAATCTTAGAGGACTGCAAAGCCCTGTACATGACATAAGTGACTTTATGAGACAAATGACAACTTAGAACCTCTGGGAACTCTGAAAATCTCTTGGCTTTTTTTTTTTTTTCTGGAAAAATATACACAGAAACCTCCAAGATCAGACATCCACTGAATGAAGTACAAGACCCTAACAAACCCTCTAAATGAAAGCATTCTTTGGTGCAATGGGTAATAGCACAAACGGAGCCCGACTACAGCATGAGAGCAAGCAAGACCCTGGGGGAGAGACTGTAGATTCTAAAGGAGTGATGGTGTAATTTGTTTCATAGTTTTTCATTGCCCCTATATTCTTTTCAAGTTAACCTCTAATGTAGATCTCTATAGTTCTTACTTGTGGAAAGTGTGCTAAATTTTAAAATCTTAATTATATCTTTTAAAATGAGTTCAAATTTCTAATAACAATGATGATTTCTAAAAAAAATATGCTGCTCAGGTAATAAATATATCCCCATAAGGTAACACATTAATAGAATAGCTACATTCAAGAAAGAGTAGGCTTGAAGCACATTGAATTACTGAAGCAGAAACCACTTTATCATTTTAATAGCCAATAATTTTAATAACAGAGCTTGGTCTAGAGCACTTTGCATTAATGACCAGAAGGGAAGGGAGGGGACAAGCATAGACTGACATGATTGTTAACAGGACTAGAATGACCTGTGCACCCAGAGCTCCCCTGAATCACCCCACACTGCAGCTGCATACAGAGAACACACTTGTGTGTCCAGAAAGTCTTATGCAATGGAGATGTGAGGAAAGTATGGATTAGCATACTAAGCCAAAGAGCTCCCCGCATGTGTATCCTGGGCAGGCAAAGATGCTGGGGGCCATTATACAGATCGTTACTCAGCAGTAGTCCAAAGCTACGTGAGATAGGTCTACCTGGAAAGCAGTGGAAGGCTCAGGAAATGTGAGAGGTTTAACGACCTTTGCTCTAAAAATTAAACTAAGACAAACTAAGATAAAAATAGTTATTATTAAAAGTAGACAATAAAAATGATGGCAGTGTGAGCAGTCATTTATTGTGTTGGTTAATCAGTGGTTCTACTCACAGGTACAATGTTGCTAGGCTGTTTTTGTTTTTTGGGGTTTCTTTTAGCTCCAGCACCAAAACCGCCCAGTACAAAATATTCAACACATAATAATCACAATTATAAAGTCATAAACTATCTATTCCAAATCACACCTTTACATCATTAAAGTTTTGCTTTCTACCCCCTTTTCTTTCTTATATTTATTATTATATTTTCAGATTGTCACTTTGGCCAATAGGTGATGTTACTGGACATGTCCCCTGTGGTTTAATGAGATTGGAATGGACTAATAAATGACTGGTATGCGGTAGTGCCTTGAGATAAATGTTAGCTGCTTGGGCAAAATACACTTGAAGTTTATGAGAAAATGCATCATTTCCTCACCTTGTCTGTTGAAGCACTGATCTTTTAAACCTCCAGTCGTTAGTTTTCTTCCCTTTAGAAATACTTTGAGCCAGCTCTGAAAAGGGAGTGATCTCTTGCATGGAAAGAAATTGCAGGCAATCTCTTTGTGTCTATACACAATGTAAATTGAAACCACAATATCCTCCTTCCAAGAGACTAAAATGGATCTTTTGTGCTCAAAAAAGACTTTCTAAATAGCAAATCTGTGTGTGCATGCAAAAGTAATGTGGACAGTATCCATTGACAATATCCCTGCATTCTCTATTTTATAACTGTAAAGTATCTGAGCTTTCCCAAGCATGATTTGACCGGTAAGCAACAGATTTCTCTTCAATTTATAGGACTTATTTCAGTTACTTTCAAGTTCTAAGAGTGAGGTTAAGTATCTGTTAGCTATTTCAATATATTATTAGCATGTTTTTATGTCTATTTCTTTCTCTCGGTTCTCTCTCTTGTATGCAGATGTTTTGATTTGTAATATCAAAACACTTCCTGTAGAAATCCTATGTATATATGGAATATCAGCTACCACTTGATTGAAAAGAATATCCCATGAGGCTATCTGGTAATACAGAAGCTTCCTGATCTCTCTTCCTTATGCTTAGAGAAAACACACAGGAAACGAACGGTGCTGCTCCCTGCTCACATCCTCTCTAGCTCACTGTCCCTGTCCCTAGGGCACAAATACAGCCTTGTCATTCCTAATACTGTATACCATTCAAAATCTGCAAAGATGAGGCGTGCTTGCTTTTCCTTCCCCACTCCACTGAAGCACTCCACTCCAGCAAGTCCTCGGTCCGCAGTGCCTTGTGTACCTGCTCCTCCTTCGCACAGATCCTGCAGTGAAGGAAACTCTTTCCATAGAAACTACATTTAACCCAAGTGCTTTCCAGCTCTCTTCCCTTTATACCTGCAGTGATTAAGATTTGTATTTTCTTTCCCCTTATTAATATTCCAATTAAATGGCTTATTTTCGTAGAGTAAAATCACACCATTATTTTAGTGAAATGTTTTAAAATATGTGTTAAGCACTTTAAAGAATAAATTAAGTCAAGGATGTATCATTTGAGGCTATTTTCTATATACAATGCCTCCCGGTTACTATTTAGCAGACATAAAATGGTTAGAGTATAGATTGCTGAGATGCTGCTTAGTTCAGGAAAGGCTTGATAACTTATAAAGAATTTAGGGCAGGTAAATTACAGGCATCTGTTTCCATATACAGTGTGTGTCTTTGTAGTTATTCCCAAGTCACATAAGGGCAGAGAGTAGGAGGAAGCCAAAGGAGAAGAAGATAAAGAGGGAGAAGTATGGGGAAAGGGTCTGGAGAAATGAGACTGGATATATGGCAAGGAAACAATTAAGTACAACTATTGTTCTCTAGCACTGGAAGCAAACAAGCCAGGGCAGCAAAAGTTGACTGAAACAACAGTGTATTTTAAACAGATTTTACCAGAAGACAGAGACTTGCTTGCCCATGGAATCAAGACGTGACATAAGAAAGTGGTCATTAGTGCACAACTTGTAAAATGATGAGTAAGAAACAAAAATTAGCATCCACACCACAACAACACAGAAGCAAAAGAAATCAGAAGATCACAAAAAGTCTATGTCTTGGAAGAAGCTACCCTGGACCAGGATATGACCCTTGGCTTCAACAACTAGTTTTTCACACGCTTCTGGTTGAAGTAGGCTGTAAATTCAATGGTAAATTCACATTGCCTATTAGCAGTTTGTCAGTGTTGAAGTATTTTATTTTTCCATATGATGCTTACTCATAGAAAAATCTTTGGTTATTTTAGTTTCACTGCAGTCATAGTGAATTGTCTAGGTATTTTATTGGGGAGGTACAAAAGTTTACTTTTAATTTACTGACAATCTTCTGCTTGGATGTGGAGAAGCCAAAATACTTAGTCAAGATCCTGTTTTGTTGTGCCATGGTGTGTGCTAAAAATGTGTGTGCTCTCACAGTCCCAAAACAGACTAGAACTAACTATATTACAGTCAGATATTTAAGAAGAAATGAAGGCAATCACAATACTCATATATTATATTTTACAATCAAATTTAATCCATTTCAAATGATAATTGATATGAAAGAAGTTTCTAGGACCTTATAGGTACCTACGAGTCTGTAGTGGCATGAGAAAATGGCAAATTCAAATTTCTAGGTAATTTTATTCTAAGCATGCCATTAAACAAAGGAAGTCACTTCAGCAAATTTGGCACTGTCATCTTCCATCTTTACGTTGTCTTCCACTGCCCCATATATCAGTGTTTTGTAGGCTGTGTGCATCAGCTGAAGCTACAATATACTATTGCTATTTACAGACCTGCAGCAGTCAACATCTGTGGAAAGATTTCTGAAATTGATTTAAAGTCTGCAACATAAGCATATCCAATCCTGAGAGTACACAAGGCCATATATCTTCCTGGGGAGACTGACACATGGTCCCCCTCTCTGACTGGTGATAATGCATCCCTGCCAAACCCAGATGTAGTTTCTAATCCAGGGAGATGCAGCCCAGTGATGGATAGGCCTAACCAAATTGTGCACACATTTGTATCTGGGAAAGCTACAGTGTAGTACTGACAAAACCTTCTTTTATTACTTCGCCTACCATGTTTCTTCAAGTGTATCAAGATGTCATGTTGTCTTGCCAGGTTGACAAGCATATGATCAGATTTAATGGCATATAAAGATGTCAGACTGCTTTCCGGAGAAAAATTTCAGCACTGGAAATGTTAACAATTAATTGCACTTCCCTGGCAATCCTACTAAAATGGAAATTAAGGGGTCAAACTATTTCATTAGAAGGAAATGGCAAAATAGATGTAATAGAAAGTTTTTAAAATTAAAAATGGCAAGGGATTTGCTTTCTGTGATTTTTACCTCATGGGCTGAGTTTTATGATGCTCTTCTCTCTTGATAGGTAGTGATAGCAAGGGCAGGGCTGTATTTTATTTATCTATAGGTCCTAATAACTTCCCAGCATGAAATAAGGCATCTAATATTCATTGGTAAATCTAAGTGTATTCAAATATGAGCATAATGTGAATTTTGGAATCAAATAAGAATCAAAGCCATGCCATCAATTAAAGGATACACTCTCATGAATTGAGTTGGCTCCGCACGGTCCCCACTTCATATGTTGAAATTCTGACTTCCAGCATCTCTGAATGTGACCTTACTTGGAGATAATGTCTTTACAAGTTAAAACCATTAAGTTAAATAGTAAGTTAAAATATAGCCATGAAAGTGGGCCTTAATTCGTTATGAATGGAGTCTTTATAAAATGGGGGACTCAGACACAGAGAACACTGTCATAAAGATGGAAACAGATATCAGAAGGAATCTCGCAAGGCAGGGAATATTGAAGACTGGCAGGAATACAAGCAGCTAGGAGGAGCTGGGCAGAGACTTGTTCCATCCTCTCAGAGGGAACCATGAGACCAGAAGCTTAGCCTCAGACTTCCAGCCTCGAGACCACAAGCAAATCAATGTCTGTAGCTTAAGCCACCTCATTTTTCATACTTTCGCTATTACAGTCATGAAAAACTAATATAATAACTTAGATCAAGTCGTTTCACCGTTCTGAGGCTGTCTTTAAGATAGAAACAATATGTCAACCTTGAGTCTGCAACACATGAGTGCTCAAAAAATGGTAGAGTTGAAAATGGCAGGAGACAAAACGATGCATTCAGCATGTATTTATGTATGTAAGAGCCCTGCTCTATATTCTAGAGAGATAGGTGTTCAGACTAGAGCTCACAAAGTGAACACTAATGGGAGCAATGGAGCAGAGCAATCGATAAAGACTGAAGCATGCCAGATGATACAGCATGCTATGGCAGACAACAATAGGACGGAGAAGCAGAATAGGATGGATTAGCTGGAGGAAGCCCTTCACATAGGCTTTCTAGCATTGACAGCATATAGCAGAAAAGATTGGTAAGTCTCAGGTTGGAGGTTCTATGGTGACACTGAGATTTACTGTTCTTCATAGTAAGAGGTTTATTAGAAGAGTTGTGTGGCCCATAGATTACTAATAGACAGATTGTTGCATGGTGGATGCTCTGAGGACTGCCCAGGTCCATAGAGCAGAGTTGGAGAAGGAGACTGATTAAGGTTTTCTAAGAAGGGGTTCTACATTGCATGACTGATGAGTACATGCTTGGAACCAGACTGTCATGGAATCACCTGTGAGGGTGGGAGGGAAGAATCTAGAAAAACAAGTTGCTTTAGTTCTGGAAGTGAAACTACTGCAGTTTCGAGAACAGACAGAGGGAAATCAAAATGGAGGAGCTGCCCCAAACAGCATGGCACTGATTAGACAAACTACAAGAAAAAGGCAGCGGCCACAGAGTTATTAGAAGGAAATTATTTCAGAAAGGGAGAATCACAAATCCAAAGACCTCCCCAAATGAACTATTCCTAGCATATTATGGTGACAGAAAGGAGGCAAGCATTGATGGGCAAAGCTATGGAGAGGAACCGGAAAAGGCATCAGAGATGGTGACAGAGACATCAGGAGCAAATGTGGGTGGAAGTGGTATTACAGCCATGGAGGTGGGGGGTGGAGCTTCCTGTAGACTATAGCGAGGTGAGAAGAAGGCTGTCAAAGGCTCCCTTAATCTTTGAATAGGAACATTCTGACTGCCCTTGGTCAGCCACAGAAAGGGAAGAAGCATGAAGCCCAGGTACTAGATGTCTCCAAGAGCTAGTGAGTGTGGTTGGTAGGTGTCAGGAGCAGCTGCGCAGATGATGAGATCTGTCCAGATTCTGTAGGTAGTGCTAACAGTGTTTCAGGGCTGAATGCAGGATGTGAAAAGAGGAGCCAGGATGACTCTTACTGCAGCAAGTGGGACATTCAATTCAGAAGGAGGATCCAGGAAAGAAGGCAGTTTGGGAGACAGGATAGGAACCCCTGAGTTTTTCATGCTCATGTGCAGATAGATTCTGCTGGGGCAGGAACCGAGGGAGATGCAGGGCGGGCAGTGGGATGTAATAGAGGAGTTTAGATTTAGGGACTCTCTTAGGTCTTAAAGTTGAGAGAACATGTGAGAGAAGGATGGGAATGAAACGGAAATGCTGGCACTCAGTGAGTGCTTGCTCCATTTCCAGCAACCGTGTAAGTGCTTTCCATAGGTGACCTCATTAGTCCTCTTACCTAACTCTGTGGGGGATCCACTGTTCACATTTTTCATTCCCCCTCAAGTTTAGTCTTTGCCATTGCACAAAGGAGGCTGTTTCCCATCAGTGCAAGTGTGAGGGGTCATAGCTAACATTTATTATTTTCTTAATTCACTTCCCAGTGCCCTTGAGATTCCCAGCTCTACAACACACACACACACACACACACACACACACACACACACACACACACACACACACACACACACACATATGGAGGAAAAACAAAAACAAAACAAACCCAAATAACACGATGGGCCTTACCAGGAAAGACAGTAGATTTTCCACAAAAAAAAAAAAAAAAAAAAAAAAAAAAGGAGGTCTGGGAATGGGGATATGACTGGGGAAGCAGGCATGTCACATTACTACAGCACGATTTGCCACACGTTTTTACACAGAGCAAATTTAAATTTAAAAAGGGGGCATCTGATTTGGAGAAGCCAAGGATCTTTTGCGAGGATCGTTGTATATACTGAACATTTTACGCACTACCTTGGAAATGGTTATTCCTAACACTGTCCTTTTTCTTATTGGGATCAACCAGGTCCCGAATTATTACAGAAGGACAAGACCAACTTTGTGATCTAAATTCTGTGACAAGCACTGTGTAGCAGGTAAAAAGGCAGGCACTCAATACATGCTAGGTGTTTCATCCAAATGCTTGAAACAAACTCTCTTGAAGTTAGTACCCCACCCTGTCATGTAGCCTGGTCCTTATGCCCTTGTGCAATTTGGCTATTCTGTGGTATAGTACTTTAACATTAGTAGTAGCCATCCTCTAGAGGTCTATCAGGTTGAGTTACTCTGTAAAAAAATGTCTTCACTGAATAGCCTTTATTGACTAAAGAACAATAATATAAAATGGACCAAATAAACTTGGCATGTACTCGGATAGTCTAAGTCTGGCACCAACAAACTGTGCCTGTGTTTAGGCTTCATGTAGAATACCCTTGCCTAGTTATTCTATACCATATGTCTTTAAATGAAAATTCCTAGGCTAATTTATTCAATTTTATGCATGGTATATCCATGGCATTTCTTTCCCTATGCTTTTTTTACTAAATAAAAGTGTCTTCCTTTTTAAAATAAATTCACTGTTGCTTGCTCTATACTGCTCTAATTAATAGTGGCTAGTGTAATATTTCTTCTCTAAAATATTACATTATTAATTGTTGAAACACATTCTTTGACTTGTAATACTCAGCTTTAGACTCTCATGTTACTAAAGCATACCATCTAACTAAACTTCAATTTCTTGCAGTCCAGGGCCAGGTGATGGTCATCCTTTCTGATGGGCGCATCTAGGATGGAGCCTTCACCACAGGAGTCAATAGCTACCTGGCTTACGCATATATCCTGGGAACATGCAAACTTCTACCTTCCAGGGAGCAAATATAACGTGTGCCCAAGCAAAAACATTGCACACAGAACAAAGTAAGTAAAATTAGTAAAATAATGAAGATTTGATCACTGATATCTGGCACAAAGCACATAAGAGCAATGGTGTCAACATTTTTTGGTGTAGATACTCTCTTTGAAGAACGTCTGGTTTTCAAAATTTTCTAACACCAGATAAATATCTGCTAAGAGAGGAGAGGATGTATTGACTATCATGAAATACTCACTAATGGGTAGGAAACTCTGAGAACAATTATTACTGTAGAAATATGCTCACTGAGCAGCAGTAAGTGACATTGTGTGAACCAACTTTCTAGATGACATACATTATTACAATTTGTTACTATGTCACCTATTCCCCATGTCTACCTCTTTACTCTGACCTTCGGAACTTTACTTTTCAGCATTTTTCTCTACTTTAAGCATTTAGTTCCTTTTTTTCCCGTAGACCTGCCTGGTGTCTATACATGTGTGATCTACTTTATCCATTCCCTGAGCACACCTACCTTCTTATCACCAGCTGTTGAGCAGTTTCTAGGGCCCTGTCCACTGACCTCACCTACATATCCTGAAAAGCCACTTTCTACAACAGCCACTTCTTTCCCCATGACTCTGTTCAACAGTCTCCCATTCTCTGTACGCATACCAGCCACGTTTTTCTTATTCTTTTTAAAAGTCAATATGTACTTTTTTCAAATGAAGTAGGAACTGGAGGTTCAAACCTGCGTGAGTCATCTGGGATTTCTCCAAGTGAGAAACGTGAGGCCCTGTTAATAAAACACTCAAGGTGTTTTTTCATTCCATTAAATTTTGGATGAATATTTGTGGCTCTGGGCTTTTGCTAAATGAATATTAAGAAAACATTCATTAGAAACCATCTCTTAATTTATTGATTTTGGCCAGAATCAATTATTTGAAGAACCTTATTCTCATAGTAATTAAGCATGACTATCAATCATTAACAACCCACTACCATATGCATAACATCTTTTTGTTAAGTAGAAAGGTTTGGCTACTCCTACTGGCAAAAGGTAGCTGGTGTAAAATCACACTGACTTCTTGGTGCCCTGGTTTTCAGAACCCTTGTCCACTAACAGAAAATGTGCTATGTTCCAAACCCATCCCCAGTCCTAGCAATGTGCTGCATTCTGGCTCTAACTACATCCTGACATGCCTCCTTTTGAGATGTTTGCTTCACAGCATGGAATAAGGCATCGCATTTTATTAGGATATGAAAAATATATCCGAAGTATGGTACAGCGTGTATGGTCCAGTACTCAAAGTGGGAGAATGAATTATTAAAAAGCCAAGTTCTGGGTCTGTAACAACATATACATGAACTTTTTAACATATTATTATGCTGTATTTAACAGAAAGTTAATAAGGAGTTTAATAACATCATGTATCTGATAAGTTATACATAGATAAAAGATGCTGCTCGCCTCTGGAGTCAGAGATACTTCATTAGTCAAAGCTCCTACCTCCAGTAGGCTGGAGTGCACACAGAATAAAGGGCTTCCTGAAGCCCCTGATGGCATTGATCTGGCGAGTGGTTACCGTCGAATCATCCAGTATCCACATACCCAGAAATACCCTGGGGATGCTTCTCTCCCAGCATTCTTTTGGAATTACGTATACTAAAGCTCAGATAGTAATAGGACAGCTGACAGGTATAAATTATATCCCTTCTTATTCACGAACGTGGTAAGGAGGGGAAAAAAGAAAATAGCACCATGGAAAGAGAAGGTGGCTCTTTGAGGCTTTTTGAAATTCAAGTGACTCTTAAGCATAGGCCACCCAGGAAAGCTGTTCAAATCAGAGCACAAATACTTCAAGGCTTCGATTAAGCAAGGGAGGAACCTCACATTTTGATTTGTGAGATTTTCTCCCTGCAATTAAAATAATAAATCTATTCAACAAAATTAGACTTAAAAACATCTTAATTGTATATTTTCTCCAGCTTGTAAAATGCCAGATAAGAGCTTTAGAGATATTCCAAAACACTCCCTTTATATCACATTGTGAGAGATACTTTGAAGGTGGTGCTTAAGCACTTAGAGTTGACTATTCCAGTCTACGGCCAACACCCATTAACTCTAAAATTAAGTAAGTCATTTTCTTCACACCTCTGGTGTCCAAGTTAAAAGAAAAAAGGCAAACAGCAATGAATGGAGACTCCGGAGTCCTTTCATTATATTCAAGTTGACTGGTTCCTCATGGAGAGGCCTTGCTTCATTCCCACACATTTTCTGACCTATTTTGTCTGCCTTTTCTCAGAAGGATTTTACTTGCTCCGCTGTGGACTAAGCAGTAAACTAATTATCCTGTTCAAATCCCTTTGTAACGCCTCTAATCCTATTAGCTAAAAGAATGTCTGAATGCTGATTGCAAACTTTTTCTTTTCTTTTTGAAGAAAAAGAAAGTCCAGTGGTTTGGTCCTGGGGAGACTGAAGCCAGCTCACTGGATTGAAAGCTAAGAAAGCAATCTAGCAGTCTAGACTCCCAGGCATTCTAGGAAATTGAAGACACTCTCAGATTTATTTTTCCATTCACTACGTTTTCTTACACACACACACACACACACACACACACACACACACACACACACACGCACGCACGCATGCACGCACACACACATTCAGCTGCCATTCATATCAGTCAGAACATCCTGTAAAAGCAAAAGTCAGGTTCTGAAGACTGCCATTCACAGTACAGGCTGGTGAACCCTGGCCTTCACTGGGAGCTGCACTTCACTTTCCTCTTTTTATCAGGAACATTTTAATGAGGAGGGTGACACCATCCCAAGAAGCCACAGAAATCTTATGAAGTAGAGGAAATGAACAAATGTAATGACAGACCTCTCCTAACCCTTGGAGTCTTAACTTCTTTTCTTCAAAGAACTCTCACAAGTCTTGTGAAAGGACTCTCTCTCCCTCTGTGGAAGAAGCCAAGACCATTGCCCCCTGCTGTCGAATACTGAGAACTTTAATCACTTTTCCTCTTTTGTTCCCACTGGGGAAGGAGCCAGACTGTGGGCGAGAGGTCTGCAGTCCTATCTGATATTTAAAGAGCATGGAATTCATCTGACTCCCATAAAAGACCTGCTCTGCCTTCCATGCCTACTTTTTCCACACAGGCTGCTCCCGATTTAGCTGCTGGGTATAGATGAAGCGCATATTAGCTTGGAACATGGGCTTCTGATGTTACCCCCCAGTATCTGCTCTTCCCACCAGCCTCCCACCTACAAAGAATGTCCTCATTCTTGGCACGTGAAGACAACTTCTTTGCATTAATACAAGTGTCTCCTATTGCCCTTTGATTTCCTGGAAAAGAATCCAATACATTTTGGAGGAAAAAAGATTTTCTTTATTTCTAAGATCTGATCAAATGGGCACAGACAACAATTAAGTAAATCACTTTATAAGGATATAAGATTTCTGGTGTAAAAATATCCAAGAGCTGAGTAGTTACTCTCTGATTAACTCTTATCTTAGTAACCAATAATCTTCCAAAGCCATAGAGGGTTGCCTCTGTGTCTTTGGATATACAAGGGTCAGTAGGGGTGTGTGTGTGTGTGTGTGTGTGTGTGTGTGTGTGTGTGTGTGTGTGTGTGTGTGTGTGTGTGTGTTTATGTTTATAGTTTGAGTATACACATTAATGGATTTGGGGAAAACCAAATTCTTTACTTCTCACATACTTCTCTTGGGGAATTATGGGCTCAAGCAATGTGTGACATATCTTTTAGTAATAATAAAGCCATAATGGTTCCATACATACTTGGCAGTGGTGGTCAAGCATAAATACTGAGAAGGTTTGTGGTATTTGCATGGTATTTCATTGAATAGGGGAAAGGATATGAGTGGACAGAACAGAGTTCATGAAGAAAAGGTAAATTGCTTCTGTGTAAGGTCAATAGTTATAAACTCTCAGAGATCTCAGATGTAACATGAGCTGTCAACAGTTCTGTTTTACTGTCACAGAACAAAGGTGCCCTATGTTTGCTATTTGAAACATATTATCTACGCAGGGGGCAAATGTTTTATCCCTGACTCCACAACAGAAAGTCAGCGTGTGAGGTCACAGATAAATGCGAAGGATAGCATGTCCCCAGATATAAGGTAGTGACAACAGTGTGTTAGATCATCTCTCTGTAAAACCATGGGCATACAACCAAGAGATCCCCTGAAATAGAAATTTCACAATAGAGATGTGACCCTCCAATGAGCTTGTTGTACACATACAAATCTCAGCAGCCAAGTAAATGCAAACAGGAAACACACACAAAGCAGAAAGCGCTATGAGGAATTGCACTAACATTAATGCCATAATAACAGTAATTGTTGTTACTTTGCCCTTCATTGTCTGAAGAGTCTGTATGTTTCAGTATGAC
This sequence comes from Uromys caudimaculatus, assembly GCA_028551405.1. Taxonomy (NCBI): domain Eukaryota; kingdom Metazoa; phylum Chordata; class Mammalia; order Rodentia; family Muridae; genus Uromys; species Uromys caudimaculatus. The sequence continues at coordinate 37,825,728 of CM052712.1, read as the reverse complement.
ACATATATCATCACAGGCAGAAGGTAAAACTAGGGTCATATTTGAGACTCCATGGTGACATGTTAAGGACACATTTTTGAAAAAAGGGAAATACTCCCATTGAAGATAACTTTAAAGTGATATTTAATTACTTTCTTTCCAATCTTAAAAGCAAACATCCCTATATGCCACAAACCTTCCACCAACAGCATGTACTAAATTTTTATTATATTATTACTCTCAAAAATATAATAATAGTAATAATATTAATAGTAGTAACAATAATAATAACAACCCAAGCTTACGAAGGAGCTTCAGAAGAGAGTGAAAGACAAGTTGAAACATTAATCTGTGTCAGCAAGGACCTGACAACACATAACAAAATCACAGCAAATGACCGTGTTTCCTTAAGACACAAAACCCACTCTCATGGATGAAAAGTGACTCCTATTCACTCACCAGCACCCCTGGACCCCATCCCTGTCAATTCGACAGCTGATAACAACTGTGACCACAGGGTTAAGGAGGAATCTGAGAGGGGTATAGGATGGATACCACTTTAGCATGCCAGCAATTTCCCACTTGAAGCTAATACTTCACAAAAGCCTTTCTGTGAGTAGGGACGAATCAAGGTATTAAGAGCCCCTATTTGATGATGGGATGTAGTGACGCCAGGATCCATATATGTGAAATGGAAGCAGAAAAAGCCCAAGCTGCTTAATACTGTATTTTCTTTTTGGGCCGCTTAGGGGCGCTCAAAGGCCAGAAATGGCCATCTGAGTCTAAAATTCAGGAGATTTTCCACTGAGAAAACTATGTATACATAGTAAGTATACTTACAAATGTATAGCAAGCATACTCGTGCATTATTAGCTAATGAGTATCAACTTTCTCATGTTAGCACAGTTAACTCTTCTTAGGTAACAATAACAGAAATGTCCAAACACATTTTGAGGAGAAGAAAAGTAATGCACTGAGTCAACTGAAGCCTGGAGAGCATTTTCCTTTCGATAGGCTAGATACAGGTGTCACAAGAGAAATTAGTATTGGATGATGCTGGTATGATAGTTAAAAAGGAATGCCAACCAAGTGTTTCTTACTGCAGAGGTTAACAAAGCACAACCTTAAGGAACAAATGGCTTTAAATCTATTTTCTGTCTGACTTTTTGGTTGGTACTTTGTTGTTTTGTTTATCTATGCTTGTATGAGTTGGTTTTGTAATTATTTTGTATTTTATTAATATTAATCACTATTACCCCAGTTTTGGTTTGAAGAGACAGAACGTTGGCTTCGCAGGGCTGTTGTGTGGAGTGGAAGTGGCGAGGCTGTCGGTACAGCATGGATCCTAGAGCAGAAGCTGAAAGTGATGCTTCTTCAGGTCTCTAATCCCGCCACTCATTCCTTCAAGTTAGCAAGGTCAGTTAGAAGATTTAGACATGAATGGAAATATGTCTAAACGGGTTAAAGGACATCTGTTGAGAAATGTGTTTATGTCTATATTTGGATATAGTCTAAATAGCAAATCTTTAGGGATGATGGTGACAGTCATTCATAGAATGCTTCACTTAAAATGAGGACAGGAAGATGGGTCAGAGAGTGAACACACTTGCCACCAAGCCTGAGGACCTTATTTCAATCCCTGGGACACACTTGTTAGAAGAAAGGAATTGACTCCCATAAAATGTTCTCTGAACTCCCCATACAGATTATGGTGGACACAGACACACAGACACACAGACACACAGACACACAGACATACCTACCCACCAACCCCCTAAAAAAGTGTTTTAGACCCCTGAAGGTGCACATATGATACATGAGAATGCACCATGTCCTGAAAATTTGAAGTATGGTAGGATAAACATATGTATACGCTGCAATGGACCTAAAATGCTCATTTACATATTAATGAGATGGGGGAAAATACACAGGTGATGACAGCGAAGACTAAATGTAGGACATGGAGATGGGACAGCAAGGCTCTGAGAAACAAACCAGCAGGCAAAGGGATTGGTAGGAGACACATGAATTGAGTGTTTTATATTAGAAATTCTGGCATGAATATTCATTGCCTTGTGGGCACCCTTTGTGGAGATGGCATGGTCCAGTGGACTCCATGAGGTCATTAGGTACTAAGGCTTATGGCCCAGGCTGTGTCACTTTATTTATAAACTTGAGGTTCTCAGTAAATCTTTCTCCTGTGAGCATGCTTCTTATTTCAGCTGAGGATAGTAACGCCTTTCCTGCTTACCTCACAGATTTGATCAGGAGACAAAATAAACAGACTTATGTCTGATATGTCTCTAATACAATGTTGCAGAGTGTCTGTCTAAAACCCAGCCTGGAACGCCATTATGAAGGTTCCCTACACAATTACAAAATGTCATGATTATGGGGGCCCTCAACAAATGACCTACATATTGACTTTCCTAAGGAAAACAGTGAAATCTCCCCCAGATAACTGTTCTGAGATTTAAAAATAGAATTATAAACCAGGACATTCTCTTTATCATCGTAGTTTCCTCATTATTACTAAACAAGTCGGCTGGGTTTTTGTTGTTGTTGTTCTTGGATCTCAGCCCCCCCCCCCCCCGTTTCTTGTTACGATGTAAGGTCTTCCTTCTTCTCTTTAACTCTTCAGTAGATGTTTAAACTTAAAGCACTCATTTATCTGTCCCTTACAATTTCAGTTCATTGCCCATATACAAATGATACTTGTCAAATCCCAGACTCTTCCTGTTAACACTGTATTATGATGTAAAATTTTCCAGATCATTGCTCATCAGATAATGATCTGCCAAATCAAATGAAATATGATTATTTTCAAACTAGTTTTCTCCTACGTCCTTCCTTACGCTAAACTCTGTTTCCTAAAGAATTTGATTTGCCAGATCCAGCATCCTTTTCTCTACTAGTTGTAACGCTGCTTTTGTAGAGTCTTCGAGGTTCCAATTCAAGACTGTCTTCCTCACACTGAGATTGATCTGGCAACATTCCGAATGGGAGCTTCTTCTTGTTGTATCTGCATTACAGGCTGGAGGCTCTAACACTGGCCACAGTGGGCTACCCAGGTGAGAAATCATGCCCATTCCTGCGTAGCAACACTTAAGGCAGCAGCATTCTTGTCCTAGAAAATGCATCATCTGGAGGAGAGCACTTACCCAAAACAGTCATTGACACATTAACAGGTTAAACAAAGTATCAAAGATAATAGCAAAGATGGAATGCGGGAACTTGGATAGAACAGGAAGACCCTGAATGACATATGGTCAGGCAAAAGAATGGGTGAGAAACAGGAACAAGTGTTGGGTACAAATGGAGAATGCAAACAGCTCCATCCACAAAGCTAAAAATAAAGCCAGCCTCCAGTTTCCCTCATTTGCAGCATTAGGAATACAGCTTAATATTGCTATTATCCTTGATATTCCACTATATTGCGGAACACGAAGCACTTCTCACATATGACCCAAAAATTCCTGAGCAAGAGGTGAACTGAATTCCTCCTAGCCAAATATTAGCTTCCATGGTGCCAAAAGGCACCATACAACCTTCCAAAGGTCCAGCAGTCATACCCAGTTCTGACACTCTGCACTACAATAACAAACAGCATAGCCTGTTAACGCTAAGAGTCCAGTAGTCGTGTGCCAGAAAAATCTAACGAGGATACTGAGGTCTTCAGAATCCTGCTGGGTTCTCTTTCTTTGACTATTAGTTGTAAGTATGTCAGTAAATTAAATACATAAAAATGAAGTGATATCTGAAATAAGGGACTTCTATAAAATAGTTAATTTTACTAATTAAAGTTCATGATGTTTTAAGTATGAAAACCCACTAATATTGAAACACTCATTAATGATTTAAGTATCAGTTCAAAACATACATTAAAGGTCAATAATCAATAATTAAACTTTTCAAGCAGAATTTGTGAAAATGATTACTAAACATTAAGAAAGCTCATAATTATGAAATATTATTATCTATCATTCTGTACCATGATTTGTATATTTGAATATATAAAAATATCTGTATTTTGAATCTTTTTCACTTCCTAATTTATTTTTTAATTTAATAAATTCAATTTTCTAATCAGAAAATATTTAAATTTAATCCTAATTTTCTGATTAGAAATTACTTCCTAATTTATTTTTAAGCTTTTCTCGGATTTTATTCCAAAATTCCAGGTATTGTGACAAGTGAACATTTAAATTCAGCAGGAACGTTTGTCAGAGAACAGTGAGATCATAGTGGTCGTGAAGTTAAGGAGGCCTGACATTGCTAAGCAGGTAAAGTGTTTTAGGATAGTTTTGTACACATGTGATTTAATTTAACATCTCAGAAAAGTGGCAGTAGTCAGTGGAAAATATTCCAATAAAACCATTAGATTCACTCATCTAGCTTCTAGGCCAGCTCAGACTAATGACAATAAACAAATGGTTTCACTTACTCATGTAATTCAGTAATTCTATGAAGCAATGCAAAATATTGCCTGTACTTGAAAATCTATCCTTAAAGAGTAAGCTGATGAAGAAAGATTTATACTGCCAATAGACTTTTGAGATCATTAGCTGTATATTGTCAGCTATGGGACTTGGCCTTTGCAGTCTATTGAGAAAGGATATGCAATGCAGGGTGTTCAAAACTCAAACTCATGAAGGAACTCATTAGTTATAGAAACAAATACCACACTTGAAATGTTCCTTATTTGATAATTTAATACAGAGCATTAACATTTATATTTTAAGCTATAACTTTAATATTTCATCTGTGGATTAAAAGAACTTTTCTTTCTTAAAAAATGGAGATGTAAGAGTTGCCACGTCAGTTCGTCAGTGGTGGGATACTCCTGAAGATAGCATCTGGCAAGAGATAATTCTGACACTTACCCCTCTATAATCCTAAAAGCATCTCATCTTCTACCTTAAAATGTAATTTCAGTTCTAAATGAAAAATAAACCTATACATGTTTAACATTGTATTTCTGAAATTCTCACTTACTCAGAATTAAATAATAAACAATAGCGGACTTTCCTTACAGGTTCAGTATCATAATATCTAGACAAAAAATGTTCCTGAACAGTAGACGATGGGCAGTTCAATAGTACTAAGATATTTCTTATTTCCCTTGCTGTGACTAAATCTGCTTATTCTGCTTATTAAATACTTTTCTGTCAGTCCAATTACTTTTTTCCTAGAACATAAAAAATAAAAAATAAGGCCCTGCCTTAAGACACTGTAACATGTCCCCTGGTTTCTGTGGATTTGTTCAATGTGTACTCTAAAATCTAGCTGTAGAATATTGTCAGTCAGGTATAAGAAACGAAACACAAGAGGAGCACGCTGCAAACCAGATGGAGGATTGATCTGTCAGAAAGATTAAAGTTAGGAAAAAGGATTCAAAAGAATGGAGAGTAGGTTAAACTCAGGTAGCCAAAGCCCTGCCAAGCCAGACATTTTCAAATAGTGGCTAGAATTATCAGCTCTAAAATGGAAAGGAAATTCATAAATACACTAATATTCTGCATATCTACCCACTCCATTATTTTAATATTAGTCCAGTCTGACCTGCTGGGGCGAGAGCCTAAGACACTCGCTCTCTGCCACTTTATCTGCGTAACACTGAGAACACACTATTAATGTTTTGGCTTGTTTATATTAGAAGATAAACTTCTTTGGGAGCAGGAATCAAACCTGATCTGTCTACTTCAATGACGCTGAGGATAGAACACTATAGAGTATGCAAGAAGAAGGTGGGAAGCAGAGAACTAAGTAGGATAAATGTTAACCCTTATATATAGTATTTGTAATCTGACAAAATAAACACTTTTATATTTGTAGGGGACAGTGGAGATTCTTGAACTATTATATGAATATGGACCACACACAAGAAGGGATGGTTAGGACTAATTATTTCTACTTCGAGATATAAAAATGTCATCAATGTTGGCATTGCTCAACATTTTTTTCACTGCATACGGCTTTCATTGCTTGCTATAAACAGCCCTCTTCCCTACCAAATTCATCCCATATGGTCCCTGAATCTACAATTATGAATTCTCCTATAATTGGAATTTGAAAAGACAAAAAGCCCAAAGCTGAGGGAAGCTTTGCATATCAAAATCCAAATAACCCTATCATAGCACAAACCACAGTTTATCTGCAATGGCATCATTTCAAAAATAAAGCAAGGTGCTATAATGTTTGCTTTGTTGAAATAATCATATATTGACAATCTCTAAAACTAATATATCATGTCTGAAATCAAGCAAAAGTGGACAATACCAGCATCTCCCATTATTTTTCCCTTCAACACGTAAGCATGCATTGGTTTTTCTACTCTGTGTTAAATATGCAAGACATCCTAATTCACAAACTTAAGTCCCGACTTCTTTTTGATCACTTTGCTAAAATGCAAGCAATGGAAACACTTTGAAGATTATTAAAATAATATATCATCAATAATGTATGCAGAAACACTTCCAAGTTATAATTTGTATGATATATATATAAATTTCAGCCATCTCATTGAGATGGCAAATCAAAATGTACCATGGAGTGAAATCCAGGTCCAAAGAAAAACAAGAGAGTGTGGAAAGTGTGTGGGAAAGACCTCTGAGGTGTAACTAGATCCCTGTGAAAACCAGCCTGAGAAGTAAGAGCCTAGTGTGATGGGTGGGACCTAGCACAGTCATCCATGAACATAGCTGTGAACCGACTTTACACTGTAAAGCTTTCTGACAAACATCAATAAGAGACTAAACATAGATGTGCATAAATGCTCTTGTATGAACTCCAAGAAGTACTGTCAGGAGGAAAAGAAGGAAGGACTAATCTTGGGAAACATTTCTCAGGAATCATAAAGTACTTGATATTACAATATTGGAGTTGATTATGGTGCGTTTCAGTATTGAACCACAAGACTTAGCATTACCTACAGGATTACCTTACTACCTGTGTTGTAAACAAATTGATCTACTACCTTTTTCATGTTTATTGGTGAGACAAGACAGGAATATGGTAACTCCCCATACTGATTGTACATAATTTGAAAGAAATGATTGCAACTTATTTTAAATGACTCTATGAGAAAATCTGACACATGCTTTTAAGGAAGTTCAGCACAGAATCTACAGCCGTCTTCACCACGCCTTCCTTCATATGTGTTGCTCCTTTTAATGCCAACAGGAAATCAACAACAGAGGAGAGACATATGGTGTCGGGAGGGGAGCAAGCGCGTCGTGAATCAGCTCTCTTCAGTGGAGGCGGAAAATAAAATGTTTATATTTTTAAATGTTACTACAGAGTGTTCCATTGGCAAAAGGAGGAAATCTAAGCATTGTGTAAAGACCCTATTACTGTCCTTTCTTGATATTCTTTGGACCAGCTAGTGTAGCTGGCTCCTTTCAAAAGGCAAATACTGACGAGTATTACTAGTGACATCATTCTCCAGACTCAAGTCAATTTTAGAAAACTAACAGTTATTTCTGCCTTAATACCTGGAGTGAAATGCTGATATTATTGATTATTGTTTGCTTTTACTCTGTCAGCTTTTGTTCCACGAGCAAGTTGTAGGAAAGCAAGAATGGGGCTTAAGAAAGCTGAGGATGCCACAGCCAAAGAATAGAAAGCGCAAGGCTAAACCACAGGTTTACTGCTCCCAGGTGTCTGTAATCTAGGAATCACAGTGAGGAAAGACTGTAACCTACTCCCAGTGAGGGATCTCTGCTCTGTGCCTGTGTCCACATGCAGTAAAGAGACAGCGGGCAAAAGGAAGCTCTCCGATGTCTGTGCTAATGGCTTCCAAGTTCCAGATCTCAGTATGGAACCCATTAGCTTGTGTGGGTATCTGACTATTGCTTGTGAAAATAAGTGCTGGTTCTTACACTATTTTTTACCTCTTTATTTAGCTCTTTTGAATGATTTTATTTTCAACTTTAAATGAAGCTGTTCTGTTTCATTTGTCTCTGTCCAGTGTACTCATCTTTGATTATCACTACAGTTAAGGTGGAAAAAAACAAAACAAAACAAACAAACAAACAACAACAACAACAACAACAAAACCAGTGCTGCTGCTGATTACTTGGATCTAATAGATCTTTATGTCAGGTATATTTTTAATTTTTCAATTGCGGTGTAGGAGAGATGTCTCACTGGTTGAGAGAGCATACTGCTCTTCTAGAGGACCCAAATTTGGTTCCCAGCATGCCCATAAAGCAGCTCCCACACCCCTGTAACTTTAAGTCCAAGAGGACCTGACACCCTCTTCTGGCCTCCATAGGCACCTGCGCCCATGAGCAGATAGAATTTTTTAAAGTAATAATAAAATAAAAAAGTTTAAATAACTTGTTTATGCATATGTTGTCATCTGTTATGGTGTTAATATAAGAGCTACAATGTATGGTAAGCAATATTTGAAAACCCTGAAGAGATTTAAGCATAAAAATTAGAGATTTTCTGTTTCTTTCAGAAGAATTATGAACAGAAATGATAAGTGTGATGAAGTAATACTTATACAATGAAAAATAATAATTAAAATGTTAACATTCTTACAATACTGATCCTGTGTGTTCAAAGCGATATATTTTACATTTTTACTTACTAACTTTAATGGACATTTGTAAATATTTTCTTTTTCTTACAGACAATGTAAATATGCACAGATGACATGCATCTACTTATTCAATATATATTCCCTAAACAGCTGAGCTTTTTATGTGTGTGTGTGATGGGAAAGAAGAAAACGTTATAAAAACCATTTCATAGTGATGAGACAGGATTTTTTTAAATTTGTGATTGTCCACATCTGGAGATATAATTATTACTTGCCCATCTCTTGCAAATTCATTTAAGATGACCCAAATAGAAAGACCTATTCGTTAAGGGAGACTCTGAGAACTCAGAAATACAAAAGAGCTCAAAGCACAGAAATAAAATAACTCAGAACTTTCAGGACTTGAGAAACATCAACAACACAGTTTTCAAGAACAATAGAATTTTCTGACATTTACTCTGGTCTGATGAGTATGCTAAACACTTATAAGGTAGATTTCGTTCAAACTTCAAAGACACTCTGTGAAGTTAGTCTCTTACTAACTTTATCCAACAGACAACAACCCTAAACTCAGCAGTTTAGAGAATATCTATTCAATACCTATCATCTGTGTATATTTACATTGTCTCTAAGAAAAAGAAAGTCCACTGGCTTTACATTTATTCAAATAACGTTAACTATGCAAACTGATGCATCACCCAATAATGGATTGAGCATTATGCCGGCCTAAATCACTGGGATATTTTTACAGAGTCAGAGTTTTCCAATGGAGAGCATCGGCTTGCTTTGTTTTTTGATGTTCCATCACTTGGCGAGTCTTACGGGGAAACTGTTAGATTGCAAGATTAGTAGAAGGAGTTTTTTGAGGCATGGAAGGTACAAAGTCAACAGTAGTTAAAAATATATCTTTGGGAAGAAGGCCTGTGGTAGAGTGCATGTTCAATGGTCTTTATGCCCTGGAGTAAATACCAGCCACAGTGAACCTAACGGGGAGAAATAGTTATGAAGATTAAAGCTTGCTATAATCTCCTGAGAGTCAAATGTCATAGAAAAACTCAAGGGTGTGTGTGTGTGTGTGTGTGTGTGTGTGTGTGTGTGTGTGTAATATATGACTAAAATAATTATAAAATTTTATAAATAATTATAAAAGAAGGGAACATGAGTTTGAGAGAGGTGGTTTGGGAGAAATTCGGATAGAGGTAATGCAAAGACATTGTATTTCATTTATGAAATCCTCAAACAACTAAAATAATAATGAATAAAATTAACCACATGTGTGTGTGCATGCCTATGTGTGTGTTTCTTTTTGAAGCTTTTTTTTTTTATTTGAATGTTTTACACTCTTAAGGTAAGCATTTACCTGATAGTGGCATTTATCACCAACCCATTCAATAAAATGTTTGCTCTTGTCATTTTGTAGTTATGATTAGATAAAAATGTCCAATTCCTCTCTTCCCCTTCATGCCCTCTTAAATTTCTGACCTTTAAAAATTAATATAGTTAAATATATCAAGTGTATTTTATGACAATTTTTTGATCGGTATTTTACAACAATTGTTTTGATAACAGGATCAGGAAAACTATCGTAAGTTGGGGTGCTTTGCCTTCTTAACCCAAATCACTTTCCTACCTCCTTCTTGCAGGTAGGATTGGGTACACATATCCCTGATGGGTTGACACTTTCTGCTTTGATGACTCACTTGCCACAATTGGCCCAGTCAACACAAAAAAATTAATAATACCAATAACTGATTAAAAGTTTAAGTAAATAATTACCTAGAAGTCAGGTTATTAGGCCTCAGTTTAAAATATCCTCATGAACTCCATAAGCCATAGTAACTAAAATAATAGTAGTCCTCAAGAAAAATATCTGTCTGATTTAAGCCTGTACTTGTCTATAAATCTTTAAGATAAAAATATTAGAGTCATTTTTATGTTGCTATCAGAGTTGACATGGATATTCTTATGGTTATTGAATGACTAGAAAACAAGATACAATCTCTTGTAACTACGCATAGGTGTGAGCCGAAAGTCATGTTTACTCTACTCAATTTATGTGTCATAATGTAGCATAAATCTATATTACACAGATAAGAGCGTGAATCTGTAGTTACAGTATAAAAATGTTCCAATTTCCAATTTGCCTATAGTGATTCAACTGATGTTTTAGTACTTTAATCATGAGGTGATTTTTAAAGCATATCTTGAAATATTTTTAAAATTTTTCAAAAGCCGAATGTTTGTATATATTCATACATGCATCTATATACTACTTTTATTTAAATAATCTAATTGTATATATTCATACATGCATTTATATACTACTTTTATTTAACTAATCTAAGTGTGTTATTATAAAATTTATGAGTCATAAAATACACCACCACACACATTTACACTGAAGCATCTTGTGACAGTCTTTGACTTTATAAGGATTTCTTGAGTTTACAAGTATTACTGTTTCTCATCATTTACATATCTTTGAAATTTAAACTATTCATGGCTCTCCTTTACCTAGGAGCAGCAGCACTGTGAGTCACAATGGCACCATCTACTGGGAAGCTGGCAAACTATGACTTATGACCCTGAAAGTCTTTATAGAGTTCTGGGAACTGGGGTGGTGGTTGGGGTGGCAAGGTGCTGAGCTGAGAGTGGAGTTGGGTATCCTTTCTTTGCTGAAAAGCAAACAGCTCTAGCACACATCTCTCCCATTGCTGTCTTCCTTTTAATTCAACATCTTCCAGTATGTGTCTGCATCTGTGTATTCCTTTTCCTCTATTTCTTGAGCTACACATAAGACAAAATGGATGTTCAGGAAGCAAAGAACAATTTCAGGATGCAATTACTTAGAAGAGTTGCCCTTAATTCTAATGTAGTTTTTCTACTGAGAATCTATCCACACTTTAAGAAGTGTGTGTTACCATTGTGTAACATGGACTTCCAGAGCTTAGACATAACAACTTCAAGATTCACGGTGGCCAAAAGAAAATTCATATATTCACCAGCATGGGGCATTCAATGGCTGCCCTCATTGAGAACCTGGCATTTGGATGAGAACAGCACAGAATGACCAAGTAAGCACAGACATGATAGGAGAAGCCCAACAGTGCAACCACAATTGAAGTGTGGCTTTATTTAACCTCCACGATCACCATGTGTGACTGTCCCTATTTCCCAGGCAAAGCAATGAAGTGCTAAGGTAAAGTACTTTCGTCAATGCCTCTAGGAAGGCTCACATTGAACTCAATGATGCACTTTCTATATGCTCATGGAGTTTCATTTAAGCTTTATCACAATCCGGTGAAAAGGGAAAGTATAGGTATTTAAGTGCGGTCATAAGGGTATGGCTAGAAGAACCTAGGAAGTATGCTCAGTTAAGTACATATTCAGGCATGAGGCATTTGACTAAGCAAGACAAACGTCTAACTAGCTCTCAGATGAACGGATGGAAGGAGTGAATGTGGGTGGGGTAGGATTCTACTTTTTTTTTTTTTTTTTAGTATGATTTTGTCTGGTCTTGAACACCTTAATTTTTAAAAGCTAAAACTCCATTAGTAGTGTTTATAGCTCCTACAACAGTGGTTCTTAACCTGTAGATCACGACTCCCATATGAGTTGGATGTCAGATACCCTGCTTATCAGATATTTACATTATGATTTATAAACAGTAGCAAAATGACAGTTATGAAGTAGCAACGAAAACAATCTCATGGTTGGGGGTCACCACAGCAGGAAGAATTGTATCAAAGGCTCACAACACTGGGGAGGTTCAGAACCACTACTCTAGAAAGTGTGGCTTAATAAATATTTTTAAGATAAACCATACTCTGATATGAACTCTAACTTTAAAAGTTAGAGTAAGTTGATAGGATCTTTTCACCTGTAAACACAGTAAAAAGAACATGGTCCTGGGGCTTTAAAAGCAGTAACCGTCTACTGGCCTCTGTTCTGCCTCTTCAGAGTGTAGTCCTCACTTTCAGTTCAATAACTTGAAGATAACAGCCTAAGGAGAGTCAATTAGGTTAACTGAACTAATAAGCCTAGGATTCATATTCTCACAGGAATAGTGTTCTTAATAAAAGAGAGGCCCTGAAGGAGGGTTCCCACAGAGAAATGGCCAAGTAGTACTGTGCTCTATATTTACACAGTAGTAAAGCGGCCATCTATAGCTCAGAACACTCAGGCTTCATCTCACATGGACAGCTTGAAACTTGCTCTTGAATTCTTATGCTCCAGTGCTGATGTCTCGTGATTTCTGTTCTTTAAGACACTCAGTCTCAGGCATTCTGTTCTAACAGTGTTGACACATGAATGCAAATGAATGGCAATAGCCAATAGAAGAGTTATATTTTCAATACCAGTACCTCTTTTTCTCCTGTCCCTGAAGACTTAGATATAAAAATGAACGTAAAAGCATGCCTCCAAGATAACGTCAGAAAAGAATGTACAAATGATTGCTTTTAATATTGTGTTTTCTATGTTTAATATGTACCCGTTATTTACAATACATATTTAAGAAGCTAAATCCTTATCAATAAAGTAATCATAATCTATGATTCATAAATATAATTTCATGTAACTTTAATATATATGAAATAAAACAAAAATCATGTTGAGAAATATTCAAAATCTCTCGGAGCCTTAGTTTTTTCTTGTGTAAGATGAGACTCTATAATCTCTTTATATATGAACTGTCAACTCTAAAGATTTCTTACTCAGTAGGGACAGCACATTACGATTCTCTTGGTCACCAGAGACAATGACCATGGTAACAAAACTTGGTACTCTCAGAAGGGTGGGCTTACTTGTGAAGGTCTTGTAGGCCTGAACACATTCTTAGAGCTTCAAAAACCTATTTATAAGATTATTTCTCCATGAAGAAAATAAGTAATGGTATTTGGAGAGGTAAAAACTGAACGATCCATTCATTCATAAAAATGCTACCATTATAGTAACTGAAACATTCTCAACATTAAGGGTTTTTTTTTCTTCTTTAAGACATTTCTATGTCTCTCTATATGTATACGTTTATGGCATTGGTATATGTAGATGATGTAAATGCATGTATCTGCATAAAGTTGCGTTCCCAGAGGCCAGATTGAGATGTTAGTGGCTTGCTCTATTACACTCACCTTACTTCTAGAGGCAGGTCTCTTACTGATCCTGAAAAGGCAGGAAGACAACAAGCAACAGACATCCTCTAAGTTCTATCTCTGACAATGTGGAGGTTAAAAGTCCTCCCATTTATACTCAGCTTTTTTGGTTGGTGCTGGAAACTCAGTCCAAGTCCTTCTTGTTGCACAGTAAGCACTCTTACATGCTAAGCCATGTGTTCAGCCCCCGCTTCCAAGCACGTAAGTATTTACAAATGTGTTCATACGTGTTTTCCACTTCCAATACATACTAGTAGATGTTAATTATCTGACAATATGCAAATTATATGTGAATATGTGTATATATATTACAGCCTTGACCATATATATTACCATAATTACCATTAATATAATTCATTCAACAAGAAAAACAAATGTTAGCATTATTTTAAGTAATAAGTAAGAGTTCCTTCAATTGTCAAAATATGATGGCATAGAATATTCAATCAAAATTTGTTAGTGTTTGAACATATTGAACATCGATACTAGACCAAAATATGTTTAAAATCAGCTAATACTCAGAGAAAATATAAGCAAAAATAACAGTAAGATTTTTTTAAACTGTAGTATTTTAAACGTGTAATTAGTTCCCCAAGTGCAACTAGAATCTAGCCAAATTAACTTCTATTAAGAACTAAAGGCACAGCCAGGTGTTGGTAACTCACACCTTTAATCTCAGCACTTGGGAGGCAGAAGCTGGCAGATCTCTGTGAGTTGAAGGCCAGCCTGGTCTACAGAGTAAGTTCCAGGACAACCAGAACTACACAGAGAAAGACAGACAGAGACAGACAGACAGGGAGGGAGGGAAGGAGGGAGAGGGAGAGAGAGAGAGAGAGAGAGAGAGAGAGAAGGAATGAAGTCTACTGAAATCATAGAATCATTATAGAGTACTAAATGTAAACAAAGAGCACCAATTTCAATTCCAGATCTACAATTTGCAATTTGTTAGGCTTTTTATAAATTACTTAACCACTCTAGCAAATGTTCTCTTCTCAATTTTGTAAAGATCATATTTGAAAATTTGACTTTCTCACATAAGTGAAGAACGATTATTAATTAAAATAAAGCAACATACTATGCACCTAAGGTTTACTTATTAACACTATAAGTTAATGAGCTTTATAAATCTTAATGCAGAGTCTGAACAGATTATTTTAATAAAATCATTAAAACCAGAGAGCTGGTACCACAGTCCTCAGTTTTTCACGTGTCTTTGTAGATCCATGGTCCTTAGAAAGTATATGTAAGAAAATATGAACTCAGCTTCATGTGGGAGGCAGAATAATAACCTAAAGAACCTCACACACAGTGTACAACTTTAGTGTTTTTCCTGTCTCTATTTACAGATAGTTTAGCATAAAAAGTATATAAAGAGCATTGCCACTTAAATAAATATACAGCAATGCTAATTGTCATTATGTCACACATTTTTCTTTCTGTCCCTAGTCACTTGAATCAACTGATCTTCAGGCTCCTTAGACAGAGTCTTCTTTACCGTTTATTTAATGGCTAGTGGAGAGTAGAAGAAATTCTACCCTGAATTTGATAGGAATGATATTGATCCCAAAACAATTTAGAAGGGGTTGACCATGACAACAATCAGTGTAGAGACATAAATATATGACAGGTTAGTTTAAATTCCTAGTAGTAACCAAGCTGAAACATGTGTTTTGAGGGGATGAAGACATAGGAGAGCTTTGAAAGTAAAAGATGCTTAGGTTATAGAGCCAGAACATCACAAGTTCTCACTATGGAATCAGAACCAGAATATGCGAAGTCCTAAACGTTAACTTGAGAACAGAATGAGAATTCAACTCTGGAAACAGGTTTGACAAAAGCTTATTACCTTTGACTCCACTTCCCAAGCTGAAAATCTTGGTTTTATATAACTCAAAAAAGAAAAAAAGAGAGCATACTATATGGTAATCTAAACTCCTATTATTTGGCTGTGGGTAAAGAACGAGATTCCACATCCTATGGAGAGTGTATCCCAGCTAATTACTAAGATAGAGAAGGTTGTTTATTAATCCTGTTTTTAAAATGAATCATAGCAAAAGTTCACATCAACAGTCACACACCTAACCATTTGTCATACAGAACTTCGTAATTTATTTGCACCAATCACACACTACGATTGAGAACAGGTAGAGATAATGAGTTGCTGATCACCACTGTTCTATTGCTTCTTGCTTTCCTTCCTCTGAAGGCGCAGCTCAGCTCCTGGCTGAAAAGACTTAGCTATCATAAGCACTGCCAATCAATGTGTTTTGTTGCATTTTTCTTTTGATCACAGAAAGGGCCTTTCAAAGTGCTGCAGACAAAATCTTCGGTCTTTGGCTTTCCTCCACTATGGATTCTTAGGGGCCTGAACTTTGCAAAGAAACTTTTTGTTTTCCCCAAATATTTCCAAGTCCAGAACGCAGTTAAAGGCCCCTGAGTACGGAACATTCTTCTTTTTCTCAAGTTGCCACTGCTTAGTTTTACTCAAACACAAAAGATGGGCAGCCCCAGATCTCACACCCTAGCACTTAGCGATCTAAAGGTGCTTTTATGTTTCTGCCAGTAGCATGTACTGAGGTTCCGCTGGATTGTTTGCAACTAAGCTGTTGTGATTACAAAGCCAAGTCCCCACCAATGCCTGCCAACCAGAGATTTTCAATAGTGCTAGTAAAAGCAGTGGCAGAGCCATTGGGAGAGATGGCAAATTTGATTAAGTCAAAGAAAATGATCAGGAGAAAATTCTAGAATGTTTTCACTATAGTTTTGTTTTCCACTATAATTTTGTTTTCCAGAAGCTGAAAAATGAAACATTCCCCTATTAAAATAATTGTTGAAACTATTTCTAGAATAATCAACACAGTACCCCTTCAAAGTTGCTTACAGATAATATTCAACTTGTGAATGCGAAAACTTTTGAGTCAATCTCTTACTGAAAGTGAGCAAACTGAATGCTCCTGGATCTCTACAAACCATTATTACAACTCCCTCCACCTAAACATTTTCAGGCATTTACTGTTTTAAAGTAAAACACAATTTTGAGTCTCATTACAGAATTGTAGACTTACAAGAACAAAATTCATATAAGAGAAGCCATGCGTGCTTTTGAGCTTGGCATGTTTCCAACAAAAGACTTCATGTTGTGCTTTGGAATATTTATTTTTGGGCCTGATACAGTGTTTTCATTTGGGATAATTTAACCTTAGCCCTAAAAACCCAAACGGAAACTACCTAACTATTAATAATAAATGGATGTTTAAAAAGTTAATCTCCTGGAAGTAGACAGTAAAATAATGGTTGCTAGAGGGACTAAAATCGAGAGAAAAGGAATGGAATAAGAACTCTAACTTTTCTAGGCAATATCTATTTTTTACCCATGCTTTTATGAACCATGTACGTGAGCACACATCTTGCATCAAGTACTGAGCAAGATCACGGAGAAAGATTCCATAGCCCCTGTGAAATCTTATGTGTACAGCACTGTTTCCTCTCAGGGCTTCCGTGGTATAAACATTCATCATCTTTATCTTTGTGGCATTCAGAGAAGTAACTATTGTCCAAACTCACAAAACTACTGAGGATTTGACCAGAGACCTGAACCCCAACTGTCTTGTTCAAAACAGAACTTTTAATCATCTATTATTCGTCACTTCTGCCTCTATTCTCAAGACAATGAGTACATGTGGGGTTTTAATTTAGATTGAATATAAATCAGGCTGCTTCACATATTTAAGAATTCACTGAAATAAAGGATGAATATACAGAATAAGTTATTAAACTTTATTCAATGCTGTTTTTATATATCTTGATCCCAATGACTGCCTGAGAGTATACACACTTCTGTTAAAAGGTAATGTGATTAGAAAATTCTGAGGGCATTAAAATTGAGGATAAACTGCTCATACCTACATTTGGACATCATTATAAAGAAGAAATGCATCTTTCTTGAGGCAAAATTAAAATTTAAAATTCATATGTATCCCAAGTAATAATTCTTCTAAACTTTTATTTTGTTTTAAACACAGTTAACAGCCACTGATTGTCTTCACTATCTGCATGGAATGTCTAATAAGAATGAAAACTGCAAGTAGCTCTACCACCATAAATTAAAATATTATTAAAGTCTTGTGCTTGGAAAAGATCCTCACTTTGACAGGTCCTTATGACTTGGCTCACTCATTCATGTGAACCAGAAGCACAGCACATTTCTGCCTAATAAAGCTATTCCTTCTGTGCTAATTAAAACAGTATCAAATGAATGAAGAAAGAATGAGTGAAGTCACTTACTCTATCATGGGCTCTGAATGCTCCCAATAGGTAGTCTCTTCACAATTCAATTTCCCCAGTGGGATGAGAAGAGGAAATGAAACAACAAATTGTCCTCCTGATGAACTAAGCAGAAACTGTTCTTCTTCTGGGAGTCCTGCTAGGTCAATCAGTTCATCACTCTAACAGAACAGCGATCCAGAAACCAGGGTCCCAGCAACAGGGGCCCATTGAATAGTCTCTTGTTACACTGTCTCAGTGAAAATGGCTAAACAGTGGTGCCTGGCTCATTAACAGATGAAAATCTTTCTCCTTGAAGTCAGTTATTCACTACTGCACCGCACCATATTCCTTCTTAGAAAGCAAACACACCTACTGTTTTTGTTGTACAGGTTCTGAAACTCCTAACTCTACAGGAATCTTTAGGCCCATACTTCATGTGTGTGCATTTGCGGCACTTCATAACCTTGGTGAAATCTGGGAGCTAGTTACTAACTATAGGAAGCTAATGCTGAACAATTGTAAGGAGGCAAACCAAAGGTTTATCTGAAATTCTCAACACTTTATTTCTTTTCATACCTATTTTACAGCCTTCTTCATGCTGCACCTCCTACTCACCATAAAACTATGGAAGAATTCCTTTAGTGTGCAGCAATTGAATCTACCCTTCCACCTGGTCCTACACAGCTCTCTTTTCCATTGTCTCCAGCGCTCACGAAGGTATCTACCATGCTCTTTTTATCTCTACCCTTTGGCCTATTTGCTGATATCCGGAAGTAAACCTAACTGCCTATCTCAAAGAAATAAAAATACTTAAAAATAGCCACCTGCTAATATGTGTTGAATTTTGTTTGTTTGTTTTGATTTGGTTTTTAAGTCACAGATTAAGCTGTTAGGCACTGCTTTAAGATTTACTTTCAGGATCTGGAAAAGTGGCTCATCAGTTATGAGTACTGCCTGCTCTTCCAGAGGATGAGGACTCAGTTCTTAGCACCCATTCCAGACAGTTCACAAGCACTTCATAACTCCAGCTCCAGTGATTGGAATGCCTTTTCTGGACTCCACAGGTACCCACACACACATGGCATGCGTGCATACACTTAACATAAACAAAACCAAATCTTTCTAGTATTATTTTAGTTTGAGTTGCTTTCCTTTCCCTGTTCATTAGTTATCATTATATAAATATAAATCATCTAACTAAAATGATATATAAGATTAAAATCACTCCTCAATTTCCTTTACTCTTTGAGACAGTCGTATTTGTTCATGATCAATATCATACAAAGGTTATTTAGTCTTATTCTTTATTTTCTCATTCTCTGCCACTTGTTTCTTCTAAGTTCATGCACAGCATGTTTTTGATAGCTAATATGGCAGCCATCTACCCATTCAAAATTTACATATCAAATCCCTAGTCTTTAGGTTATTTGATTTAATAATTGTATTCCTCCCAGTGGACTTATTGCCTGTTCCCTCCCACCTTGTTTGCTGGGATGTTCAAGGCATCACATATTACTGTTTTCCTCTTTCAGCTTCACACAGTAGTTCCCCCACCTGTCACTGATCATAAAGTGTTGGCATTCTCTCAGCACGAGGTGCTCCCACATTTACCTCACTGCTATTCTACATTCCTTGCTTCTTTAGTTTGATGACCTTATCTTTGATCTTTAGGTTGACGTCTCAACCTTTCGACTGACTTTCAGGGCTTCTATCCACCCTCCATCAACACACACATACATCAGGGATTTCTTGGCTTTAGTTCCATAATCAGTCTAGACTTAATTCAAAGGGAAGCAATAGTATAATGCTAAACTTAAAAACATTCTCCTATCTGACTCCTTTTATATAGTTTAAATTCCATTTTCCAAAACCAGATTACCGGGCAACCATGCTATACACATCTCATTTTTTATCTATCAAAAACCAGATATCACAAATTCTGTCTCCTGAAACACATTCTTTTCATCTTTAATTATGATTCAAGATCTTGATGCTAAAAAGTTCTCTCACTTGCCTTGATTGCCAACAACTGCTTTCTGCACATTACCATCTCAGATATAAATAAAATCCTCTTGGTAGTCGGAGAGTTAATATAAAAGTAAAATACACAATCTGTAATTATCTAGATGAAACTAAATTCATATAGTTCAGAAATAAGGAACACACATCTAGAAATAACGTTCTGTATTTTCATTATAAGGGGCATAATATAATTAAAAAAATACAAGTCTAGTAATTTCACTTTTGGTTGTAGTAAAATACTTGCACAACTAAAATAGAACAAGTCATCTTTCTGAATAGTGCATCAGTTTTAGATTGGACTCTGCACTTTGCTCAATCCACTTGTCAAACCTGCTTGTCTGTCTATCTATCTGTTTTTCTATCTGTTTATCTATCTATCTATCTATCTATCTATCTATCTATCTATCTGTCTGTCTGTCTATCTATCTATTACATATATATACATAATGGCTTTTGAAAATGAGATATGAAATTAAAAACAATATATAGACTCTGAGTCATATAAGTATCCTTCAGTTACTCTGTATACTGTTCTCTCAAACTTGTTCTCTGGTAACTAAAACCTTCAATCATTTATTTGGCTTATGATAGAAAGTATGTAAGTACACTCGTGTAGCTCAGTATCTTTCTAATTTTTTTTCTTTACCACCTACTTGATGGACAGAGCTCTACGTCCATAAACTGTAACTTGCCTCTAGGCAATGACTTAAAGTGTTTTAAATATTTAGACCCTACTATTCTGCCTGATATCTATTAAAAACTCAGAGCACACTGGTGATCAAGTCTCTAAAAGAAATAAAAGAAAGATTAGACTTGCTTAACTGTCAAATACTTGGTGGAGTTTAAATGGTGAATTAATCTACACTTTCCCACTCCTGGCCTGATCTGGACCTGAAATATTCAGGTAATCCTATGTCCTGAGACCATGGAGCAGCCAAAAAATCAGGTATATACTATTGTTCCCGGCTCTAACCTGATCCTTAGAATGAATTCTACTATATTAATTAGTAAAGCAGTCCAGTTATCTAATTCTAGTCTGAGATGCCTGCCATGACAATATGCCATTCCTAATGATATTCATATTAAATATAAGAAAATACAACAACAAGACTCTCAGTATGATCAGCTATTTTACTGATCATTTGTCTGAAAATTTATCTCTTTTCCATTATGTGCGTAAGTATGAGCAAGTGCCAATGTCTGCAGAGGTGTTGAAAACCCAGGAGCTAGGGTTACAAGCAGGTGTGAGCTTCCCCATGTAGGTGCTAGGAACTGAAATAAAATCCTTTGCAAGAGTAACATGTACTCTTAACTACCAAGCCATCTCTCTAGCATATCACTCATCTATATTAAAGGAATTAAAACTTATGTCTATCTTAGACATATGTACTGTCATTGGCTGCCACTATATAAATGCAGAAATTTAGGGTCAGAGATCATATATTTTCCTGGAGTCATAGAGCTCCTAAATGGTAAGGTCTGAATTTTTACCTCAACTCTCTGGTTTCAAACTTGGATGGGTACTGCAGGCCCATTTATCAAAAATAGTAACCCAGTTCTCATTCTTCTACAAATTGGCGGAAATATTTTTCTTATGCCAAGCAACCCAGCATTAAATTTTACATTTTGATTACTTTTGTTTTCCATTTATAACCTAGGTCTACTATAAAGATAATAAAGTTAAATCTTTTATTAGGAAAATACATGATATGGAAAATGCATGTGGTCTAAGTTCTTTTTACTCTGTCAAATACTTCCATAGTAGTCAGTTCAATTTTAAGCTGTCTGGCATACTTTACAAGATGGATCAGATGTGGTCAAATACATTTATATTACTCAAAATGTAGTTGCTTATTAAATATTCTATATTTGAGATCAATGCTAAGATAATTGGAAAATTTCATGTACATGGTATATATCTCTATTTACATATTAACAATTATGTTACAGTAATGTACATATATATTCATGTACATATAAAGGTGTTCTGAAAGAGACAAATAGTAGTAGTATGATAGAATATTTGACAAAACTACCTACTAATAGGTTATATAGAATTCAGAAAGGAATAAAAAGAAGGAAAATACATTCTAGGGTACTTTGAAAAGTACTTAAACGACCTTAAACTGACCTTTCTATGACACTAGCTACACTATGGGGTTTAAGAAAAAGAAGACATTTTCAGAAGATAAAGGTCAGTCTCTCGATGTCCTATCTACGAAGTATTAATCTCTCTGTGATAATACCCAGTCACAGAATTGTCATGAGTATTAGATGAGAAAGGTGTGAAAGGCTGGCATACTTAAAATCTCCAGGAACCAGAACTATAGACAACACAAGACGTGAACACAACAGATGGCTTGTACCTGGATCAACCAAGATAAATGGCCAAACACTAAGGGGCTATTTAGTGAGCATGTTGATCACATCTTCATCCATCCATCCATCCATCCATCCATTCATTCATTCATTCATTCATTCAAACAAGAAGTCTAAAAATGTGATAGTAATATTAAGTATAATAAAGATGACTCACTGTTTTCTAAATACTTATGCATATTTATATGTATAGGGATAAGGCAAACATTAAATATTAGTATGCTCAAAAATAGAGATGAAAACTTAGTAAATTTTAAAGCACGAACAGAAAGTCATTGTTCACATTCTTGAAGGATGTTTTTCTTTTTGTTATGAGCCAAATATTTCAAAGTTATATGTATGGTTCTGAGGATGCATCATAAAATGTAATTTGGAAATACATTTAAATATTTACTATACATAGTACATTACTTTACTCCCTAAATAACATTAACTTTTATATTTTAATGGTTATGTTTAGAAAAGAAAAAAATAAATCCTTATCTAAGGTATTTTGAAAATTCTAGCATCACATAATAAGATGCTGGAAAATGTTGCTTTGATTATTAGCTTTCTTTGGAAATTTCCAATGATTAGTGCTTTAAAAAGTCAGGTATCCTGGCACCTGTCTTCAGTCCCAGCACCTGGGAAGCAGAGGCAAGGGACTCTCTCTGAGTCCCAGGCCTGCACTACATGCCACATATCGAGTTCCAGGCCAACCAGGGCTACGCTGAGAAAACTTGTCTTAAACAGACCAACAAACACAAAACACCAAACAAAGGTCCTACGTTCAGGGCACAAGTTTTTGTAAGAGTCATATTTTTCAACTGTTAAAATTTGTATGAAATCAGGTTAATAGTTCAAAATTTGAAGTTTAGATTACATGTGCTAAGTTATCATTTATATGGATGCAAGGTAATGTTACCATTTTATTTGGAATCTGGTCCCAATGTTAGGATTATTTATATCCCTCAAGAAAGAATAAAAAATACTGCAATAGTTTGCCCTTATACTCTTTCTGCAATAATCCAAAAAAGTGAACTGACACACATTGCACACTCCAGAAAGAAGCCATGCAGTAGTCACTAATGCCTATAAAATAAGATCCAGATCACGTTTTGTCAAGATCCTATGTCAGGTTCCTACTCATTCTTCTCTGGCCCGTTACTTTGGAAGCTCTTTCCACTGCAGGCAGCTGATAAGGCAAGGAAGCATACTTTCCTCTCTAAACCTCTGTGTGTATTTCTCCTCTTAATGGGATGGGGCCATGCAGCTTTGTTCTTCCTCCATGGCTCAGAGCAGGTATAATCTCCAACTTAGGTCATCTAACAAAATACCCATTTGTAAATGCTGTGTGTGTGCAAGGCAGAAAGCAATCATACACATGTAATTAAGATGGCAACACACGGACGGCCATCATCTTGAGATAAACAGATCTCCATATTACCTTAGAAAAGAAATTGTTTGGGGCAAGTAACAGGTGTATATGCAAACAGAAAGCAATATTTCTACAAAGGAGTCTCTGAGCCATTACAGTTTATTGGCCAAATCAGTCAGCTGCCATCACCATGAACAAAGCCTTGAGATTATCTTTTTCATGAGTGGCTGTCTAGTATCAAGATATATACAGAAAGAAATTGCTCTGACTGAAATGACTGCCATCAGCTACTAGAGCACATGACCTTAGTGTTTTATTTACAGAACTCCCTATGGATACAAAAGAGAATTGCATAATGAGTATACAAATGCCTTCAAAAGACTAGATCTTGAAAGCTGTTTTTATCAAAATGCCTTCTGGTTGTATTATCTCTCTGCACAGTGTGCTGATGGCCAGGGGGGACTGTAACACAGAGGGATCTGTTGGCTTTTAATGGATTCAGATCTGGGAAATGTAGGAAAAAAAGTAGAAGCACAAATACTTTGGGAAGGTTTGAGTCTCTCTCTGCATGTGGTCCTCGAATTTGAAGTCTAGAAGAATATCTGTGCAGAAGTCTATTTACAAGGGAGGGTAGTGCTTTAAAAAATTTCCGATTTGAAAAGATAAGATTAGTTCTTAGAGAAATGTAGCATTACAGAGCACCCGTGGGCATGAAAGAATAATCTAGCAAAGCCTTTAAATAGGGGTTTTATTCAATTTGACACCTCTTAAGGGAAAAATTTAAGTAAGGTGTATATACATTATTAGAAAAGAGTGAGAGACATAGCCTTTTAATAATAAATGCTATCTTGAAATGGGGCTTATGCAATAATTTTGTGAAGCTATTTTCTTTAATGGTTATAAATTCACATGCTGATTTGTTTCACTGAAACCACTTTCAGCCTCCCTGCTATTAATCCACAGATTGAATTCACCACTTAATGTCTCCCAATGGTGACAGTTCTCATCATCCCTCCTGCAGCCCCTAAGAATCCACTAACTGTGGTTGAGGTCAATACTACTGTGTTGGAGAATTCATAATTATTATAATAAAACAATACCCAGAAACACTATGCATGAAGTAACATGGTGGGAAGGTCTTTTGCATATAGAGCCAAGGAGTCAGGAGAAGACTGAGTGGCACACAGTGAAGAACACCCAGAGTCTCTGAACTTCAATGCAGTGGGAATGCAAATAGCTTACTCGGGAGTGCTCTAAGCCTGGTCAAACATGATGAGGCATGAATTGTCAGTCATGGGTCTATCTAAGAAAATAACAATGGTTTTATGTTCTTGGGGAGAAGTTTTTGCAGAAAGCAGGTATTAAAGGAAAAGCAGCATGGTGAGAGCATGCCAACTTCCATGGCAGAGTCTGCAATGTTCTTATCTCGCAGCTAAATTTGGCACTTCCGGTTCCTAAGGACTCATGTCTGGCTAAGTGCTGTGTGTCATATGCCCCCCCAGGCAAGTTTGTGTCTTTTCTAAATTAATTGAGAGGAAAAAAAGTCCAAATATCTAAGATATGAAAGATTTGTAATCTGTAATAGCAAAAGCCACCTATGAAGTCATGCTCACAAATTACAAGCAATGATGTCAATACGTCTTAGAAGCTGCTAATAGCATACTTTAGGTCAGTGCCTCTCACTGGTTCCAGAGTTCCTTTTCAAGGACTGGGATGTAGAGAAACATGGAAGGAAGTCACAAGTAAAGAAACCTAATCAAACATCTGTTTTACCTTCAGCATCTTAAAAATCAAATCACACCAATGAGGCACATAGCCATCACTTTAGTATTACATACAAAGACACACCATCATTTGCACTTAAAGCACACAGTGGCCTTCTGTAAATTGAGTTAATACTCTATCGCTTGCTGTCTCTGCAGTCCCATGCTCATCATGTCTGTCTCGGTTCCTTATTCTTTCCTCCAGGGGTCAGCACATTAATGCAGTCAGTGTTTGGTAAAGACATATTGTATGCCAAGCAATCTGTCCTGAGTCAACTTTTTAAAATTACCCCTTTCAAAGGCCTCTCTTGACAATCCATGTCAGCCTAGGGAAGAACAGAAGCTATAATTTAGAAAGAAAAGTAAGTCACTAATTATTTACATTAATATTCTATCATCTGTTTACTTGATGAATCACAAAGCATGCTAAAACATGTTTTCAAATATACCCTCAAAGTGCTCATATTTTCAACAGTATGGTTTCAGCAAATGAGTTGTGTCATAAAACTCCAGCTTCAGTCTGATGCCTCAGCCATAAAAGCAATTACCTGCTGAACAATGCAGTCAGCTTCTGCGGAGAGTGATCCCTGTGCCAGACGTCATCTTTGCATAGTTAAATAAACACTCAGTGCAGCAACACTGGCACTTCTCTAGGTGTCTCTGTTTTTGTGTCTTCCCTTACTATTTTATATCCATCAAATACATTCTGCTGCTTATTGCTTGAAAGAATATTTCAAGCATCAGAAATACCAAGATGCTTCTAAGGTAGGCGTATGAACATCACGGTTGATGCAATTTAAAATAAAACGAGAGATCTGTAGAATATGATGCAGGATTTAGCAACAAGTTGTATTGAGAGCGCACGCGCGCGCGCACACACACACACACACAATATGTATAGCATATATCCATTTATATAATGGATGATCCCAACAGATGTAATTGGTACTTATTTTTCTTTCTTCCTCCCTCCCTTTCTTTCTCCCTCCCTCCCTCTCCCCTTCTCTCTCTCTCTCTCTCTCTCTCTCTCTCTCTCTCTCTCTCTCTCTCTCTCTCTCTCTCTCTCTTGCCTATGTGACAAAACAAGAGTAGAGAGGGTTGGTGACAAACACTCCGGAGGAAAGGCAGATGGATCTATGTGCCTTCAAGGTCACTGTATTATACATAGGGAGATCCTGTCTAAACCAAAACTAAACCAAACCAAAAACAACATAAAAGAAGATTGGTTATTCAGATAAAATAGTTTATTTTCCAACCTTAAATGGATTATTTATGGAAACAGCAACTCATCAATTAAAGAAAGAAAATTATGGAAGAATATGCTTTTAGGGACTCTGTGATTTGTTTTTTTTTTTTTTTTTCTCTCTCTCTTAGGAATTAACTTGAAATTTAATTTAAAATTCATCATGTGCTTTTATAAAGTGTTCTTGTTGGACTCACATGAATGAATTAATGGAAGGTCTAGAAATTTCTCAACACTGCAGGCTCAAAACTATTTTTAAAATAATGTTTATATACAATTTTTCTGTTTTATTTTATTTTGGTGAAAACATACTAACTCATACTCAACAATAATAATTACAAAATTCTGTATTGATGATGGTGTTAGTAACTCATAATAATAATTACAATGACATTTTTAGGATAATGATACCTCTCATGATAACATACAGTTAAAAATTATACCCACAAGAATGATCTCATTTGCTGACCATGTTTTTGAAAGATAAAAATTAATAGCTATCTACTGCACAGGCATACAAACTTACAACAAAACTAAGCAACATTGTAAGTATAAGCTACAGTGAATTTAGCATCACATATTTAACCGCGATTTTGCTTATTCTTATAATATTCTTAAAGCATGTCTTCTTCCTGAGACTCATGTCTCCCTTTCAGCTTGATTTTCCTGCCTACCCATTTTTAAAATTTATCTGGGAGGTCACTGCATTTCATTGGGTTGGTTGCTCCTACTGAGAGTTGTATAAATTATTTGTATATTCTAAGAACAAGTCACTCGCAGATTTATAATGTGTAAATACTTTTTTCTAATCTATTTTGACTTTGCATTTTTAAGCCTTCATACCATTCAAAGAATAGCTATTTCAAATCATAAAGCCAAAAAATGTTTTCACTTGGTATTTTAGAATTGTGTCTCTCATATCAGCATATGATTAGTGCTAGAAAGATGGCTATGGAATAGCAAGTACTGGGTGCTCTTCCGAAGGATCCAGGCTTGATTCCCAGCAGTTAAGAGAAATCTTTGAATCCAGACCTTCACCAGTAAGTATGATTTACATATTTTTCCACAGATGCTGCTTAGCATTCTAGTTTCATAAAGGTTTTCACTTAAAATGTTGCTGAATTTTACCCAATGCTTTTCCTGTATATATGGCCACAAGTAGAAAGCTTTTCCATTTGACTTAATAGGTATATCGCTTGTCTGCCTCAAGGGTGGGACGCACTTCTTACATTTCAGCAAGGGTTGAATCAAGGTGTCAGCAGAGCTCTGCCTCTCTGTAGGAGGCACTACGGGAAACTTCACTTTCAGGTTCACTCAGGCAGGGAGAATTCAGTTATGTGCAGATAAAGACCAGAGGCCTCCCCTTCCTTATTGCTACCAGCTGTTCTCCTTCAACCATTGGCTACCAGAGATCTCTCTCCAGGCACACTAGCAACTCCCTCTAAATCCAGTAATGGTTCATTAAGGCAGCCATATCATCTCTCTTCTGGCTCTTGTTCTGCTCTAGCTAGTAGTACTCTCTGGGTTCATTCTTCTGTTCATCTATGTGCTGTGTAGCTTTCCAGTCACCAATAAGAAGAATACAAGAGATTGAATAGAAATATTGCCCTCAGAATCTACACATCTTTTCAACCAAAAGACTGTTTACTTGACAATATAACTATTTTTAAATAAATACTATCCATAATATGTAGTGAGTTTACTATAAAGTTTTATGTTATCTATTTTTAAAATTCTCTTAACTGATTTTATAATTTGGACATGGAAGTCTACAGATGGATCCTTATGAATGTAAATGTTTCTGTGGGGTCTTTATGTCACTTGGAATGTGCACTCTGTGGGCATTGTTGGACCCTGGCCTCTCTCTTTCTCTCTCTCTCTTTCATCTCTGAGTGATGTGAGGAGGATCTTCTTCTTCTTCTTCTTCTTCTTCTTCTTCTTCTTCTTCTTCTTCTTCTTCTTCTTCTTCTTCTTCTTCTTCTTCTCCTCCTCCTCCTCCTCCTCCTCCTCCTCCTCTTCCTCCTCCTCCTCCTCTTCCTCCTCCTCCTCCTCTTCCTCCTCCTCCTCCTCTTCCTCCTCCTCCTCCTCCTCTTCCTCCTCCTTCTCCTCCTCCTTCTTCTCCTTCTTCGTTGTCATCGTCTTCTTCTTCTTCCTCTACTACTACCTTCCTCCTCCTCTTCTTCCTTCTCTTCCTCATCCTCTTTCTATTTCTTCTTTCTTCTTTCTCTACTACTAACTTTTTCTTCTTCTTCCTCCTCCTCCTCTTCCTCCTTCTCCTTTTTTAGTTGTCTGGTACACAATCCCCTTGTGGTTATTCTGTCATAGATTTTAAGTGATGGAGCAGAAAAACTACAGAATAAAAATTCTGAAATTGTGTGGTGAAATGAAACTTTATCCTCTGTAAGATGCTCATCTTGGGTGCTCTATAACATAGTATGCAAGTGATTGTAATAAAAAAGTACAAATAAAACCCACAGGATTTCTCTTTTACTAAAATACATTTCCAATATCTTTTTTGACTCCTCAAGATGTTTATAAGTATTATGTGAGTGTCAAAACTATACTCACGTATTTTACATATGAAACAGAATTCACAAGCTCATGAGATCCTATATCCTATCTGGGGCCAATTATATAGGTGCTGCTCCTCCTCTTGTTTCATCTCCTCCTCCTCTTCTTCCTCCTCCTCCTCCTCCTCAAACTCCCTCTCTTTTTTTTAACCTTCTCCACCTCCTCTTCGTATTTTTTCTTTTCTGTGTTCAAGTAGTGTCTGTGTGGTTGTTAGCATGAAGCTGGACACACATGTGAAGGCAAGTACATATATATACACGTAGAGGGCCACTGTTGTGTTTGGGGATCTTCTTCTATCACTCTCCACTTTATGGCTTGAGACAATGTCTCTTGTTGCACCAGGAGCTCATGATCTCCGCATGTCTATCTCTCCAGCTTCTCCTAGGATCACCTAATATTGCTGGGATTACAGGCAAGCGTGCCAAGCCTCCTCACTTCTAACTGGCCTTCACAACTGCACAGTAAGTGCTTTATCCACTGAGCTTTTTCTCCTGCCCAGGTTAGATACTCCTAGCTGTGAGATCAAGCTGAGAGCTAAGCACACTAAGATGACCAAGTGTTAATGACAACCACGGGAACTGCACTGGCTTTACACTGAGATGATGTCTCCTAAAGAAAATGTACATGAGGCTGGGAAGATAAATCTGTAAATAACAAGGCCCGCCATGATATCCCTGATTTAACAGACTGAGCTTCCATATTCAGACAACAAAGTCTTTCAAACAGAACAAAGCACTTAAAGCTGCCTACAAAGAAGAGAGAGCTTATTATATCATTCATGAAGCAATTTTAATATTCTCAAATTACTTTCTTAAGCATTCATTTTTCATCTTCAAATTATACATAGAATAAGGCTACCTCAATGCCTGGTTAATTATGAAAAAGACAGAATTGCAATATCTTATACATTGAACAGCTATTCAATATAATAAATACATATTTATATTGGCAGATACAAGGTCAGAGACAGAATTATAGGATTATATTCAAAGATCAGGAAGGTGAGACAGGATGATCAGGAGAGTGTCAGGCCACAGAACAAACAAACAAACAATCCAAAGTAAAATTTGAACACAGTAGTTCCACTTGGTACCATTGCAGGGTCATGGCTGTCCATATTCCAGCATTTCTAGTTCAGTCCTGAGGCTACAGATGCTGCTTACTAATAGAGATTTTATAAGGATGTTTAATTTTGATCTTTCCCTTATGTTCAGGCCTGTGTAACTGTGTGTATGTCATGAGTGTACAGGTGACAGGGAGGTCAGAAGAGGGCCTCAAATCCCTTGAAGGTGTAAGTGCAGGCAATTATGAGCCATCTAATATGGGTTCTGGACACTAAGCATGCATCTAAGGGATGTAAATGTTCTTACCCAGTCAGCCAGCTGTCTCGCCACAATGTCTAATTTACATTAAATGCTTGGCATGATTTATAAAGATACAATGACTTATTACTAAGGTAACTATCAATGAAACATATTTTTAGCAAAATTAAAATTTTATTGCTCTTTTGAAGCTATAAACAATGCATTGCTAAGCTACTGAAAAGTACAATCTGTGAAAAACTGTTAATTATCACAGTTGTTAGTTTTCTCCAGTCCTTTAATTTGCTTGCTTTAATCAACACTATGTGGGAAAATCAGATAATTCAGCATAATAGAATTATGCTCAAAAACAGTCAACAGGCTTAAGTAAGTTGAAATAATTTTCCTATCAATAAAGTGCATACACACAACACACAAACATGCATGCACATACACACGCTCACGCCCACACCCATACCCACACAAACACGTACAAACATACATACACACACACACACACATTGTACAATAAAGAATTTATGTATGTACAAGTGAAAGTATTTTCTTAGGTTTTTCCCCCTGTTTTTGGTTTTCCTGTTATTGTATTATTGAGATAGAACTTCAGTGGGGCCCAAGTTGATCTACAGTCCATTATGCCACCTAGGCTGGACTCAAGTTCCTGGAGAGCCTCTGTTTTTCCAAATGTAGGAATAAGAGGTATGAGTCTGAATGTACTTCCTAAATTCTGGTGTTATTATCAATGATCCGTTTATAGATAACTTACAACTACATCCCTTTTAAAAGATACAACTGTGGAGGATAGATCTGTAAGAACACCTACAAGTAAATTGAAGGTATAGCAAAACTTCAATAAAGAACATCTAATTTTAAAATCTCCATGGTCTTATGTCTGGTAAGCACACTGTGTTCATTTTCTTCAGTCAGATGGAATAGTAATTATGATGAGGTTCCATTAATTTTAACTGAGTAGCTTATAATGGGCTAAAGGCTTAATAAGCACTAACTCTTTTCTCAATATGTCTTAAGACCTTAAGGAGTAAATATCAGGAAGGTGTGGCAAAACAGGTAATCGCAACACACAGGAGAGTAAGGCATGGGAGAGAGCAGCCTGATTAACATTGTCTGCTCTTGAGGAAGAATAGCAGGCAAAAGAAGGAAAGGAGGAAGTGGAGGATGGATAAGATAGTTACAGAGATGAAGTGGGAGCTCCAGCTATTGCCTTTATTCCATAAATGAAAAAAAATTGAATCTTCATAAATGAAAATACATGTGACCATCAACCCAGTGCCAGCATAGCTGACTGCACCCTGTGCTCCTACTGACTCTTACAATGCGTGCCAGGCCCCTCAGTGTTGATTGACTCACAGAACTTCTGAAATTTCAGAGTTACTCTGATCTCCACCCATATAGTGATTAGTTTTATTTATTTATTTAATGATTATTTATTGAATTTCTATTACAAGTCACTCACTATACAAAAAAATTGAATACACTTATCTGTGCAATGAATAGTTTAAAAATCTCTGTCATAAGTATTTGATATAAAAAGGAAAAGTTTCCAGTGAAGTTTCTAGTCTAAAACGCCAGAAAGTGAGTTACAGATTTGCAACTCATTCAGAGAGATCCCAGATGAAGGTAGGCTTGCAGAGTAACTAAGGACTTTAGAGATCTTTTGCATTCTAAGCAGTATTCCTGTTTTTGATGACTTCCATATTACACGTGTAATACCTTTGGTGACTTTATCCTGTGGCCAGATCATCTCTCAGGTACTTGGATCCTTAAGGCTATAGAAAATCATATTTTAATTTTATATGAATCTATACAGCTAGGTATTCAATTTGTTACCCCCACTGTAATTACCAGTACGTTCTGTTACTTGGCCCAAAAATACCAGAAGCTTTATACTTCTGACTGTGATGTACTGTTCCCCTTATGTGCTTCTATTCCAGGATTATCCTTCAACCGTTTCTCTCTGAAACAATATTCTTTTCTTAGTTAGCTTTAATCCACCTCAGCAGCCTACAATTTTTATCCAATTACTGAGAAATATCCTTAATGGTACTATTGACAGTCTACTTGTTAAGATCTGTCTGAATATAGATTCTTATATCTTAATTTAAGTCTGTTAGACTGCAGTAGAATTTATGAACATTAGTTTAACTAAGTTTAAGTGTACAATTCTAAGAACTTTAACGAAATATGGCCAGTGGTCAGGGTTTCTATTTCTGCACAAACATCATGAGCAGAAAGCAAGTTGGGGAGAAAAGGGTTTATTCAGTTTACACTTCGACATTGCTATTCATCAAAAGGAAGTCAGGACTGGAACTCAAGCAGGTCAGGAAGCAGGAGCTGATGCAGAGGCCATGGATGGATGTTACTAATGGCTTGCTTCCCCTGGCTTGCTCAGCCTGCTTTCTTATAGAACCCAGGACTACCAGCCCAAGGATGGCATTACCCTTGATCACTAATTGAGAAAATGCCCCACAGCTGGATCTCATGGAGGCATTTCCTCAACTTAAGCTCCTTTGTCTGTGATACCTCCAGTTGTGTCAAGTTGACACAAAAACTAGCCAGTACACCGATAACAGAATTACCCAAACTGTAATCATAGTACATTACTCACACCCCAGCTCCTTTATAAAAATCTGGTGACCCATACCCCAATCTTATTCAACCCCTGACACCCACTGATATGTTTCTGACATCATAAGTATGTCCTTAAAACACCACATATGAAATCACTGCATGCTTCTCTTACATAATATGATATGAGAGTTTATTGAACAGAAACAACCTACACTACATATACACATGCTTTTAATCACAAGTAAAATTCTTATGAATAATTGAATTCTTATCTGAAATGTTGGCAGTTGTAGAAGAAGCTACTCTCGGTATTAGTACATAAACCTTTGGTAGACAATATTATTTTCTCTTTTGAGAATGCCCACTAGTGTAATACTGAACAATGACAAGGTAAAAATTAATTTTATGAAACATTGGCACAATGTAATATTTTCCAGCATGAATGATCCATTTTGTGTCCCCATCAGAATGTGTGTTAGAGGAGAAAAGGCTCTTTCAAGAGTACATACACCACACTGACAAACCTAGTCTTTTAAACATGCAACTGCACAGAACTGGAAATATTCGTTTCCCCAGTAAGTAACTATGGAAACACATTTGCAATAGTTTCCTGGCTTGTTTGTATCATCTTTTGTAAAATATCTGTGCAGATATTTCTTCTGTTATTTATTAGGTTTTAACCACACCATTGATTGCAAGTTTTAACATCTCAGGAACACAAATATTCTAAGTAGTTTTTAAATACTTTCTCTTAGTCTTCAATTTTTCTTTTTGTTTAATAGCATCTTTCCCTTTAGCATCTTTTGCTAAAGGGAAAATTAATGTTTCTCTTGTCTGTGTCTAACACAAGAAAGTTTTTTGCAAAGCTAAAATTGAGATTTTTCTTTCTACCAAGATTGTTCTAGAAATTGTGTGATTCTTAACTACTACTTTTAGGTCTGTGGTGATCTAATGGGTTAATGTATAATATTATAAACCATAATTCTTATATATAAGAATTAATTATTCAATAGCTACCTGTTCAACAGATTATTTCCTCTTTTAATTTAAATAGCAACTTTCTTCATCCATGATTAATCACCTTGGCATAGTGGGCTTCCAGTTTTAGTGAATTGTTGGATATGCCTACCCATATTCAAAATTATCCTGTGTAGAATACTAAAACTTTACATTAAATCTAAAAGTAACTTGGGTAAGTTCTCCAACTTTGAATTTTTTCAAACATTTTAAAAATTCTTGAGTTTTTTTTCCCTTTTTCTACAACAATATCAATAACTACTTTGACAATGCAGGAAAAAAACTTTCAAGAATTTTCTATAGAGTTACATTCATTTTGCTGAATAATTGGTAGAATGTGAATACGGTAAACAGTTAGGTTTCTCCATTTATAGCATGCTGCATTTGTATATTTGCCTAGGCATTTTCTAATTTTTCTTGGCAATGATCTGTGAGTTTTGGCATTCAGATTTTATACATATTCTATATAAATGTTTGAAATATTTCATGTTTTATTATTTCAGTTTAAACATAGTTTAAGCGTTCAATTACAAAGAGTTCATTGAAGTCATGACTATTTTACTCATTAGCACTTAATATCACAATCTTAGTAAACTCACTTGCTAACCAGAATATAATTTTGGAAACTCAACATTTTCAGTGGGAAGATATGAATTGGAGAGTCATGCAGCATTTTTGTTGCTGTTATTTTGTTTCGTTCTGTATTTTTCTGAGCTCTATGTTTCCTTTTCTCTAAAACCCCTAGGGCTGAGCAAGTTATGACCCAAGTTGAATAGGAATAGCAGGACATCTTTACCATAATTCTGAGGTCCAGAATTATTATTATTTTTTTTAAGAAACAAGGTCCTTAGCATAAAGGTAGGCATAAATATTTATGTGTCCTGACAAGATAATTCAGGAAGTGATTATACCAAGCATTGACAGTACTTGGGAAAGATTACATCATGGATATTTTGTTGTGATTTAAAACAATGTGCAGAGTATCACCAGGAAAGTAAATGTCCTTGTCAAAATCATTTGACATAACTTAGTCATGTTTTATTTAAAACAATCATTATTCCTTTAGAGAAATTATTAAGTTCAATGAAAAAGTGGGTTGAAAGTAGGCTTCTTGTTTGTATCCGCAAAATCATGGCCTCCCCACTCTCCACACTGCAAACTAGAATGGTAACTAACTAACGTGAGAAAATCTGTTCATATATCATTGGCACCCAGACTGCAGTCTTTACACTTATAGTACCATTGAGTCTTGTTAGTGTGCTTGCTGAGAGTTTGGACAAAGGTACAATACCATGTTTTCATCTTTATAATTTCATACAGAATAGATTTACTGCCCCAACAGTCCGCTGTTTCTCATGATTTTCTCTTCCCCTCTCCTAATGCTCCAACCACTGAAATTCCTATTTGCCTAGATGCTTTCCCAGAAAAACCTGTTTAAAATCAGACATGAGTTTCTTTAGGTTGGTTTGTTTCACTTAGCAGCATACCTGTAACGTCCCTCCATGTCTTGCCATGACATTCTTGTTGAAATGTTTCCATTGTCTAAACATACAAACATATATCTGTCCACTCACGGCTAATGAGTGTGTTAGTTCCATCAGTTCTCACAGCAATGAGTGAAGGTGCTTACAGAATCAGTGTTTGGAAAGGTGTGTGTGTGTATGTGTGTGTTCATTTGATGAAATAGCAAAATTCATCATTGATAGATCTTATGAACGAAGATAATTTGCTTGATAAAAACTGCTAAACTGTCTTCCAAAGTGGTTATAATCCTATTTTAGATAAAATCTCTGGTTATTCATTTAAGAAAATGATATCGTTACTTTCAAAGAGTTCACGTAAAGATGGAAGAAACATAAAGCAATATGAACAACTGTGGAGTTTAGGAGACAGACATAGAGTACATGCATTCATTCTCTTGGTATATTTTATGTCTCTATGCCTGAAAGTTTTGATACTTTCTTAAATAGTTAAACATTTTCTGAAAGTTATCAAATGTTCAGTATGCCTTCTAGTATATAAATAAACAATGCCCTAGATTATCAAAAGGCTAACTAGTCATTTTCTTCCTCTCTCTCTCTCTCTCTCTCTCTCTCTCTCTCTCTCCCTCCCCGCCCCAATAGGAGAATGTTTTTAGTAAAGTAAATACAGACAGACAGGCACTACGAGAGAAATATTATCTGCAGTGCAGAGTGAGGACTCAGGGGGTAGAAGCTGGGTCCCTCCTCAAGGGCTGTGGGTTTTAAGGGTCTTTGAGTAGAGTTTTCTTTCTCTAACTTATGGTTGATCAGTTTGAACAACACAGGAAGACTGACAGGTTCTCAAGTTTGGATAAGCATGTCTGAGTCCAGCATTGAACTTCATGAAGCAGTCTGATCTGGTTGGAGAATGGTCCTGAGAGGCCTATATAACTTTGTTTCCAGTCAGGAAAGTCAGGAAATGGCTGAAAGCTTACATTCGTTATGCTATATCTGTGAGTTTCCCATTTGTCTGCCTATCCAGAATTTAACTGCTACATCCTCGCTCCAACCTTTAGCTACTGTTGTGAGTTTTGGAGTGTAGACTCCTCTAACATACCAATCTGATGAAGAGGGTCATGTCGAGGCATCACCACATGAAAGCTGCAACCACAGATTCTACATAATCACAAACCTCTCTGCAGTGTTCTGAGAATTCCTACCTCCTCTGAGGAAGGATAGTCTCTTTTCTCTAACAGGTGAGAGATGAATGTTAACTGGCAGAGCCCCCTTTGCTAATGTGATTTTTCCAAGCTGCTTCAGTTTTTCAATAAGACATCCCAGGCAAATTAGGTAGTTACAAAATAAATAGGATTTTAAATATAAATAATTGTTTCTACCCTTTGCAAACTCAGATAACTTAATTGTTAAATTAAAATACATCATCCTATCTCAGTGCAATAATTGGCATTACTGCAAGGCTACAGAACCACATGCTTTGGGAAATAGGGCTTAACCAAATTTCTTCATCATTTACTTGGGTCAAAAGAAAAATTTTATAAACCTAGCATCAGAGTAACTCCAGTTTTCAATATTTATTTATTTATTCTAAATCTCTCTCTCTCTCTCTCTCTCTCTCTCTCTCTCTCTCTCTCTCTCTCACACACACACACACACACACACACACACACACACACACAGTCCAGTCATTCTTAATTTCTAAACGAGAAGCTGGAAAATGCAAATAAATTCTAAATACAGCTTTTGCTAATCTCTGTATGCGCTCTTGCCCTCAAGGATGCCATTTCTATAAAACATTTAAGCCTGAGAAGAACAATCTAGAGAGCCAAATATCTCAGTTATGGATCTTATTGCTAACCATTGGCTTGCTACATCCCAGTTTGTTTTGCAGTAATTTTATTTGTATCTATTCTAGTCCCTACCTGACATAGTCTTGCACTCATGCTGTGATCTGGCATGTACAGTTCCATCCAAATTGAGTGAGTAAGTAAACCAGGAACAAACACAAAATCTGAATGCTGGAGTTTTAATATGGGATTATGTGCTAAAATTATAATTTGATATAAGTGCTGTACATTCTTGTGTGTGCACAGATGTTTGATAGTAATGTATAAGAATTTAAAATGAAAATTGCTCATAATTAAAAATTAAAATGTATCTAATAAAACTACAATATTGTGCTTTTTTGAAAGTTAATGAAGTTTACTCTATAGGAAATAAATCTTTACAGGGGAATCACAGAATGCTTCGCTATGCTAGCAAACACCAGATGTAAATTAACAGAATCATTCAAGGGGGCTTCTTACAGTCTCTAAGAGTTCAGCGTTACCCCATTTGTAAGACATAAAAGTGTATATACTGTGCACATCATTTCATTGGTCTGACATTATTTTCATTTGCCGATGCTCTCTATAGTTAGATCGCCCACTAACGAGTACAATCTTCTAAATATACAGCCTGCCTACTTGAACTTAAATCCCATCTGAAGCAATGAATTTACTGATGGCACGTAGGTAATACAAGTTTCAGTGTGTCCTCACTGGAGTGAGAAGATAATTAAGCCTCGAAAGGCAAAGAAGCCCATGGTGGTGCTGCTGCACACAGTCAGTGCCGAAAGTAGAGGGTGAGTCTTACAATCTTGCTGATAGAGGAAAATAGGATGCATGTTACCTATTTATAAAAGAGAGCAAACATTTCCATGACTTCAGAGAAGTAGATTTACTTGTAAATATGTTACTATTTTAATTATATTAATAAACATATTCACTTTTATTGGACTTCTTTAAATTACACCTGAGAGGCTGTGAAGTATTTATATACTGAATGTAAAATTAAATTTGATCACTTTTCTATTTGAGAAGGACTTGGATATTAAAAACTAATTTCCCCAAGCACAGGGTTGGAATTTTATTCAAGGTTTAAAAATGTTTTCAACTGTTCCCTGTCATCTTTTTTTTTTCCCAACCAGTCATTTAATCCATCCTTTTGAGAAATTCATAAGTAAGAGGTAGTGCTGAAAATGACTCTTTTTAATTAAGCTTCTAGTTAAGGGCACAGGCAGATGGATAAATAAGATCTCTCATGTTAGTCAGCTTAACAGCGTGGGGAACTATGTGAAAATACTACTAAGCTATCAGGAGAAAAGGTATATTTTGGCTCCTTATTCCAGAGGTTCAAATCTATGGTCACTGTTTTTTTGTTTGTTTGTTTGTTTTAAGTTTTGTTTTGTTTTTTGTTTTGAGCATGTGGCAGTCCAGCACATCATGACAGGAGCACTTGGCAAAGCACACTGGTTTACCTCCTAGTGACTACAGCGTATAGAGATTCAACAGGAAGGGTCTGTATCCTAAGACTTCATTCATGGGAATACCCATAAAGGGCTCACATCCTCTCAGTGAGCTCCAGCTCCTCAAGTGTCTAGTAACTCTCAGTACTATCAGGGATAGGTGAAGAAGTCATGGACACATGAGCCATTAGGGCACAGTCAAGATTTAAAGCATAGCAAACTTAGAGGAGAAACAAGGGAAGATCAGTAGTCTTTGCAGGAGTAATTGTTCTTTTTTTATTTTTTTTTACTTTTATAAAAATAGAAAAATGTTCAAGAAAAATGTTTAAACATCGTTTTGACATTGTAAATTAAGTTTAATTTGGAAATAAATGGATGGTAAAACAGAATTCCAACTTTTGGGAATGGAGAGTGGCTCAGATGATGTAAGTCTTGCCATTCAAGTTCGAGAAACGGACTTCAATCCCTAGTACTCACGGAAAAAAGCAGGTAACATGGTGCATGCTTGTAATACTATGTGAGTTAAGGCAAAGACAGACAAATCGAAAAGGGTGTTCAGGCCAGATATCCAAGCTTAATCCGAAAGCTCGGGTCCCAGTAAGAGACCTCGCCCCTTTCTCCAAAACTGAGATGGATGGTACCTGGGAAATGATAGCCAAGATTAACCTGTATCTTCCACATGTGTGTATGTGTGTGTGTGCACGCGTGTACACACACACACACACACACACACACACACACACACACACACACACATATCCACACACATACCAGATCTGGAAGTCATCATTTTTATTACACCTTTCAGTGTAGAAAGGCCATTCTCACAGTGACTTACACAGTCTCCAGTGAGTCACTAAGATAAGTTTCTAGGAGATCTCTGCTGGACACATTGAATTTCATAACCATGCAATGATACAATTTGCATGTTTTTCATTTTACATCTCTCATGAACGTATGCTGAAGTTTCCAGACTACATACTGTGTGGTATCATGACAACTTGAAGATTGAAACAGACAGATGCATCTGGATGTTTACTAAGAAGCCAGATACTAAAGAGATTTACAATGGTAAAAGAGTGGGGTTTTTTTTCAACAATTTTTTGCAGTGAGAAGTATATTTTATAAGCATATGTTTTCAATGTGAGCATCCACGTTATTTATTGTTATTAAAAATTGCTAGTGATTTTAATTTTTATTTCATAAATAACATATACCATATGCATAATTCATATACGCACAAGCCCTATGTGGTTTTTTTAGAAAACAAAAGTCCCTCTAAGAACCAGTGATTCTCTCTACCCTCCATATACTGCACAATTAATAGATATGTGTTCCCTCATCAATCCACTTCAGATTGTAATGCAAAAGGGTGATAATCAGTGTAAAAAAGGAATAATTCAGCAAATTTAAATTTTTAGAAATCAAACTAATTTTGAATAAACTGTTTAACACAAACACACACACATACCCCATTTGGCAATTAATATATCTATTGAACTGCTCTTATTAATTGGTTTTAATGTTAAAAGACCAAAAGCAAAACAAGCAACAAACAAAACCAAAAGGTATCTCCCCAAATCATAAAATAAGGTTAAAATCCCAAACCTAATAATAGCATATGGAGGCCAAGATGTCTATCTGATTTCGACACTGTAACTTAATGACACATGCTATTTTTCTTGGTGGCAGAAAAGTGATTGGTGTCTTCTGCAGTGCTTTAGCAGAGCAAAGAGACCATTCAATGACTTCTTCAAAGTAGACATAGAATGGTATTGAAACTCCAACTGAGGCTGTGTGTCTTACTGTCTGTGGAAGGAGCAGAAAGCTAATAAATGATGACAAACAAAAGTTGAGGAGGGAAGAAAAGAAAGATGGGAGAAGGAGAGAGAAGAAAATTAGAATCAAGGAAAAAGTCACAGGAAGATGGCTCAATAGTTAAGTCATTTGCCATACAAGCATGGGGATCAGCACACTGGTCCCAGACACCATGTAAATGCCAAGAAGGCCTGCTGGCTCTCTTGTATTTCCAGCTTCAGAAGGCAGAGATGAGGGATCCCAGAGAAAGCTGGATGGTGAGACCAGCTTTCCTCACCTCAGCGAGTGGATTTGGATTGAGAGATTTTGCCTCAATGAATAAGGTGGGAAAAAAAGCAATAAGGGAATTCCCAACATCAGCCTAGGCTTCTACACACACATAAATATAAGTACACACATATGCAAACCAAACACATGCACACAAATATATGCATACCATACATACATATAGAAAGAGATAAAGAAAGGGGAACATTGGGATCAGATAAAAATGAAGCAACAGAAATATGATTGCAGATAATCAAGCATCTATTTATTGGACATGTGGTCAACAGGAAAACAGTGACAGCAACATGCCATTTCAGTCTCACTGAAGGGGGAAATGAACATTTAGGAACAATGATAAATCTCACAGAGAAGTGACACCAATAGCACATTGTGCCATCCTTAAGTCGTTAGGAAATCTTTTTCTTCATGAATTTTCCTTTCCAGAAAAGGAAAGGCCTGTGCAGAAGAGCACCTCCATTGGGTGCCTTGAGGATCCCTCATGCTGAGGAAGCTCAGGGTCCAGAAGCTCATGCAGCTGCCACAACACATGCCTTTATCCCTCACGTTCCATCTTTGACTTTAGTTTCTTTAAATTCACGGTTATAATTAGTTATCTCTAACATTGGTTAGAAACACATAACTATGATGTTTTCATGAAAAGGTACAAAAAGTTAACATTCACCTGTGACTTGTGAAAAGAATTAGTATTTTCCAATGAGAGCTATGAAAACCATATGCAAACAGACAATTTACCACACACACACACACACACACACACACACACACACTATACATACATACATACATACATACATACATACATACATACATACATACATACATACAGGCTGGAATGCTTCTACCCAGTATCTCTCTTTCTTCCTTTGCAACTTTTCCACATAAGCAACTTTGGGTATTACTACTTTCCCCAAAACAAGTACTTCTTTTTCTGTATAAAACAATGTGTTGAATTAAGTCTCAGAATCACCAAAATTTTTCATTTGTTTATCCTATATCCATGTACCTCAGAAAGTGTCCCTACTTAGAAACCCAATTGTTGTAGAAACGATTCATTAGGATGGGGACAGGAGAGTGACTTTATTCCAGAATAACTGCAGTCTATAAAGTGGGAGGCTTGGACAAAGACCAACATAAAGAGGAAAATACATAAGTTAAACAAAGTTATACAATCTTAACTAGATACCAAGAGAGGCGGGGATGCGCCTACCCTTCACAGTCCTTAGAGAGACCCAACTATACCAACAAATGAATTCAGACTTGGAGCCTTCAGGCCTCTGCAAGCGTCAACATCTGCGGTTAAGGCAGCTTGTGGGACTCTGGCCCAACAACCCTGACAGACACATATAAGGCTTTTTTTGTACAATTTTTTTATCTTTTAGGAACAATGCCCCATCTTCCCCACACCAACTCCCACCTCCCCACACACTTCACTGTGCCTTCATAACACACATATTATTCCAGCACACTCTTTAAAGATGGACCAAATAAGAAACAGTAAATGGGTGTCAATGACATATCCCGAAAGTAGCAAACTCAAGACTCACATCAGGCAGTTGAAGGTATGGGCATTTGCGCTGAACCACTTTATTTCATCTCTCTCAAATGAGAACAGTTCCTAGAAGACCATTTTTCATCAATTTACTAGTCTGTCATTTTTTCTAGAATCTGTTCACTGTCGCCTGCCCAAAATACCATTCCTAGCATGGCCCTTTATCCCCCCCGTAGCCTTCTGTAACAGGCTGCACATCTCCTATGTGCTACAATGGAGAACTTTTTAAATATTATCACGATGAATACTTAATTGTATCCCTCTTTCAGAAGATACCCAGTTTCTAGTGAACTGCATTTAGGTCCCACTTGCTCATCTTTGTGCCTACAGTTGCTGGAAGGGAAACTAAAACATCACAGAGACGTAACATTCTCTGGCCAAGTGAGCAAAGGAGTGATGCAGGGTACTTTATTGAGCACATGTCCATATACATGTGCAAATTAAATTATACGTATTATGATTGCTTTGTGTGAATATTAGAAACCTAATAGATAAAATTCAGTAGGACTAACATTAAGATCTTAAGTAAGGGGTGTTATTAAGTTACATATAAATTAAGCATATTGAAACTAAAACTATGTTCATGTTTTTAAAACCTTCCCTCAAAGAAGAGAGATCATTACATATCAACATGCACATTAATTGACTAAGCATTGCAAAATTAAGATTCCTGTTATATATAATAGTAAGTTGAAGTGTGGTGAAACTGATTTAGAAGACATCAACAATGCAGTTATAAACACAGTGGAAAAGCATTTCCTGAGTAAGGCAATAGGGACTGATGTTTTACTTCCAGCAAAGAACATTGAGTTCGATCATTCAGAAAGCTGCTGAATTAATTTCAATAGTAAATTCTCTAACAAACCATAAAATGCCAAGGGGAAAATGAGAGCCAAAGACAGATGAGGAAGTAAAAGAAGTGATCTGCGATCAGAAGTGCTAAGTCACCTATAAATGTAATGACATTTAGCATTTAGTATCTATTATTCACACGGAACTCAGCAGGAAATACGAAAATCATGTTTATATATCTAAATACACTCTCATAGCTGCCAGATCCTTCCAAGTCAGCTTCTCATTTTATTATGCCAATGGCATGTGAGCTTTACCTATTTATAAATACATTTAAAGCAAAATTGCACTTAATAATTACAAGTCAATATAAATGGGTATGCCTCCAGTTTGGGTGTCATAATACTTGAAGTACATGCAGGTTTAAACATTTATTTGATTTTGGTTTGTTTTATCTGATATATGTAGAACTCACTTGCAAAACTGGAGGAAGAAACCACATATAGCAATGAGTCATAAAAATAATTGCCTTTCTTAGCATGATTATCTGAATATGTCAGGATATAGGCAAAGATTGAAATTAGGACATATCAATTCCATGCAGAAAAATATTACTATTGGAAGTTAAAATAGTTGCTAAAATACAGTGCTTTCTACTTTTATAGGCAAAGATTGAAATTAGGACATATCAATTCCATGCAGAAAAATATTACTATTGGAAGTTAAAATAGTTGCTAAAATACAGTGCTTTCTACTTTTCTTTGGATTGTTTTTCCACTTT
Source organism: Uromys caudimaculatus (assembly GCA_028551405.1). Lineage (NCBI taxonomy): Eukaryota > Metazoa > Chordata > Mammalia > Rodentia > Muridae > Uromys > Uromys caudimaculatus. The sequence continues at coordinate 37,781,530 of CM052712.1, read as the reverse complement.
AAATTTTATAAAATATCACAAGATGGAATGAATGTGTAATAATGATGGCCCAAGAGATGTTAGTTCTGAAGGCAAGCAAGCTGAGGTTTGAGCCATATTTACCTTTAGGTACCACTTGATGTCAGAGGGATGCTTCTCAAAGTCATCTGTAGAAGGGCAGTGGAATACATCCCTGATTCTAGAACCTGTTTGTAACTAAACGCAGTCTTGCTGTGGCACACATAGAAAGCACCAGGTTAGCTCTTTTGACTTTCAAAGTGGCCAAAGAAAGAGAGCCTCTTGTCCTCTTTAGAGAACAGAGTGGCCCCAACAATGACAGAACACAGAAACTCTCTACTGAAACTGGAGTCTGCAGAATAGTCTTTGATTAATCCCTAAAAATAGTTAGGCACATTTTATAAAGCTTCTTTAAGACATGGCTGACAAATGATTTTTAATTCATCACTGTAACTGAAAATAAGTAAATGTAGAATCACAAATTTAAAAGACCTGGTAAGAACAATGCATAAACACACACACACACACACACACACACACACACACACACACACACACACACACAGAGAGAGAGAGAGAGAGAGAGAGAGAGAGAGAGAGAGAGAGAGAGAGAACCATGAAAAGCATATACAATCCAACAACCCAGCACCCATTTAGTAGATAAAAACAATTTGTTACACCTTTCTTTGAACCTATACAATGATGGTTACCAGGGAGTTTTCAGACGTAGGTGACCAGCATGATAATAAGTAATTAAACACTGTGTGAATGTCTTTGAAAGCAGTGTGCAGAAGCTGCTGCAGAGATGGGCGCAGAAGCAATGTATCTGCTGGATTCTCTAGAAACTGCTGAAAAAGAGATGGAGGACAAGGTAGTAGTGCCCCTGTGTCACCTCTGTGTGATTCAAAGGAAGGTAATATTCCTCTACATGATTACATAAAGTATTAGAGAAAAAAATCATTTGTGTTTTTGGCAAGATAGATGATAGATAGATAGATAGATAGATAGATAGATAGATAGATAGATAGATAGATAGATAGATGATAGATAGATAGGTAGATAGATTGATAGATTGATAGATAGATAGATGGAAGTACACAAGCATTTAAATTTGACTAGGAATGTGTGTGAGTATTGGCGAAATACAAGTTTGTGCAAGGGTATACATGACCTATAAGGAAAAAAAAGTGAGGTGGGGGGGGCCATAAATTTTGAAAGCTCCTATCAAGAGAGTTAGCTGGAGCTGAAAATTCAGATACTAGGCTAGTGCATCTCCTTTTGGTGCCGGATATGATTTAAAGCGGAGGTTCTTGACTTCTGGTAGTCACCCTCATCGTCGGGAGCTTGGATGATGGCTACTTTATCTGGCCCCTTCTTGTGGAGAATGGCCCAAATTTTCAATTTCAATGAAAATCTCATATGGGGTGCTGTTTTTCTCAAAGTGAAAAAAATCCAAGGAAAAAAATTAAGAAAATTTCTTTCTAAATAGGCAGAAAGCATTTCATGGAGGGAAGAAGGGGTGTTTTAACTAGGACACATGGCATACACGCCTATTAAAAGGCGTCACACTCCCTAGGTCAACAGCCAGAGGACTTGAAAGCAGGGAATTCAGAAATGATGTGACCAAAGTGCACTGAAGTATGGCTATGTCCTTTCCTCCTTTTCACATTAGCTATGATTTAAAACAAAACAACAACAAAACAGTGATATTGGAGCAGCACGATATCCTACAGAGACCCCTGACACACCTTCCTGATCTCCTCTGGCCTGATGTTCCACTAAGAAGACGCAATTGTCCCTGAGTATTTGGAACATGTCAGGAGGAAGGACGGAGAAAGAATAGACAAACCAAGCACTTTAGATAACAAGGGGGTCAGAAAAAATGTCCTTAATTAGCCAAAGAATAAATATTGTATGCTTCAACTACTATGTAGTTTTCCTTGAAACCACAATAGAAATTAAATAGCTTTGGACCAGCCATGAATGATTGGGCAGGGTTAGAACTGACTACCCACTTCACCTGTAATTTGAAGGCATGTCATCCTTTGCTTGATCGTATATAAACCAAGAGGACTCAAATAGGACAGGTAAAGTTTCTTTACCTTTCAAAATCTGTATGAGCATCGCAATCAACAATGTTGAGACTTTGATGAACAAGAACATTGGAAACCAAGAAAGCAAGAAAAATCCCATAGAACCAAACATTTTCTCTCCTATCATGAGAAAGTGAGAATGTTGTTCTGCTTCCAGGTCATCGTGGGATAGAAATATAAAGAAAAGAATGCAGACCACTCGGGGAAGAGGCATTCCTTTCATGAAATATGAACTTTAAGGTGATGGAGAAGTTCATGATCTGCAATTGGATAACCCCGAAGGAGGCCAATTCAAACCAGAGGAGGCTAAAATCCTTTACCTGACAAAATTCCTTTCTCTAGTTTTCTTCAAGGATGTGTGCTAGATATCAATAAACAAAACAAAAGAGTGTTTCTGAGTGTCTGAGTGTGATGTGAAGCTGTCGGCCTCATTTCAGGCGTGAAAGCATACCCTGTCTCTGGTGACGTACGTCCAGAGGGCTCCACCTATAATTTGAGGCAGAAGAGAAAACACTTTCACACTTCCTTAGAGTGTATCAAGCCCAAAGTAAACATTATTTCAATTCCTCATATTTACAATTCTCTGTCAAGTTAAGCAGTATTTAAAGTAACAACCAAAAAAACCAATTTAATCCATAGAATGAAATTATAATGATGATCTAGTAAAAAAAATTACAAAATTAAAAGCTTGTAAAGATTTAGGGCATAGAGTAGGTGTTGAAATTTTATGTTGAAGTTGATTTTTGTTTGACTGGAATTTTTTTTTTCTGTAAAACCCCTTCATTAACTTGTCCTGGAGCATCTATTTTAGTCACCACACTACAGAAAGCCTGTTATGGTTCACTGCGTGAGCACATAATTATTTTCAATTACTTTTTTTTAAGGCATCAAAGTTGTGTTCACTTATTTTTCCTTGCAGAGAATTCTTGAAAAGTTTTATCTGAGTCAGCCTGTGGAATGATGCCTCTTAGAAATTCTTTTGAGCCTCCCCATTCCATTGTTTCTAATTCTTAATAATAATTATTTTCCTTCCTCTACCTTATCACACTATCTCAAAAACTAGAAAAACCAACAACACAAAGCTGAATTATGTAAGTGATTTCACTTTAGCTAAGAGTTCCCATTAAAACTCCCTCAGCTTCAAAAGCACCTGGGGATCCATCCTGTATACAGTCACCAAATGCAGACACTATTGTGGATGCCAAGAAATGCTGGCTGACAGGAAGGAGCCTGATATGGCTGTCTCCTGAGAGGCTCTGCCAGAGCCTGACAAATACAGAGGCGGATGCTCACAGCCAACCATTGGATTGAGCACAGGGTCCTCAACGGAGGAGTTAGAGAAGGACTGAAGGAGCTGAAGGGATTTGTAACCACACAGGAAGAACAACAATATCAACCAGCCAGAGCTCTCAGGGTCTAAACCACCAACCAAGGAGTACACATGGAGTGACCCATGGCTCCAGCCGCATATATAGCAGAGGATGGCCTTGTCAGGGATCAATTCGAGGAGAGGCCCTTGGTCCTGTGAAGGCACAATGCCCCAGTGAAGGGGAATTCGAGAGCAGGGAAGCAGGTGTGGGTGGGTGGGTAGGGGCACACCCTCATGGAAGCAGGGAGAGGAGGGATGGAATAGGGGGTTTCTGGGGGGGGAATCAGGAAAGGGGATAATATTTTAAATATAAATAAAGAAAATAACCAATTGAAGAAAAAGAAGAAGAGGAGGAGGAGGAGGAAGAGGAAGAGGAAGAGGAGGAGGAGGAGGAGAAGAAGGAGAAGAAGAAGAAGAGGAGGAGGAGGAGGAGGAGGAGGAGGAGGAGGAGGAGGAGGAGGAGGAAGAAGAGGAAGAGGAGGAGGAGGAAGAGGAGAAGAAGAAGGAGAAGAAGAGGAGGAGGAGGAGGAGGAGGAAGGGAGGAGGGGAGGAGGAGGAAGGGAGGAGGAGGAGGAGGAGGAGGAGGAGGGGGACAGAGACCTGTAAAAATACAGAGAATACTGTCCTGAGCTGGTATATCATAACACAGCGCAACTCAGGGAACATGAGAGCAGAGACCAGAAAGATTATAAGATTCACAGAACTCAGATGTCAGCTGTGAGGCAGTGTCTTCTACATAGTACAATGAAGCAGCACTCACAAAAAACTCAAAACCATGGGTCACCAGACCAAGACCTGGGCAATACCAACCACATGCACGTGAGGATGGGGAAAATGTCATGGAAACCCTAGCCTACATGAAAAGCTACAGGCAATTGAGGACTGAGAAAGGGAGAGTCTGTCTTCTCCAAGGACGAGTGCCCAAGTGATTTTCTAGTCACAAGTAGTCATCGCTGAAATCAAATGTGCAATAAAGTGACACTAAATTGATTTAATGGATTGCATTTATATATGTATTTGTTTGTCTATGTGACAATAATAACTAAAGAGGCCATGTAGTTGGGCAGGATTAGGGAGGGATATGGGAGGAGTTGGAGGTAGAGAAAGAAAGGGGAAAATGATCTAATTATATTTTAATTATTTTAAAAAGAAAAAAAATATATATATATACAAAAAAGAGGGGGAAACAAAGGGAAAACCATACAACACAGAGAGATGTATCAGAGTAAAAAGCAGTGTGATGGGTGTACTCCATCCCTGCTTCATGCTCACAAACCCTCCTTTGACTCATCACTTTTCAGGTCAGGACAAGCATGACAGTGCTCATCAGTGAAATATGAGCCAAGAATGGTAGGAGGGAGCTTACAAGGCTCTGTTTTCACGGCTGGGGAATAGAGGTATAAAGAGGCAGCATTCGCTGGCAGACCTTGCCTGGTTCCACACACCTAACTTCCCTGCCTAGAACACGGATAAGTACATTAAAGTGTTAGCATGAGGTGATCATCCTGAAAATAAAACTCAACATAGAAAAAAAAAGTTGCAAAACAAGACAGGAAAGAGCTCATGTTCCTGTGGTGCCCCACAAGTTACACCTCTCTTCCTGTAGATTTCTTTCTTATACAAATACCAAGGGTATTTACAAGACAATAAATTGTAGAATCTGTTACATGAATCACTCTAAAATCAAACAAGGATATTAGAAATTTCAGAGCATTCATGAAAAAACTTTAGATCTTACAGTTGAGTGCTTAGAAATCAATACATGCATGTCCTGAAGGGTTCACTCCTGCAGGCAAGCTTGTAGTTAAGGATGAAGGCACAAGCAAATAGGCCAGTCAATGGAGGAGGAAGAAATAATCTTCCTCCTCCAGAAAAAGGAATTGGGACCACACTGAGAAGAATTTAAAACATCAAGATTTAAAGGAGTATGGTATTATATAGGAGATGACAGAGAAAAATTATATACAATCGAACATGAAATACACCATACTGATCAGAATATTATTACCGACTATATTCTGTTATCCTGTAAACCAAGAGGAACTTCAGAGTACAGATAATGTTTCTTGTGCCTCCAATTCACTCTGAAAGTGCATTTCAAAAAAAGTTATGGACATCTGGGGTTATCAAATGTGATTAGTTATTGGATCTCTAATGCCGCCTGACTTTTTACAGAAAGCAGGTGCTTGCACTGGATAATTTACACACGCTGGTAAGAGAAAATCAAATTTTCCCTAGGAGCATCTCCAGAGCAGAAAAGCAGAAAAGCATCTTACACAAAGATATTTACATATAATTATACAAGAATGGCAGTTAAGATATTAAGCAGAAACATGTGTATTGAAAGTGGGAACTAGAAAACAAACTTGTAAGATGAATACCTCCTGTTTACGTTGTACAACTCACTCAGGGTTCAGTATTTTTAGTTCAACTTTTAAAGTTGGCTATCTTTCCTCATTACAATAAACCTAGTAATTACTCTTTATATTTCAATTATTTGAACTGGTACTGAATATTATACCTTTGCTTGAGCATGCACAGGCCTGCTGAGGCAGGACGCTGGTTTCCAGATATAAGACTCTCTTTGCAGACACTCCAAGGGGCACTGGTGCCCCATCCCTGGATTTCTCTAAGTGTAAAGTCGGCTTTTCAAAATAAATCATTTGCACACAAGCTGACAGGCATAATACCCTGATGGACGAGAGCAAAGACCAACTCTCCTTCCCTTGTTCCTTTCAAGTAGAAAAATCAATTGTAGATGGCCTTTCTGATCTGATTTTTTTTGACATATACACAAGAAAATAACTTTCCCCTTTGCTAACTTAAAATAGAAATTGGAAAACATGACTTCAAAATACTTTTCCAATTTCCTGAGCAGAAACAGATTTTCTTCTGTCTCCCATGAATCTCACTCATCTTTTGAAGAGCCAGACACTTCCAGTTCACTAACAACACCATGCAGTGGGAATATGCTCTTTTACAATTTGTCATTGGAAAATATGTGCTACTTAGACTTTATATTTTGACTTTTACATGTAAATGTTCTCCTTTAGATCCTCATAGAATAGATTGATTTCCTTCTTCAGGAACTAAGTTCCCAAGCTGTAACTTATACACAGGGGGCTGAGCCCTTTACTAGATTGCTTCCTTTTGGAACACTGTGGGGGAATTCTTTCTGGGATTAATTCCATTGACTATGGGATTTTTTTTCCCTTTTTTCTTTTTTTTGGGGGGGGGGTCTGTAGTTGGTCGGGTTTTGTTATTGTTTGGTTTGGCTTGGATTTTTAATATTATTGTTATCATTAACTTACTTCAGAGTGGCAGAAAATTCTGATTAAGGGGCACATTGCTATGTCATAAAAATTAACCCAAACCAAAATTACAATGAAAAACAGGTGGTCTGATTTTCACATATTACCGTGGGAGAGAAGCAAAAACTTAAGGTCAGAAAGAAAATGTGGATGTAAATTCTCTCAAACATATTCTTTGGGTCTGCAGAAACAATTACAGGGCAGCAGACATTCGACCACAATCTAAATTATCTCTGCAGACTAATGAAATACACTTTTATTCTACTTAACTGACAAAATGGGACTCTGACAGAAACATATTTTTTAAAATAATTTTCTGTTGTGTATGATAAAGATTAAACACATTTCAAATTTTAAAAGTGACCAATTTTACAAGTGTCTTTCTTACATATGTGTGAGGGTTGTTCCCTCCATTCATAAATTATGCAGCTTACTCTTCATTAGAGGCATTTAAAAAATGTGTATTTTAAACGAAACCCTGAGTAGAATGTGGTCTTAGAATGTGTTTTTGTGTGTGTTTGCCTTCATCATGATGTTTAACAGGGTTAACAAGCGATACTTCCAGCTTTCAGGGCTGGAAGGGGTGCTTAACCAGCAGACAGGCTCCCAAAGAAATTCATAGACATAAAAAATTACTGAAAGTATAAAACTGAATGGAAAACTTCACATCTTGCATTCAAAATGGTAAATCTAACTGTTCGGAAGTTCATTGAGTCATATAAACCTCGGGTCTGGGTAATTCTGGTATATGTTTTTATTTATTTAAAAATTTTTGGCAATAAATTCTATACATTTTAGTCACTCTTTCAAATTTCTTTATTCCCCTTGGAAAACAAGCTATAAAAAGGAAAATAATTTAGTAATTTGAAGAACAACAGCAAGTTCTCAAGTTATGTAAAAAGGAGGTTCAGTTAAACTGTATTAATTCATAAAAAGAATTCATAATTCACAAAAATTAATTCATAAAGAAAAGCAAGAAATTTTTGAAGATTAAATATCAGAAGAAAAATGACTTCTAAATTTATTTTATATAGTCTTATTATACGATTTTCATTTTAAGGGAATAGATATCTACTTTTTAAAGTATACATTTACAAAGTCAGAATTTTGAAACTGAAAACAATGCATGAAAACACCTTATCTTTAATTCTGGGCCCCCTCATCTCCACTGAGGGAAGCCACCCAGTGTAAGAGAGGAAAGACAGTGGCAGACAAGGGGCTTGTACAGTAATTCACCTCTAACTAGAAGCAATTTTCATCAGGAGGATCCAGTAATTTTGTTCACTATTTCCATATTAATATAGTGTAACAGAACTAGACAGGAAAAGACGTAAATGAGAAACACAACAAAGACAGTACAGATGCTGTAATTTTTTTTCAAAGTTGAAAGCCACTTCAGCCTTTTTGTTTTTTATTTAACTTTCTGGATGAGCTTATTAAGAATATTGTGATGTGAAGTAACATTTCTTGCTAAAATATTTTTCTGATGTAGTGTCTTTAAAACTATTAATTATTTTACACATTGCTACTGCATATAATCCTATGAAAGTCCAACGTATTAGCACATTGATGCATCACCAGCATTTTTCTATGAGTGTATATCTTGCCATTGTTCTGTTTCTGTGTACAGCTGCAATGGAGGAACTGTAACATATTACTTTAAATATGTTATTCTACAGTTTGACCTTAAATTTACTTATCTACTTTTTAATACTGAAACCCGAGAGGAAGGCAGGTAAGCCTGGATATTTGACAGCATGCATGAAACTTGGGATTTGATTAGCAGCACTTCATAAGCCTAATATGAAGACACATGGGAGATGCGAACTAGAGGATCAGAAGATCAAGATCGTCCTCAGCTACTTAGCATCTTTGGGAGAAAACCGAGCTAGTGATGGTGTCTCCAAAAGGGGGGCGGGCTTCAGCTATGTAAGTTAAACTCATTGAACTAGTGCTCGGTTGTTTTTCTTTTAGGAAACACTTTATTTCCCCTTTAAACACATTTTTCACTCCCACACATCAGTTTTCATTATCTGTGGATGCTGATCATGTCAATCAAACCATCAAGGTTTGATGTTTTGAAAAATCTCAAATAACAACTTATGTATTTTAAAAATTTAACATTCTTCAGGAATGATCACATATAACATATGAGAACCACCTCCACACTGTGGCTTTCATCTCTGGAGCCAAAAAAGCAGGTAACTGGGTTGTAAAGAAATCTCGGATTCTTAGTGCAAATATATTTTATAATTAACATTAGTTCAATGCAATAAAACAAAAATTAACAAATTGGAACTGAACAAAACAAACAAACATAAGGAAAGGAGCCCAAGACAAGGTACAAGAATCAAAGAGCCACATATTCACACATTCAGGAAGCCATGACATACATGCAGAGGACATGGTACAGAACCATGTAGTCCCTGATCACGCTGTCTCAAGCTGTGTGGTTTCATGGTCAGCTTTGATTTAGATCTCATTGGTATAAAGGGCCTTGTTTCTTGGTGTTATCCCTCCAATTTGACTCTTACATTCTTTCTGCTTCTTCTTCTGCTGGTTTCCCTGATGCCTAAGGGGAAAGATTTGCTAGAAACACTCCATGTAGAGTATTTCAAGGTCTCGCACTATCCGCACAATGTCTGGCAATTGGTCTTGATATCTGTTCTTATCTGTTACAGGAGGAAACTTCTCTGATGATGCCTGAACAAGGCATTGATCTGTGAGTATAGCAGAATGTCATTATGAATAATTCTATTACTCTTCTTTAGTTTGTGTTGTTTTGCTTTGTTTTTGTTTTGTTTTGTTTGAGACAGGATGTCTCTACATAGCCTTGGTTATACTGGACTCATTATGTATTCTAAGGCTGACCTTGAATCAGAGATCTGCCTGCTTCTCCTTTCTAAATGCTGAGATTAAAGGCTTGCACCACCACACCTAGCCTTGGTCCCTGCACTATGTACTCTGAGGTTCTTGGTCACCTAGGCAGTGTCAGGGCTTGGTTCCAACTCCTGGAGTAGGCCTTGGGTCAAATCAGATAGTGGTTGGTTGCTCCTACAAGCTTTGTGCCACTATTGACCTAGCATATCTGCAGGCAGGACTCTATCATAGATTAAAGTGTTTGTGGCTGACCTGGTGTTTATGTCTCCCCTTTGGTATTCTGCCGAGTACATTCCTGTACCAGGAATGCTAGAGCAAAGAGTAAAGACTCCTTTGTCGAAAATTTTCGACAAAGGAGCTAAAACCACTCAGTGGAAAAAAGACAGCATTTTCAACAAATGGTGCTGGTTCAACTGGCGGTCTACATGTAGAAGAATGCAAATTGATCCATTCCTATCTCCTTGTACAAAGCTCAAGTCCAAGTGGAT
>CM052712.1:37739246-37770892 GCA_028551405.1 Uromys caudimaculatus | reverse complement strand
AGGGGGGTGGGAGGTGGAATTCCCTCCTAGAGGCGGGTTGGGGAGGGGATGGGGGGTATCCAAAGAGGAGACTCAGAAAAGGGGAAACATTGGAAATGTATATAAAGTATCAAAAATAAAAAAGGAGGAAAAAAAATAAAAGAGTAAAGACTCTGTAGCCACCAGCTTGACTTTTTCAGTGAGTTGTATAGGTGTTGTCTTTAGCAATGGGCCTTGCCATCAGTTTGTGGAGAGCAACTTACATTCTTCACAACATCATGAGTTCTTTTATGGTTCTTATGAGACCCCTTTGTCCAATATCTCAATTAGATGTAACCCATTCCTGGTACTAAACGTTTCATTTGGCGACAAGAGATCATCTTTGCGCTTCCATGTAAGTGGTATAATAAAAAGTAAGTGACGGTTATTTGTCCTTAAAGATTTAAAACCAAAGAGAGTGCATCTGCTAAGGTCAACATTACTTGCAGTATACATTCACAGGGGTACCTTGACACTGAGAAGAAAGGCCTGTTCTACAAAATATAGGTGAAATAATTATCTCATAAGAGATCAGCACAAATAATAAGAGTTAGAAAGCTACTCATTGTCACAACTTGTATAATGATAGAATTTACTTTTATTCACGGTGCATTAGTACAGAATGTGCTAAAGCATTTGGGGATATCTTTTTCTTCATATTGCTTTTCCTTCCTTCTCCATTCTCCAATGGTTTTTTTTTTTTTTTTTTGAAAAGGTTTATGTTCTCATACTGAACCCTTGAAGACCTCCAGCATTCAGCAGAGATATGGAATTCCAAGGAAAAGATGCCACTGAAAGGTCAAATGCTGTATCTCTAGCAGACATTTCAAATTCCCCAGCCATGTAGAAAGGCAGATCCTGTATTCAATTTAATTTGATGAGGAAACAAGCCACCAGGGATGCAGAAGTCATGTGAGTGAACATGTATTGAAATGTATTGAAATAGGAGGATAAAGGACAAGCAGAGAGTAATACCTAGGTATCTGTCAGGAGAATGTGACATAAGGGAACAGAACTGGAGTGGTGCTGTCCTATGATCAGAGCTGGAAGAGAACACGGAGGAGCCTTCATGCCTTGTTAGCCTAAGGAAGGGCTGCACAGGTGTGCATCATAGCAGCCGGTGAATAGCCTTTCCCCACATCCTTCCTCATGCTTACATTTCTGAAATGCATTTCCATTTGGGAGAAGAGCCATTTGTTTCAGACTCATTCTTCACAGCCATCTTACTCCCAACACAGATCCCTGATAGGTAATCGATTTCCAGTTTGAACTGCTTGAGGACTGTAAGCTAGGGGGCAGCTAATATTGGGGAATTTTTGAGCCACCGTTTTTCCTAGTACCTCACCCAAAGCATTCATCCTTTAGAAGAAGAAGAAAAAATGAGAGGAAAAATATGGAAAAGTCAACTGCCCTGTGAAAGGACCACTTACATTCTAATACCTTAAAAATATAACAAATTACATTTTTGAAGATTTCTCAATTTATTTTCCTAGTCTTATTTACCAGCCTGGTTCTATCCCTGAACTTTGTCTTTCTGGAGCCTAACACATATTGTGAGGAAAGTAATATTCTAATATTTTCACCCTAGCTTTTCTCTTTTTACCTCATCATCATGGTTGCCTCAAATATTAGCTTTTCAATATCCTAATATATTGTTTCTCACCCATAGTTGCTGTGTGCTTTGAGAAGTTCTGTTTATTAAAGTGAAAAGGCAGCACATTTGCATGCAAAACAAGCTTCTCTGTGCTCCAGGACCAAACAAGAAGTGCCCTCTATATTCAACAGAACACACTCTGCTTGGTCTTGTAGACCCACTCACCAACCCTCAGTACTTTTGCTCAACCCTTCCTTCTACTCTCTGACAGACATGTCTTTGACTTCCCACTAATAGGTGACCTTCTTTAATGGCCATCTGGGCTCCCATATGTATTAGCCTTCACAATTAACACAGAGGGTTGTGATATCTATGCTGTCTTGATTTTGATGCGTAGCAGCTCTGAGGAGGTAGAGGGGATGCCTTAACTGAATTAGAGACCACTTACAAGCCCTGCAGAGGGCAGAATTATCCTCAAAGATCTGGTGCTTTCTGGTTGCCAGTATCAATGTATCTACCAAAAGCTATCTGTTTCAATTAAGAACTCAACATATTTTGCCAAAGTTCTCAGAAAATTTAGAAGAAATTTAATTATTCTGTAGCTTCTGTCATGTTGCTCACAGGGACACCATGGTGTGTCTCCACACAGTGACGATATGATCAGTGGCACATCCTGGAATCCTGGGCATGCCCATTTTTAATGTAATTACTTCAGGAAGCAGTGGCAATGTGGTCGTCTTTAGTAGTTAAGAAGTTAGAAGTCCTGGAGAAAATTTATCCTCTGAAATTAAGAAATTACGTGAGGAGAAATGGAAAATTAACTTATCTTTATAAACAGGAGTTCCTGAGCTTGTATGAGGATAGCAGTCTTAAGCACATCACAGGGATGTCCCTGGATCTCAGTGAGATGAAACACATAAGCACTGGGGAGGGCCTGTCTCACCGCGGCGCTTCCAGGGAGCGTCTCTCTCTTTTCTCATTCCCTTTGCAACTTTATCAAAACCACCAGGATAAGCTATTTTGACATTCCATTTGCCCTACCAATTTAATTGCAGGCAATATCTATATGAGTCTGATCTCATGGAGAATATCAGATTTGTTTAATACAGAATTTACAGTCTACATCTAATTCATTCATATCAAAAATAAAATAGATACACACTTAATTGTATAATAATAGCTTCAGTTCTGATATAAAATTATCTCGCCATTTTTATACAGAGATGGAAATTAGTGAAAATTTTTACAGCAATTAATGTACTAATCCTGTCATATAACCGATGCAGGGGTATAGAAGAAATGAGATTCTGAAGGGATAATCCTCATTGTCTTGGAAAACTCCACATCCACCCACAGAAACAATATAGTAAATAGAAGCCAGTAAGTTAACCATAAATCTTACAGCTCTTTACAGTGAAACTAACCCTATAGACAATCTTAAAGTGCATCTCTACAGCAAGTGAAACCCAGACATATAGGGATAATCTTGCTAATAGCACGTCAGGCGATCATGAAGGCAAATTTGAATTACATTGATCTATAGATAAGCCCTAGTATGTAATGAACGATTTAGCTTATATAATCTTCCACCAAAAAATGGGGGTGAAAATGTGTCCTTACAATGCTAATAGTTCATGCTCACATTTCTGACAGAATTTTAAAAAAAATGAATGGATATAAACTGCAGTGACTGAAGTCTACAGTAGGACTTTTGAACATAAGACAGCACACCTATATTTTCATAATTTATATCACCAGTCAGTAATTTTTAAGTGCTTATAATACAGGAGAAAATTAACTTGTTTTCTAATAGTGTTATTTTAAAGGATCTTTTTAATACTAGTAATTATATATAAGAATCAGGTAGTAGTATATTATTAACTTGCACACAATGATATAATACTCCAATCTTATATTTCATCATTCACATACTGGTCCAATAGATGAAGAAAGCATATCTCAAATATTTCTCTGTCTAACTTGATCCTAAAGTGAGTTATAATTTGAAAGAGAAAAGTATCTCCAAAGCAAAATCAAGTACAACAAACAACAGGTTTGTTGCCGTAAGGGGCTCACTGCTCCCACATTTAAACAAGAAAGAAGTTAAGTAATGGACTTTTCTCTTACATAATGATCGTCCTTATTTTAAAGTTTAGAAAGAGCATGAAATTTCCAGGTCAAGTAGCTAACTTCCTTTCCCTTCCCCATAATGCAGCAGTAGAAATATGAGACAAACTTATCAATAGCATATGACCTTCAGAATGAGAAGTTGTGGTGGATTTTAATTTTAGTTCCATGTAATAGCACCTACTACAATTTAACAAGATTATGTACCAGGCTCATTAATGAAGAAAGATGTTTTGAATTCTGTTTTTTAATTTGAAAATGATGAGTTATTTTGAAAAGTTTGTTTAAATGTGTTGGGTTTTTTTTGTTTTTTGGGTTTTTTTTTTTTTTTTTTTTCATTTTTAAAAGGCATGCCCCATAGAATGGGAAACTTTCTGTTTTCTGTACTTACTTCACCAGGGAGATTTCAAAAGGAACCACCAGTGGTGGGATTCGCTGAGTGTTTAAGCGCTGGCCCTGGAGGGATGGAGAAGTGGCTGGAGGGCTTTGCAGTGAAGGACCGTTTCCAGGCAACCTAGCACAGTTGAGCAGCCACCTGCCACTGAAACAATGGTTGACTCTGGCAGAGATCTATTAAAGGGGAGACTGCAGAAGTACTGGGAGAGTGTGTGTCTCCATTTCTGAAAGTAATAACAAATAGCTTAAAATTGAACTGGAGTAGATAGAAATAGTTCGGAAACAGGTGCAGAAAAACCTCAATCCTTCCACCAATGTTCTTTCAATGGTGTCAGCACAACAGACACAATGTTAAAATTGAATTCACCACCTCCCTTGCTGCCATTCTGCAGTATAAACAGAGAACATTAGGCCACGTCTTGCTGTGCATTGATTTATAAGGAGGCACTCTGGTCTGTCACTGGTAACCTCAACTGCTCCTGTCTCAGTTTGAAAATGGAAATACACCAAAATTAATAACGATTAGGCTGAATACACATCCGATGATATCCGGCCTGCGTGAAAAGGGAGCAAAGCGATTCGATGTCGCCTTTCTGAGAAATGTGTGTTCAGCACACGAGTTGACTAGACTTTAACTTAGAATATATCCTCCCACATGGACTTTTATTCCAATGCTGGGTATGCTTTCTTTAATGACTTCAACTTGGGATGGTATTTCTAAGCTTATTTAACAATAGAAAATTAATATAAAAGCTGTACAATTTTGTAATCATCTACTTGTATTCTAGTCAATAGTTTCATGAGCAACTCTTGTTTATCTATAAATTTCAATGATATTTCTTGCAGTACTTGTTGAATTTTGTCAGTCCATAAAATACAGAGGATATATAAATGAGATGATACTGCATTGCCTAACGATCGCAGTAATAGCGTTAAACAGGGCTAGTGAGCTGATGAAGGAGGTAGGTGCGTTTTGCCTTGAAAGCTTGGTGACCTGACCTCAGTTCTTCAGTGGCTACTCAAAGGTCACAGAAAAAAACAATAAAGTCGTCCTATGACCTACCCCTGCATACCAACATCGCAGCTCCCTGCCATACATAATAATATCTTTTTGAGTAGCAGCAAACTATTGTCCCTTATATTTATTTTTTGCAGTATTCACTGGGTTTGATACCTATCAGAGATATAAAAATCATAATCAGCAGAGGAAAATCCAGGAAAATATTACCCACAGTAATGGAAAGAAAATAAAGTTTTATATTTTACTTATAAATTCATTCTCTTTTAACTTGAAATTTGATGACAAGTGGTATTTTCATTCAAAATCTCTATTTTAGAGCTCTTCCATGAAAGATGCTCCCCACTGCTGAGGAGCAGATTCTTCTTTCTTCTTTTTTATTTCAGAAGAAAGTTTTAAAGTTTTTCAGACATGATTTTTCATCATATTCTCCCCAATTCCGCTCCCATCTTCCCTGCCTCCCAACCTATGAAACTTTATGTTCTTTCTCTCTCAAAAGTAAAAAAAGCCAAACAACAGTCAAAATCAACAAACAAAACCAGCATGATGAAAAAAAAAATACCAAAACAAATAGCACACAAAATCCATGCATGTAGTTTAATTTGTGTTGGCTCACTACTCCTAGGCACAGGAACTACGCTAGACTGTAGTGGATACATCTAGTGACACGTTGATAAAACTAATTATTTTTTCTCTAGGAGCTATCAGTTGTAAATAGCTTCTTGGTAAGAGTTGAGATTTTGTGACTACCTTTTCCCCTTCTTCATAATGGAATTATTTCCTGGCTTGAATCTGGGCAGGTCTTGTGTATAATACACCATCTTTACATACGATGGCCATAGACACAAGGAGGGTAAGCTTCCAATGCACAAATAATGAGGGAAAATGTCGAAACCACGGCATGAACTAAATCATAAGTGAGGCTGAAAGAGGAGAAGAGTGAGTCAGGGTCACGGTACTCATTCCTGCTGAGCACAGTTTCTGCTATACTTATTATTATTATTATTATTATTATTATTATTATTATTATTGGCACATGAACCAATAATATGGAAACAAACTTTCCATGAACAATAAGTATATGGATAATAA
This sequence comes from Uromys caudimaculatus, assembly GCA_028551405.1. Lineage (NCBI taxonomy): Eukaryota > Metazoa > Chordata > Mammalia > Rodentia > Muridae > Uromys > Uromys caudimaculatus. The sequence continues at coordinate 37,764,647 of CM052712.1, read as the reverse complement.
TTAGCCACATTTTTTATTAAATGACATAAAACTAGACTTTTAATGTACACTAATAAAATCGGAAAATACCCAAAGACACCAACTGTCCTATTTAATGGTGTGCATTGAAAGGAATCTCTGGAATTCAGATCAATTTACAGGCCAAGGGCAAAATGACATCTGTCTTTTAGGACAGGAGGTGTGAAGTAGTAATACTTACAATTCAGTCATCCATGAGTAGTTCAGTTCACAATGAAACTATATATAATGTTGATGATGACACATCTGTTTCTATAGTAATTTTAGAGGCTTCCATATTCAAATAAAAATTTCCCCCCAAAAAAATCCCTTTCTACAAACTTGGTAAATTTAAAAAACTAAAAATGTAGGTGCAATTTTTACATTTATTTTTAATTACAATAAAAAGAAAAGAAGAAGAAGATAAATATGATATTCTTTCTCCCAATCTCTCTCCTAATTCCATCTTTCTTCCTCTCCCTTCCTTTCATCCCCCCCCACACACATGCACTCATGCATGTACACAAGAACACACATGTGCACACACACACTCACACACACCATATTTGTCTAGTTCAAAACATTGCTTACAAAAGTAAGAGTTTTAATTCTGCTACCTCATTTCAGCAGATGGTGATGTTTTATAATTAGATTTGGTAGGCTTTATGCACGGAGATCAGTTTCTATAGCATCTTCCATCATTTAGCCATTTAGATTGTTTGCAAACCCAACTTAATAAAGAGTAAAGACATTTATGGCATGCTGTGCTCATTCATGCAAAAACATTACCAGCTTTTTAAAAAGCCATATAAAATGCTTCCACAAGTCTTTCCAAGTACATACCATGGGAAACATAGTTTCTATATTTTCTTTTAAAACGCTCACAAAACTTTGGAATATTTTTAGTGGCCTTCAGAATGTGCATAGTGATTGCACAGTTGGATGAGAATTTTGTGCCTTTGGACATCCAATCATTTGAGGACCCAGATTAGGACTGTCAAATTGTGTCAGGACTTTGCCTTGAGTGCTCACTAGAGTGCCTTTAATCCTCCAAGGTTTTCTCAAATGTCACAACCATCTGGAGGGGAAGGGGCTTCCCTGCTGGGCTCCACTGACCACAAATTACCTTCTAAAGAAGCAGACAACAATACAAGGCAGTTAATAAATATTTGATATTTTTTTTCCAGAAAGAGAAAGTTAAAAAAAAAAAAAAAAAAAAACCTATCTTCCCATCATGATTTAGCACTAAATATTTTATGTAGTACACAAACATGACAAAATAATGTCTGTCTGGCATTTAATATGAAAGCATCGGTAAAAATTAATTACAACATTTCAGCTTGAGTAAGAGGGTGTTTAAGTCACTGTGACTATAGCAATCATTTCCTTTTGCAGTGGCTTTGCTATGAAAATTCACATTATTCTGTTTTCCTTCTCTTTCCCATGTTGAATGTCCAGTGGGCTATAAAAGTCTCACTAACTGAAGTTCATAATATACTAAAGCTGAATACCATTGTTCTTGAGAATATCTACTTCAAGTTCTGAGCATAATTGATGCTGGTCTCCTAATTACAGGATGTTACTATAATCCTTTACTTTACTCTGAGAAATGTCACTTCCCCACCTGGGAAGAAGTCACATCAATAGGCCAATAGCCACCCCACGCCCTACTCTTGATACACAACTGGGAATCCAGATACACTGCTTCTTAAAGGGACACAATCTACAGCTAAATACAGGATTTGATGGAAGGATTCAAATCCTTGTTTGCAGTGTCCAAATAAAAGAAGAAAGTCTGTAGGCTTGGGAATGCTATGCCGAAACATTCTCAATGTATGCAACTATTGGTTATAAAGTGCTCTTCTTAAACTGAACATTTTGCACTGGATTTGCATTAGCTCCTGTATTTGTGGTTAAACAATTCAGAAAGTTGCATTATGTATACAGTCAAAGGCAAAAAAAAAAAAAAAGCCATCTACCATCATATCACAATTAAGCTTCATACTTCTGTCATAATTGCTTTGTCAAGGCTACCATTTGGAAAGTCAGTTCTTTCCTTCAGAAAAAATAATCGAGTTAGATTTAAATTCTATAATTTTTATATATTACCAAATAGGAGTAATTTTCCTACAAAGCTAAAACTATAACTTTCTTTTAGATTAAGCTTACCTGTAATGACTTAACCCACTGCCAGAAGAATGCAGGCCACATTTGTGTGGCTGCGGCCCAAATCTGAATCAGCCAAGAGCTCTTCACCTCACTCGATTGCTTCTACCTGGAAACCACACTCTAATCTGCAGCAAAAGCAAGATGGGATCTATTCGCAGCACTTATTTGATGCCTTTCCTACATCTAAAAATATCTCTGGATCATACAAACCTTGTTTTACAAAGACATTGAGGTTAGATAACTGTCTGTTATTAGAAATTTGTCCTTTGAGTAAAGGATTTTCCTAAAGAATTCTAGGAAATAGAAGACACTCCAACAACTAGTCAACTTGAAAGTCCAAGTTCATATTTTCTGTCTGACAGCCAGAAGTTTCATGCAAGCCTGGCCCAGTGTGACCTATTTGTTTTCTGAAATTCTCTAGCTTCAGTGATTGATATGTATTCTAACACAGCCGATTGTCCCACTTTTGAAGTTGTGTTGAAAACATTTCAATTCTTTAAAAGCACAATAAAAACATCCCCCCTTGTTTTTTCAGTTGAGTGTAAGAAATGCAGGAACTTCCTGGTATACTAAGAAAAAAGTAGCAGGTGAGAAGAGGCTTGTAGTGTGCCCAATCAGAAGAAGCCACAGCTTCTACAGTAATGAGCAGCACTATGTGATAAGGGGTACCGCATTGATGGCTTTATGTTCAATAAGTGACATGTTAAGTACTGCTGTAGCAGAGGGTTCAATCAATCATTTGAGTGCTGAGATAAAAATGACTGCACAGAAGACAAATCGCATACATAGGAGTACGCAGACTTGACATTCTGCTAGCATCAACTGATAGTCTGTTCAACACACAGCAGGTGCAGTGTCAATCTCTTCCTAGAGGAAGGAATTCAAAACTCTGTATGATCAAAAGAAATAAAATAACAGAACTCAGGCATATGAATGACATATACCAATCATGAACAAATGCGGACCAAAGGAAAAAAAAAAACAGCTAAAATAAAATCTATCACCAGCCCCCTCTAGGACAACTGTTAACATCAAAACAATTGAAGTGTATTGTTCATGGAACTTCACTGGGACTGATGATCTGAAGTGAATCCTACTGCTCCACCAGGAGCGTTGCTCAGCACTGCTGTTTAGGGGACATGACTGGTACTCAGACACACTTGGTATTAGCACTTCCTAAAATATTGTAATGTCAACACTGCATGTCACAGACAAGCAATGTTGATCCCATTTCAGAAACAGCATCAGAACTTAAAAACAAAAAAAGAATATTGGAGTTCTGTTTTCAAGATATACTGTAAAAAATTTGCTGGTATTCTGATGATCACTTATGAATATTTTTGGGACTATAAAAAGGTACTACATACGGACTCTATCAGGAAAAATATTTTCACTTTTTATTGAATGTAAGAATAAAAATGAAAGTAATTTGGATATCCAAAGAGAATAACTTGCTCTGTAGTGCTGTAGCTGTATAACTATCAACAGATTCTAGTTTTGACTTTACAAACATAAACATATCCATATAGCATTGCTATACTTAATATTTTCATACCATTTTAATTCTAGCATTTAGAAACACAAACTGAGGCAACTCTGTGACATCTGTAGGAATGATGCTCTATCAGACAATATAGTTCTTAATGAGAGGACCACAGAGACCGGATGATGATCCACGGAGGACCTATTGCATCTCATATTTGAACTAAAGAGTCTGACGCATTGCCTTCAATAAAAAGTCATGGATCTTGATCCTTCAGCAGAGGAAAACTACTGGTTTCAAAATTTATTTAAGGTATTTTAAAAGTTCGGTAGAAATGTATTAGCACTCCACCGTTAAAACATGTAATTAAGAGCCAATTGGATGAGAAAATACTATTATCACCTACTTAAAGACAGAAAATACTTTAGGATCAAAAGTGTACTCTGCTTAGTGCTTATGTACTAAATCACACCACACACACTTCAGCTTAATGGAGTAAAGTATTAAACTCCAAAAGCCTCATAATCTAAACGAAAATACATCTCAATATCTTGGTCTTTTCCATCAAGAGCTGAAAGACCTCAAGCTTATAAAGGAAAATAAAAACTGGAAATGTCAATATTTTTATTGTTTATTTTAAATGCAAATGCACAAACAAAATGAAATTGCTAAAGTGAGTACAGTACAGACACACAAAAAATGAGAAGACACAGATCACACAGACTCATAAAGCCATGCAGTAGAAAAATATATAGATTCAAGTACTGACAAGAGGAGAAAAAGGTATAGGGTACCAAACTCAACAAGTTCATGAAGGAAGTAGACTCCAGTGCTGAGATGCTCCCCCAACCCAAACACTTCGACTGACCTGAATCCATATAGGCAATATCTCATTCTTCATCTCAGTCAGAAATCTAATAAGAAATTCAAGTATGCGATTTCTAGGACCATGGTTTCCTGATCTATGCACAAAGGCAGTTTGGAAAACTCAATGGGGAGCTCAGAATACATTAAGATTTTGAGGGAAACAGTGACATTCAACAGCTGTTTAAGAAAACACCAACATCCAACAAGAAGGCACTCACATTACATTCCTTTTGTTGGAATCATTAGATGTGCCTGCTATTAGGCAAAGGAGACTAGCTGTTCATAAATCAATGTAACAGGAAATCTCAGTGGCAGTCTTACTGCTTAACAGAAGGTCAAGAAATGGTATAGACCCCAACAGGTGCACATATCCCTCACAGGAAGTGTGGTGGCTAAAATGAAAGACATCCATTATTTTATTGAAATTCATAAGCCTTTTTTTAATCAAAAAATTACTTAAATATGGTGGCATTAATCTATCACTTGGATATAACAAAAAATTCACTGTATCTCCTTAGGATAGTGGCATTGTATAAACCTTTCAATGCAATTTAGAATACTTGGCCACAACTGATTGACCTACAACCAATCATTGCATCTGGAAGAAATCCGATCACCTTTCTGGTGCAACCTCCTAATGGCCCCTGGAAATCACACAGTTCCCCATTCCCAGTCCAAGCACTGCCAGGGGTACTCAGTCTACCACTCACTATAGAGACAGGAAGGCTGAAGCAGGCTGGTTGGCCATTTGCTAGCAGTTCTTCTGTCACTGTGACTTCTTTGGAAGCACACTTGTAGTTCAATTGGATTTAATGTGATGCAGCCAGACATTTATATTGGACAGTTGGAAAGAAGGTAATGAACTCAGTTCTGGGAAACTTGAGCTTAAGAAGTCAGCAAACAGAGGTGCAGGAACCCTCCATGTGGAGGCCAAGTGAAAGTCAGATAAGGTTGAGATGGAAGCATTAAGTAAGAGTAGTCCTCATGGAGACGGGGGCATTGGTGTTCTACTCTGATAGGAAACTCTTCATGCTATATTTTTTTGTTTTTTATTAAATTATTTTATTTATTTACATTTCAAATGTTGCCCCCTTCCCAGTCCCCCCCAGAGTCCTTCACCCCCTCCCCTTTGACTCTGAGAGGGTGCTTCCTCACCCATCCTCTTCACCCATCCACCTTCAGCCATCTCACCTCCCCAAGCATCCCCCTTTCTTAGGGCATCAAGTCTCTACAGGATTAGGAGCATCCTCTCCCACAGGGGCCAGACAAGGCAGTCCTCTGCTCCATATGTGCCAAGGGGTCATGGACCATCCATGCATGCTCTTTGGTTGATGACTTATACTCTGGGATTTCCCAGGGGTCTGGGTTAGTTGATACTGTTGTTCTTCCTATTGGGCTGCCATCCCCTTCTGCTCCTTCAATTCTTCCCCTAACTGTTCAACTGAGATCCCTGACCTCAGTCTAATGGTTGGCTGTGAGTATCTGCATTTGTCTCAGTCAGCTGCTAGTAGAGCCTCTCAGAGGACAGCTATACTAGACTCCTGTTTGCGAGCACAACATGGCATAGTGTCAGGGTTTGGTGCCCACCCACGGGATGGATCTCAGGTTGGGCTTGTCACTATGGCCTTTACTTCAGTCTCTGCTCACCTTTTGGCCCTAAATTTCTTTTAGACAGGAACAATTCTGGGTCAAAAATTTTGAAGGAAGGTGGGCGCTCCATCCCTCCACCAGGGGCCCTGTTTATCTACTGGAGGTGGTATCTAAATGTTGGGCATTTAGGCAAGCTACATTTTGCCAGTCCTCCTTCCAGAGCCCAACACTGTGGCTGTCATTCAGAACACAGCTGCACACAGCATATGCCATTAACTACAGCCATTAGTATTAATGGACACTTGATAGCAAAACAGACTCTTGGATCTCTTCCAAACTACTATATAAGACTCTAAATCTTAACAGGCAATTTTAACACACTTTGAAAAATTTTGAGTTACATAAGTTTAAAAAGAAATCATATAATAATAATAATAATAATAATAATAATAGAAATAGACACCTCTGTCAAATTGATTCCATACAGAAACAGTTTTCTTTGTTGAAGTATTTCAATAATAACTTTACTCTTCTCTTTGAGTGACTTGTCCAAGCTCAAACGCTATGTTTCTTTCTTTTTTTTTTTTTTCAAAAACAAAGCTCTGCACACAAAGGAATGCAATTCCTTAAAAGTATTTCCATGGCTCCCCAGTGAATTAGAGAATAACAACTAAGATTATTTATTTATATAAAATATTAATTAGCTATAATTAAAGTATCATATTCTGCTTTGCCTGTATTTGGTATTCTTTTTTCAGAGGTTTTCTTGTAGCTACACTTTTCTCCACTCAGTTTACTCACATTCAATATCAGTTGTTGTCCATGACCTGAAAGAGTCCAAATCTAGAGATATAGCAAATAGCTCTCATGGGCTTAGAGCTAAGTCTAACATTTCTGCAAAGGTTGATTATAAAAAGCTTAGCCTGTAATATTTCTTCACGTGTTGGCTATTTATAGATGAATGAGTTGATGGGCGTTTCACATTTCATCTCTTCGTACAATTAGCTCAGTCTAAAGCACAACATTCCAAATAAAAACAAAGAATGTAGTCTTAAGAGTTTAGTGTGTATTGTAACAGTGTTCATAACCATTTTGACATTCTGTGTACTTAGCAGTGTCTAGAGTCCTCTGGGTTGTCATAATTCTCAAATGGCCCTGGTGTCGAATTTCTATTGGCTAGGGCTATTTCTACATATTGTGTTGTAAACAGGGTAGTTCTCCACAATGAAAAATTATCTGCCTCAAAAATCTCAATAGTTTCTAAGCTAAGAGCCCTGGGATTATATCCTTGGACAGGTGTAGACTGTTCCTACAGGCATCTCAATTCTTTCTTGTTATCTCTCTTCAGGAAGCTTCCTGAAAGCTGGTATAGTGGAACTGAATGATATCTTTCAAATTAAAAGAAAAAATACAGAAGAAAAAACAAGATTGTGAAAAAATATCCTTCTGAGAAGGAAAGGGGGTGAAAGAAGCTACACTCATCTGTACTGTCTAATAAGCCACATTTGCCTAATTGAAGGAAACATTCCACTAGGGTGTTTGAGATAGGCTCCAAAGAGTAATGAAAGTGCCCTCCCTCCACTATTGATTTCAATACATTTGACCTCAGATTTATAAAGAGCAAGGTCTTTACAAGACAGACAGACAGACAGACTGACTGACTGACTGACTGACTGACTGACTGACAGAGAGACAGAGGTGGCAAGAAAGGAATTATTGATTATTGAGGACACAGTCATGATCTCTGCCTCAATTAGCAGCAAGAGATGATAAATATTTTTGATATAAACTCTTAAGTGTCATATAGTGCTAAGTGGTCTTTCAGGAGCTTTGTGGACCACGTGAGATATGGAGGAAATTTCGTGATAACACTGAGTGGATAATATCTGAGAAAATGAATATAAGAATCCTTCCCAGAAATTTCCCTAATCCGAATGAATTTTCTTTTCTAGCAGAACTGTGGGAATTTGTTCTTTCTTGCCACAATGATTCTATCTCCATGTGTCCATCTTCCCGTGTGTAAGCTAGGGCATTAAGAAGATCCTATCTTTGTATTTTCAAGTACAATAAAAGATACTGTGCTTGCATGAGATCCCAAGCAAACAAAACAATAGCAAAAGGAAGCCAATACAAAACAGTTGAGAAAGTTTTGTGGTTTGAAGGCCAAAATCATGATCACAAATGTGATCTACTATGTGCTAATAAGTGAGGGTAATACGAACCAATCTATCCACAGCAATATTCCTGGTTATACCTGTATTACCAGCAACTGGAAAGAGTCTGAAACAAGGTACATAAAAAACAAAAAATGCTGAAAGATACAACAGATCAATAGAAAAATATCACATACCTATGTTAAAACTTTAAAAATGGGAAAATACACAAATACATAAATTATTTAAAATACACTAAATCAATATGTTCATTTTAAAGGGGGATGTTCAGATTTAGATCCTGGTCTAAGCTCTTGGTAGTTAACTTTATGCCTTGTAGCCTCAATACAACTTTTAGAAGGCATATGGATGAGCGGTAGATGTAGCATGGGTCAAAGCCCATGTCTACTTCTTTTCACATCTACAGACATGTCAATAATCTGTGTAAGGACAATGACTGGGTGGGAATTCTGCTTGGCATATGTGCTGGGTCTTATTTACCTCTGATATTAAGGATGAAATAAAACACTATATTGCAATTTTTATTTATTTTATTTATTATAGTAACACGAAGTACTGGGAATTGACATTTATTCCTATTCTGTTCTTACACACCCACTAATCAGAAACTACAGAGTTTTCTGCACCAGTCATAGATTTTGGCATACAGCACTAAGCAGATGTGCATATAATTTAATGACCTAGTGGGATGAAAACTTAGGGGACATTAACTTCATAGAAACATGATTAATCATTACTGATAATGAACTGCCCATGTTTATAAAAATCATGCCCCAATCTGTCCATTTTTACTAAGAAATCTAACAAACGATTTCAGCCCTCTGAACTAAATGCAAGTTGTGTGTCAGAAGACCTTCCTAAACTCCTACTATAAGTAATAAATCTATTTTAGATTTTGACTCCTGTAAAGAAACAGAATTCAAGTTACCACCCAGATGAAAATATAATTTCATATCAAAATTATAATGTTCCTATATTGTAAATATTAATTAAAACAGAATCTAACATCAGTTCATTTATAAATGACCTAAGACTGTCAATAGTAGATGGTAAAATTTAGATTATCTATAACAAAAAAATGCAAGGCAATTTTAATACTTTGTGCATCAAAGTATTATAGGCAAGTAACAGCACTAATAGTTTTAAAACAATGTCTGTCAATAAAACTTAGTTGACCTTGGGCAGGTGGTGTTACTTTTCAACCTCTCAGAACTTTAGAATGGCAGGATGTTTACCAAGAAGCTAAGCCCTAAAGGCTTCCCCTTGATACAAGTATTCTCCCTTCAAAGCCTGAACTCTAGGGCAGTTCCAGTAGATTAACTTGCAGATGGAACTCTCCACTCAGTCCTCACTGCTCCAGGTTCCTTGGAAATTAGGAAATAATAAATGCCTCCAAGGAATTTTCTTTCAACCTTATCAAAAGTGAGACTCTCAGTATGCACATGAGGATCTGATGACAAGATTCCAAAAGTTATCATACACAAAGCAATAGGTGCGGCTGTGTAAGGCAGTGGCTCCTTGACGAGATCAGGAAAATCAGTGTGTCAACCACTGAGTCAGTGTAATGTCACATCCAGTTCTATCTTATGTAACAAAAGACACATTCTCCATGGATACTGGTGGGAAAAGTAAGTCTTTATCCTTAGCTCAGTTCCTGCTATTTATTGTAATACATTTGGACACTCAGCTACAAAGAACAAGGTCTTTAATAAGTGATCACCCTGTAGACAGTCTTTGCTTAATTCCCCTGTGCTTGCTGCATTTTCCCTTTCTGGGTATTTGTATTCCTTACTGCCCTGAACAATGTATTCATATTTCATACTCTTAGTGATGTTTTTCTCTCTACTCTGTTCAAAGTTGACACCAACAAACCAAAGCCTAAATACCCTTCACTTTTTTCTCCTAGAAAAAAATATCATATACTAATATATGTCAATATTATATAAAAATAAGTAAGAGTAAGCCTGCTTACTATCTCTGTTCATTAATGTTTCCTAAGCATCCAAAAGATAGTCAGCATTATAAGATTTTTTTTCAAAATAGTATTTCATGAATAAGCAATATACAAATACATGCTTGGTTTAAAGGAGACTATCACAGATGTGTGAAGAAGTGAAACACATAACTGAATGTATCCACAGATGCTTTGTGTGCTTGTAATTTCTATCTAGGTTAAAAGTGTTTGAAAGAGAGGTAGGAAAAGAAGGACAAACTCTAATTAAGACAACGGAAGGGTAAGAGTTCCCAGATATTCTGAAAACAATCGATGCTATTGCTATTATTTTGGCTGTTCACCACAACTAGATAAGTCTCTATTTCTGAAGACATGGCAAACTTTTAATATATTGTACAGACTTACCAAGCCATAAACACAACATGCTATAATAACAAACTGTCAGGCAAGGTACCCTCAGATATGAGAGTGATATGACTGTTCCATGGTAAGGAATACATGTTTGCTCATGTAAACATGATGGATTAGCATGCTACACAACTTACATAGGAATTCCTTGTTGAATATTTGCCAAAGAAATATGTAATCAAACTTCCTTCTAGATATGTGTGTCTATATCCACAGACCTGGAATAGCATTCAAGTCTGGATCAGAAAAGCTTCCCTTGACAACAGGCAATGGTTCATATGGAGTTTTATAACTGGCCAAAGTGATGGAACCAAGAGACTGGTGAATCTTCACCATATAGGGGTCATTTCTAATATTCCCTTTAAAGCCCAGGAAACATCATAAAATAACGGCCTAGAAGATTATAAGAGTTCAGATTTGGGAGAGTGTTATGAAACAGTCATTGGATACGAGTTGGTGGCCAATCATGAACACACAACAGGGGGATCAGGTTGGAAAGAAAGGGTTCAATAGACATGGAGGGAGAAGAAGGAGAGTGATGCGAGTGGCTCTGACGGCACAGCATGGCATTCTAAGGTTTTAAAACTCTAATAAGAAAGGGGAGGATAGAATGTTCAAAGCTTTGGAAGCTATGCCTTTATATAGGCTGTGTATTTGGAATACAGGATCAGCAATAAACTGAAATAATTTACTCCTGATAGCAACTAGAGTGATTCTAGACAAATCTGTAAATGTGCTACGAACCATGCTGAGGAGAGATCCTTAACAAGGCAGTAAGAGTGTCTTTGAAACTCAATTAGATATAACTGCTCATTGCTTTACTACAACTTAGGCCCCTCACAATAGAAATCCAATTGGCCCTGGCAGTGACTATGATCCATTTCAGAATCACAAGATAATCTGTTTGTACGTTAGAATCTTGAATGTTGTTACTATCTTCAAATCAATGTGGATTCCAACCTTAAAAACCTGTGGCACCCAGAACAGGTCTTGTCATCTTGCACACTTTAAATTTATTCTTTATGTTACTCTTTCTCAAAATGACCTTTGCCCAAGAATCTTTAGGAAAAGTATTTGTGATTTAATTTCCAATATACTCTTTCATCGTGAATGTGTGTGTGTGTGTGTGTGTGTGTGTGTGTGTGTGTGTGTGTGTGTGTGTTTGCTTGTGTGTGTGAAGATTCTTCTATACAGCTATTAAGAACAAATAAAGATAGACTGCTTTTATGTCTATCATGATACTAAATTCTGGGTCTATTGAAGTCACTGTTTTGTCTCATGCCACTGAAATTCTTTCTGCCATGCAATGGCTTTTAACAAATATTTGTTGAAGACATGAGGAAGTAGACTCCAGAGAAACTATAATTCCCTATTTGATTAAAAAAATAGAATAAAATTTCTGCTCCATTGTCATGTTCAAGAGTTGGTCATTATTTGAATGTTAGAAACATTTGCAATATATTAAGAATATACAGAATATATCATTTTGTCAAAGTACTCAATTAACCATAATGGATAGTCTATTTAATAGGCAAGAGAGAAATAAAGTGTTGTTACTAGTTCTCATAAAAAAGTCATTGTATAAATAATAGAAGGACCTCTCCCTGCTGTCTTCAAACAATGCATTCATTTTTTTTCTGGAAAATGTTCTGACAGTGGGCTCATGAGTCCAATTTTCCTGAACATATGTAGCCATTATCCCAAAATAAGCTTCACTGTGTGTGTCAGGAAATCGAGAAAATTTGCCTTGATGTAGGGATCCTTGCCCATTTCTATTATTTACCATGAAACCCTACAGAAGTGTGATATGTAAATTATGTTAGCATAGACCTTTCATATTTCTGACTAAATGGGATGCTGGGAATATCCTGCCTCAAAGCCGACATCAAAGAATCATGTTCTGAGTCTTTTAGGGGCAGACTGCAGCTTACCACACTCTGATAGTATCATGGAAATACTGTTTAGCATCAAAAACAGAGTTGCTGTGACCAGTTATGCTCTCACTGGAGAACGACAGGCCGTTGTGGGCTGAGTAGCAATATATAGTTAAGAGCATTTTCATCCTCTGTAATTCTAAGGCAATGGAAGAATGTCTTTATGACACCCATAACCCTGTCAGAATATGTCTATCTGTATAAGAGTAGTTCAGAAATGTATGAGGAGTTAATGGTGAATCACTGAAGTACAAAACAAACAAACAACAAAAACAAACTAAAAACCCTGATTCCTTACAAATGATATCCATGAAAATGTACCCAGTAATACTTTATCCAAAATAAGCAATCCTTTTCAAGTGAGTGACATGTGACAGGTTCTCTTCCATTTTCCACATGGATTTACAACGGATTTGTTAAATAGCACTCAAGGTGTTGGTCTAATAAAAGTTGAATAGTTAATGATATTATTTTTCTTATAAAGTATGAATCATCTCTGTGCTTCAAATATTTTGTTATTATTTTAAACACACAAAAGAATCAAAAAAGAAAAAGCAAAGATTTAATAAGGAGAGGAAATAGTCTGAAAACCACTTGTCTGACCAGATCAATCTCTTCGCTTCTTGTTTTTTCATTTTATTGGAGCCAGAAAATATATAATGGTCCTAGGCTTAGTTCCTGTAGAAGTGACAGAGTGTCCTTCGGCTCTTGAATGGCAACCGATTTAAATGTCTAAGTTACTGTCCTAACTTTGTAACAATCCACACAATTTAATATCTGCTCAACTGCCAGTTACTTAATTCACCCTACATAAAAAAGCAACACTAGCAACTACTTTCTATCACTGATACTGAAAGAATTCCAGTAAAATACTTTGAAGATTCCTATGAAATAAGAAATTGTTACTAAAGTTTGAAAACATCTGCAGTTCCTAACTGCTGTCTTAGGGGCTAATACCAAACAAGGATTGTTCTTAAGTACTACAATTAAAAATACATTTATATGTATGTATGTGTGCATGTGTGTGTATGAGAGAGGGGGAGGGAGGAAGCTGGAGAAGGGACACTACAACTTTAGTCCCACAGAGTGTTAACTCCTTTTATTCACAGATGCTGCAGATGTTGACCAAGTAGACCCAGCAATCATAGGGGAAGGAAAGTCATTGAAAGATGAATGGTCTGCAGGCAACCCTTTCAGAAGTGGAACGTGAGAAGTATATGTGAGTTGTGCTCAGGACGTATCTATAGAAATTCACATTTCTGTCTTTTAGAGGAGAAGCTAAAGGAAGGAAAATTAGTGACACTAGTGGGAAAAGCACGGGTTGCAGAAACAACTTAAAAACTGCATTAACAGACAGGAGATGGAGATCAGGAGTAAAAGGTATTTGCTGCTTTTGCAAAGGACCTGGGTTCTGGTCCAAGTATCCACATGGCTCAAGACCTCTTTAAGTGCAAGGATCTGATGCTGCCTTCTGACATCGGCAGTAACAGGTACTTATGTGGCACATATAAACATATGGAGTCAAAACATTCATAAACATAAAATAAAACTAAATACATCCTTAAAAGTAACTAAAATACTGTTAAACATATTTGAGCTGCATATAAACTTCAAAGTGTCTAAATGACACCATGGAATGGAAATTCATATATTGTCATTCAGGTACCTGTCATATACTAGGTTCCACTGCTAAACTTATGTGTCTCTTTGTTGTCATTGGACATGCCATGTGGCAGAACAATATTGATCACTAAGCACTTAAACAAAGAAATCAATCAAGAATCACATTCTACACTCAAAGCCTTTGCACTTTACCAAGACCTTTCCCAGGACATTATTTTCCCATGCTTACACCGTCTCCACATATGTGACTTTTTTGAACTAACTTTGCCTGACCATCCCATCCAAATTAGCCTTTCCTCTTTTTGCTTTTATTTTTCTTATTGCCATTTACACACTGACATTGCTGTATGTTATGTTCATTTTACTCTGATTCTTCTATCCCATGGTAGGAAGGTAGGTGTCTTAGTTATGGATACTCTTACTATGATAAAACACCATGACCAAAGCAACTTGGGAGGAAAGGGTTTACTCAGCTTACACTCCCACATCACAGTTTAACATCACAGGATGTGAGGACAGCAAATCACACAATACAGGAACCTGGAGGTAAGAGCTGATGCAGAGGCCATGGAGGAGTGTTGCTTGCTCTTCATGGCTTGCTGAGCCAGCTTTCTAATAAAACCCAGGACTACCAGACCAGGGATGACATCATCCTCAATGGGCTGTTCCCTCCTCAGTCACTCACTGAATAAGAAAATGCCTACAGGGTTGCCTAAAACCCAATTTTATTATGACATTTCCTTAATCAAGGTTTCCTTCTCTTGGATTACTTTAGCTTGAGTCAAATTGACATAAAATTATCCAAAACAGTAGCCTATGTTTTACATATAAAATGTCAATTCCTGCATGAAGTAGAGAGGGATACAGAAAATCAAGAAAACAATAACCAAGAACCACGGAGGCCTGAATTATACAGCTCCTTGGTCACTTAACTAGTCCGAGTTTCCAAAGCCTGCCCGGAGGGGGAATATATCTTGCAATTTATTTCAGAGTCTGAGTGTAACTACAACTCAAAACATAGGTTTTAAGTGTAGATCTGTAACTATTAAACACATAATATCTTTGTGCATATTAGTCCTTCAAAATATTACTGTATATTAATTCCATATTAATAATGACATTAGTGTTACTATAAAGAAGCAATCTTAAACCAAATATTTTCCCTCATCGATAAGTTAATTAGTTATACATTTTCAAACTAATTGTGCTTTTGAAGAATGAAAGTTGAAGAATTTGACTGTCTCCCTCTGGTGTTACTGAGCTGCCCTACAATTCTCTCCTAAAATTTGGTGACTCGACGCTGATTTCTTGGCTCCTATTTGTCTAGTGCTTTCCCTAAGAACAATTAGAGAGAATGAGTGGTTGTATGAAGCTAAGCTTAAAATAATCATGTTTCCTTCTTTACTTCATTTCTTAAGAAAAGCTCTCTAATGATTATAATTCATTAATTCATACTACAATAAAGGTAGTAAATTGCATAGTGTTAGATTTCTCACACATTCATTAAATACAACTCCATACTGTTTTATTTTTCTATGTATGATAGATGTCTCTTGCTCAAATTTAAGAGGATTGGCTCTGCTTAAGCACAATAAAGCATCTCTTTGTCTTCTTTCCCCAGAGTCCCTCTCCATTCCAAGTCCCTCTTCATCCTACTTGTGTGAGGATCTCAAGTTCCTGAGATTTGCAATTTCAGTTTTCAAGTTTATTGGACTGAAGGACAACAAGAAAACAAATGAAGCACACTGTTTGGCGGGTCTATGCAGCTATTTCCAGAGAAGATGAAATGAGTGGATTAATGTTACCCTGAAGGTGGGTGCTGCCTTCCTTTGTGCTAAGGTCCCTAACCTCATGGGTGGGGAATCCAGCTGAGCACCAGCATTCATTTGTTTCCTGACTACCTTGATGATATAACCAGCCAACTTCTACTCACCTGCCAGAGCCTCAAGCCACTCCTGCTACTGTGCCTTCCCAACAGGGCATTGTACCCTCAAATCATGAACCAAAATAAGCCTCTCATTTGCTTTTTGTTGGGTATTTGATCATAGAGACTTGTGTATCCAATGCATTCCTCAGTGTCCTGTTTTCCAGTGTGATCCATCTTTAGGAGGCACTACTAAGAAAGTATTAAACACTTCTTTCCTTTGGACTCTTTCCAGCACATGCCTCACCTTCCATGGCATCAGCTTTCACTGGGTCTAGAAGTAGTCTAAAGTTGTAGTAGTAAAGTAGTCTAGAAGTTGCTCTAGAGACCTTTATGTAATGGCCAGCATTTGGGAATACTTCCATCCCTTCTTGGTATTTACTGCCACTCAAACACTTAAATAATTCACTTAATGACCAACAGGTCCTGATTAACATACTATGCTTTTAAATATTACACAAACCCTCATAACACTGCATTTCTCAGTGCATAAATGACATGCATTAAATATAGAAATTTTATACAAAAGAGATTCGCACAAATTTACTTCTAACAATGCAAAATTTAAATAATTATTTCCTTTATGTGGAAATTTGTTGTTTCTTTACCCTTCTCTATATTGTAAATATCCTTTAATATCTCATTGTATAGCCTGAAGACTCATGTCATAGACTGTTGACCTTTGAAAAAGGTTTTGATTGGAGAAAACAAAAGTAATTATTAAACAACTCTGGTATACCAGGCACTATTATAAAGGCTTTTCAGGTATTTGGTTCAATTTCTATTTTTCACATTGTTCTTTTACCATAGGGTAAATCTGTGACTCAACATTTTCTCTATTACTTTTCCTGTTTCAGTAACAGCTGAACTAGATAGGAGTTTCTCAGCTTTAATATATTTAATTAATAACATTTAGTATTTTTTATCTCCAAAGTAGTTGTTTATCCAAAGTAGCTGTACAATGTTTAAGAAATTCATTGTCAAGCTCTACTGCATGCTTTTGTGAAGTAGAGTGACCTTTCAAAGTATATATACTAGTAATAATTAAAGTATGCATGAGTGGACCTCAAAAAAAAAAAAAAAATTACACAAACCTATTTATGTGATCACTGATTCATAAATTCTACTTTGTACACTATCCATCAAGGAATGAGCATTCCATAGTCTTTCATATTTACTTCAATGCCCAACTTCTTACATACATTTTAAACATGTATTGTCACATCATTAATTTTTTTTTTTACAAATTATCATCAAAAAATTTGAACATAGATAATCATATACTTGCCAAAAAATTCAATAACATCAAGCCACATCCTCTTCCCATCTGGGTTAATTACTACTACATCACTATGAACAGAGTTCCTGACAACTAAGGGAAGAAAACATTTACTTTATCATACCAAACCAGGAAGAAGCGTCAGAGAAAATGACATAGATACCACCTTCAATGTTCTACATCTAGAAACATATTTCTACCAGGAAGGCCTCACCTCTCAAAGCTTCTACATATTCCCCAAATACTGCTGACACACTGGACAAACAGACATTGCAATCATGAGAGTGGGCAGCACTTAGATCATAACACTGGTTTCCCAGGGTGCCTTTTCCTTTCACTCTGGACATCTTTGACTTCGTTTCTCTATATTTAGATTTAGTTGCTGTAAATAAAACATTAAACCTCACCATGTGAGTCACTGCACTGGAATTTTAATTTTTTTCTCTGTTCAAATTTATTTGATGATTAATTTTTTAAAAACATTTATGGGGTGGCAAGACAACTAATTTATAACTTAAAGTAAAATTCTGCCTTTGGCTAATTAAGACTTACTGAGAGGGTTCCTTATTTCACTCTTGGTCTTTCTATCCCTCCCTTCCTTTATTACCCCTCCTTCTGCATTCCCAGGTGAACATCTTACTGAGCACACTGCTAGATATAGATATACTAAATGAATGATTAACATGATTAATGTACTAAGCTAAAAAGCTGAATTTGGGCTGGGAGTAAAACACTCAGTGAGTAAAACACTTGTGTAAGCATGAGGAACCCACCCATGCAAAATCCAGCATGGCCGCATGGGTGTATCGCACATACGACTGGTTTTACATCAAGATGGGAGGTCATGACAGTAGAATTCCAAGAAGCTCATGAGTCAGCTAACCTGGCATATGTAGATATGATACCTCACATATGAGTCTCAGACAGGAGGCAAGACTCATCTAACACTCTCTCTCTCTCTCTCTCTCTCTCTCTCTCTCTCTCTCTCTCTCTCACTCACACACACACACACACACACACACACACACACACACACACACACACACACACACACAAAATGGAGCCAGAGACTTTTAGCTAACTCCTGTAATCTAAGCCTGAAGAAGTAGAGGTAGTCGGATTAGTGCTTTGCAAGGGCATTCTTGCCTTCACACTAACTTGAAGCCAGTCTAGACTGCATTAAAACATGCTCCGAAGTATATGTGTATGTGGGTGTTGGGGTGGCGGGATCAGAGATGGCTCAGAATCAAAAAGCATGCCTTTCTCTTCCAGAAATTATGTTGTCAGCCTCCATATCAGAAGACTCACAAATACCTGCAACCCCACTTTCAGGGTGTCCAACATCCTATTCTGGTGTCTGCAGATATTGCATGCATTAACTGAGCCTGAATTCTTAGTCATGGTGAATATATCTTTGTGACTCTATTGGAGATTTATTTCTCTTTTCACACTTAAGAAATGTGTTCAGGTCCTTTGCCCATATTTCCAATGTGTTCTTGCTTTTGAATTGTTTTCTTGATTTCAGTTGTCTTAAATCATTAAATAGGTGTGCAATTAACTCCCGAAGAGATAGGTGGTCTGAAAGTACAAGTCTTCTTGTTTAACTTGAGCTGTTAGTTATTTCCTTCAGTAGAGGGAAGCTTTTGTGCTTCATGCAAAATAATTCATCAACTTTGAAATTTGTATAATTCTATTTTCTTACACCAGATCTAAGATAGCCAGACTTAGAACCCAATATCATTTATTCTTCTTGACATCATGAGTTTGATTTTTATATAAATGCTGTTTGTTATGAGAATATATAAAAACCCACATTAAAAATTTACTGAAAGGTCACACTTGGAAAATAAAAGCCCTAAGGTGCTATGGTAACATGCCATCTTAGATATTCATGAAGCTCAAGTACCAGAATGAGGAGGAGTTGATTGCCTAGCACAGGAGATGAAGACCAAATCAGGAGGATTTTGAGACCTTATTTCAAAACATAAATGCATCAAAGTGCCAGAAAAGGACTAGGTAACAATAAAGCAAAAATTGTTTCTAATCAATGTTTCTAATCTTAAGATGGTGGAAGTACACAGTCATTATGCAACACCCTTTTATCTATCAATCCTTAATACAGAGATAAATTTCAGTCTATGGGAATATAATGGTCTATGATAAGTTGGCTATGTTTTTGTATTTGTCTTTGTGCTAAAGTTCACTTGTGGTACTTTAAAGACAGCTGCAATTGGAGACCATATAGAAATATAGACAAGGAAATCAATCTCAGCCCTAATATTTCATCTCCATATAGGTTAAGACTTCTTGCTAGATAGGCTTTTAATCCTAGCACTTGGAAGGCTGAGGCAGACAGCTCTCTGTGAGTTTGAGGGCAGCCTACTCTACAGAGTCAGTTTTATAACAGCCAGAGCTGTGGTGAGATCCTGTCCTTCAAAGAGCAAAACAAAATAAAAAGCAGACAAACACAAAACAGCCTTCTTCCTTTTCTAATGCTGAATTTCATGATTACAAAATTATAATGCTATAGGGTGATGACTTAGAAACTTGTAAATAACTCACATTTTAGTAAAAATATTCTTCAGTATGGTGTTCTCTCATCATTTTGAAAAATGAAAATATGCTTCTCCAGTCAAAGAAACTTATAAAGTATAAGAAATTATATTTACTGCTATTAAAGACTAATAACTGCGACTAAAAACATGTAATTATAGTGTTTGAAACATTGTGCACCCCATAGGTGCTTTGAAGTGAAAAATGAGAAAGCTTAGAAAGCAATGTTGTCATTAAATGTCGGGACACAAAACTATAGGAGAAAAGAAAATGAAAAAAAAAATAAACAAAAAAGAAAAAATGGGGGAAGGGACCTCTGCCTGGGCCACAAGGGCTCCATAGCCAAATAGCTCCAGGAGAAAACTAGCCTCCCAGGCTCTCAGGACACAGGGACTGAGGAAAAGCCTGGAACAGGAGCCTTCCAGTTTCCATCTGTGGCTGGGAACCTCATCCTCTGCATCATGGCTCCGTAGCATAATAGTGCCGGGAGAAAGCTTGACTCCCAGGAGTGTGGACAAGCCTGTCTGCTCAGAGGGACCTACCTGGAATCCCATTACACAGTGACTGAGAAGTGATCTTCTGGTTTCTTTCAGCGGCCAGGGAACTGATCTGTGACACAGGGCTCCATAATCAAATAGTGCCAGGAGAGAGCTGGTATCCCAGGAGTGCTGACATACCTTCGAGCACAGGCAAGACCACAACTTCTGTTCAAATTCACTGGATCAAGAGGGACCCTTGCAGAGCCATCAGGACACAGGAACCAAGGGACAGCTGGAGACAAGATCCTTCTGATTTCTGTCTGCACCCAAGAGCTGATCCTGTACCACAGCGACCAAACCCAAATTCCTCTTAGAGAGAACTGCACTTCAAGGAGTATTGACATCAAGGCTTGCAGGAAGGACAAGCCACAGTAAGAGAGAGAGTAAGAGCAGCTAACACCAGAGATAACCAGATGGTGAAAGGCAAGGACAAGATCATAAGGAACAGAAACCAAGGCTACTTGGCATCATCAGAACCCAGCTCTCCCAACACAGCAAGCCATGGATACCCCAACGCACCAGAAAAGCAAGACTCAGATTGAAAAACACATCTCATGATGATGATGGAAGATTTTAAGAAGGAAATAAATAACTCCCTTAAAGAAATACAAAAAAAAAAAACACAGGTAAACAACTAGAAGCCCTTAAAGAGGAAATGCAAAAATCCCTTAAAGAATTACAGAAAAACACAATCAAATGGGTGGAATTACAGGAAAACACAATCAGACGAAGGAAATGAACAAAACCATCCAGGAGCTAAACATAGAAATAGAAACAATAAAGAAGTCACAAAGGGAGACAACCCTGGAGTTAGAAAACCTAGGAAAGAGATCAGGAGTCATTGATGCAAACATCACCAACAGAATACAAGAGATAGAAGAGAGAATCTCAGGTGCAGAAGATACCACAGAAAACACTGACACAACAGTCAAAGAAAATGCAAAATGCAAAAAGCTCCTAACCTAAAACATCCAGAATATCCAGAACACAATGAGAAGACAGAACCTGAGGATAATAGGGATAGAAGAGAGGGAAGATTCCCAACTTAAAAGACCAGTAAATATCTTCAACAAAATTATAGAAGAAAACTTCCCTAACCTAAAGAAAGAGATGAACATAAATATACAAGAAGCCTACAGAACTCCAAATAGATTGGACCAGAAAAGATATTTCTCCATTCACATTATAGTCAAAACACCAAATACACAAAATAAGGAAAGAATATTAAAAGCAGTAAGGGAAAAAGGTCAAGTAACATATAAAGGCAGACCTATTGGAATTAGACTTCTCACCAGAGACTATGAAAGCTAGAAGATACTAGGCAGATTTCATACAGACTCTAAGAGAACGCAAATGCCAGCCCAGGCTGATATACCCAGCAAAACTCTCAATTATCATACGTGGTGAATCCAAAATATTCTATGACAAAACCAAATTTACACAGTATGTTTCCACAAACCCAGCCCTACAAAGGATAATAGTTGGAAAACGCCAACTCAAGGAGGGAAACTACACCCTAGAAAAAGGAAGAAAGTAATCTTTCAACAACCTCAAAAGAAAATAGCCACACAAACATAAAAATAACATTGAAAATAACAGGAAGCAACAATCACTATTCCTTAATATCTCTTAACATCAATGGACTCAATTCCCCAATAAAAAGACACAGACTGACAGACTGGATCCATAAACAGGACCCAGCACTTTGCTGCATCCAGGAAATGGCTACCTTGTTAAAGACAAACAATACCTCAGAGTAAAGGGCTAGAAAACAATTTTCCAGGCAAATGGTTCCAAGAAACAGGCTGGAGTACCCATTCTAATATCCGATAAAATCGACTTTCACCCAAAAGTCGTCAAAAAAGATAAGGAAGGACACTTCATACTCATCAAAAGAAAAATCTACAAAGAAAAACTCTCAATTCTGAACATCTATGCCCTGACGCAATGGCACCCACATCCATGAAAGAAACTTTACTAAAGCTCCAAGCATACATTGCACCTCACACAATAATAGTGGGAAACTTCAACACCCCACTGTCATGAAAGGACAGATCCTGGAAACACAAACTAAACAGAGACACAGTGAAACTAACAGAGGTTATGAACCAAATGGATTTAACAGATATCTATAGAACATTTCATCCTAAATCAAAAGAATATACCTTCTTCTCAGCACCCCATGGGACCTTCTCCAAAATTGACCATATAATTGGTCACAAAATAAACCTCAACAGATATAAGAAGATTGAAATAATCCCATGCCTCCTATCAGATCACTACTTATTAAGGCTGGTCTTCCATAGCAACAACAACAACAACAGAAAGCCCACATACACATGGAAGCTGAACAACACTCTACTCAATGATAACTTGGTCAAGGAGGAAATAAAGAAAGAAATTAAAGACTTCCTAGAATTTAATGAAAATGTAAGTACAACATATCCAAACCTATGGGACACAATGAAAGCAGTATTAAGAGGAAAACTCATAGCTCTGAGTGCCTCCAAAAAGAAACTGGAGAGACCATACACTAGCAGCTTAACAACACACCTGAAAGCCCTAGAACAAAAAGAAGCTAATGCACCCAAGAGGAGTAGAAGGCAGTAAATAATCAAATTAAGGGATGAAATCAACCAAGTAGAAGCAAAAAGAACTATACAAAGAATCAACAAAACCAGGAGATGGTTCTTTGAGAAAACCAACATGATAGATAAGCCCTTAGCCAGACTAACCAGAGGGCACAGAGACAGTATCCAAGTTAACAAAATTAGAAATGGAAAGGGAGATATAACAACAGGTTCTGAGGAAATTCAAAAAATCATAAGATTCTACTTACAAAAGCCTATACTCAACAAAACGGCAAAATCTGGATAAAATGGACAAGTTCCTAGACAGATACCAAATACCAAAGTTAAGTCAGGATCAGATAAACCATCTAAACAGTTCCATAACCCTAAAGAAATAGAAGCAGTCATTTAAACTCTCCCAACCAAAAGAAGCCCAGGATGAGATGGGTTCAGTGCAGAATTCTTTCAACCTTCAAAGAAGACCTGATACCAGTAATCTTCAATGTATTCCACAAAATAGAAACAGAAGGAAGACTACCCAATTCATTCTATGGGGCTACAGATACACTGATACCAAAACCTCACAAAGACCCAACAAAGAAAGAAAACTTCAGACCAATTTCCCTTATGAATATCAATGCAAAAATACTCAATAAAATTCTCGCAAACCGAATCCAAGAACACATCAAAACGATCATTCATCATGATCAAGTAGGCTTCATCTCAGTGATGCAGGGATGGTTCAATACCCAGAAATCCATCAATGTAATCCACTACATAAACAAACTCAAAGAAAAAAACACATGGTCATCTCCTTAGATGCTGAAAAAGCATTTGACAAAATTCAACATCCCTTCATGATAAAAGTCTTGGAAAGATCAGGAATTCAAGGCACATACCTAAACACAGTAAAAGCAATGTACAGCAAACCAGTAGACAACAACAAACTAAATGGAGAGAAACTTGAAGCAATCCCACTAAGATCAGGGACTTGACAAGACTGCCCTCTCTCTCCCTATCTATTATTCAATATAGTATTGAAGTTCTAGCTAGAGCAATTAGACAACAAAAGGAGATCAAAGGGATACAAATTGGAAAGGAAGAAATCAAAATATCACTATTTGCAGATGATATGATGGTGTATTTAATTGACACATAAAACTCCACCAGAGAACTGCTACAGCTGATAAACAACTTCAGCAAAGTGGCCGGATATAAAATTAACTCAAACAAATCAGTAGCCTTCCTCTACTTGAAGGATAAACAGACTGAGAAAGAAATTAGGGAAATGACACCCTTCACAAATGTCACAAACAATATAAAGTATCTTGGTGTGACTTTAACCAAACAAGTGAAAGATCTGTATGACAAGAACTTCAAGTCTCTGAAGAAAGAAATCGAAGAAGATCTCAGAAGATGGAAAGCTCTCCTGTGCTCATGGATTGGCAGAATTAATATAGTAAAATGGCCTTCCTGACCTCAAACTGTACTATAGAGCAGTAGTGATAAAAACTGCATGGTATTGGTACAGCAACAGGCAGGTAGATCAATGGAATAGAACGGAAGACCCAGAAATGAACCCACACATCTATGGTCACTTGATCTTTGACAAATGTGCTAAAACCACCCAGTGGAAAAAAGAAAGCATTTTCAACAAATGGTGCTGGTTCAACTGGAGGTCTACATGTAGAAGAATGCAAATTGATGCATTCCTATCTCCCTGTACAAAGTTCAAGTCCAAGTGGATCAAGGACATCCACATAAAGCCAGATGCACTGAATCTAATAGAAGAGAAAGTGGGGAAAAGCCTCGAACACATGGGTACAGGGGAAAAGTTCCTGAACAGAACACCAATGGCTTATGTTCTAAGATCAAAAATTGACAAATGGGACCTCATGAAATTGCAAAGCTTCTGTAAGGCAAAGGACACTGTCAATAGGACAAAATGGCAACCAACAGATTGGGAAAATATCTTAACCAATCCTACGTCCAATAGAGTGCTAATACCCAACATATACAAAGAACTCAAGAAGTTAGACTCCAGAAAACCAAATAACCCTATCAAAAAATGGGGAACAGAGCTAAACAGAGAATTCTCAACTGAGGAAATTCGCAGGGCTGAGAAGCACCTAAAGAAATGCTCAAGATCCTTAGTCATCAGGGAAATGCAAATCAAAACAAGTCTGAGATTCCACCTCACACCAGTCAGAATGACTAAGATCAAAAACTCAGGTGACAGCAGATGCTGGCGAGGATGTGGAGAAAGAGGAACACTCCTCCATTGTTGGTGGGATTGCAAGCTGGTACAACCACTCTGGAAATCAGTTTGGTGAACCC